>CM065590.1:582861219-583215238 GCA_033119425.1 Bufotes viridis
CGAGCTGGCTGAACAGAAGAGAGACACTTTCCATGACAGGACTCTACCTCAATGTAGCACTCTTCTGGACCTCCAGTCAAGGACAGGTTCATGAACACAAAGCCACAGAAGTCCTAGGAGGAGAGGATGAGACAGACTTGAGAAAACCAGGAACGAAATCTCTTCATAATGAAGTGATCCAACCTGTAATTTTGCTGATGCTCCGTGATGAACTGTATGTGACTCAGACAGACCCTTCCATCGACAGACGATACGGTCAGAACAGGCAGTTGAACAGGTATGTGATGACAATCCACTAGGCATTGGGCATTGTTGCAGGAAGTTTCCTGCTGCTCCGGAATCTAGAAGCGCCACCTCTCTAAATCGAACACAGAGCACATGATCAGAACCACCACAACAGAAACAAAGTCCTTTGGTATGGCAGTGATTACGTTCCTGTTCAGACAGCCTAACTCGGTCGACCTGCATGGGCTCAGGAACTTCAGACAACATGGAAGGCAGAGGGTTAGGAGCTTGCTGAAGAGAAGATGACAGATGACAAGGCCTCCCTTCACGTGCCACTTCTCTGGCACGTTCCTGGAACCGTAGCCAGGGAGATGAGGTCATCAAGAGTGGAAGGAACATCCCGTCCTGCCAGTTCATCTTTAATTCTCCCATAGAGGCCTTCCCAAAAAGTGGCCAGAAGTGCCTCATTATTCCAGCAGAGTTCAGAGGCAAGCGTATGGGAATTGGACTGCATCTCGACCACGGATTAGTTCCCTTGACGCAACAGCAGTAGGGAGGATGTGGCAGAAGTGTGCATCCTGCCTTGCCGAACACCCACGGAAGGCCTGTAGATCCATTATGACTGGGTCATTCCTTTCCTAGAGGGATTGATCTAGGCCAGTGCCTCCCACGTAAGGTGTTGTGAGAGATGGGCACCATGACACTATTGTTGCTGGTGCCAGCAAGGACCTGTCGGTCGTAATCAGATATGAGAAAATTGCAGGTACACAGCTTCTTGTATGCAACTTATATCATTTATTGGTATAACATCATATATGTTTCATGATCCGTTACATTCTGAGAGATAGAAATGTCACTTTCAATAGTTATGACTAGAGATGAGCGAATCGAAGCTGAAGAAGTCAAATCTGTTCCGAATTTCAGGAAAAATTTGATTCTGAACAAATGCAATTTCCTTACGCTCGTGGTAACAAATCGCAATTTTTCCTAACATGGCTGCTAGCCGGCTACAATGGCGGCTACATGTGTGAAGACATGGGGCAAGGAACTCTGGGAAGGCGGGAAGACCCATAATGCCATGCATGCAGTCAATCAGCAGCCAGCCAGCCCGGTGATGTCACAGCCCTATAAATACCGCGGCCATCTTAGATTCTGCCATTCACAATCGTACTTTGATCAGTGACAGACGTGTATGCAGGCGCTAGGGAGAGTGAAAGAAAACCTAATTGTTAAAAAAGGAAAAAAAACATTTACTAGTGCAGGGAAAGGATAGTGAGAAATCATTTCAAAGGCAGGGAGACATGTGCAGATGTTAGGGAGAGTCATAGGAAAACCTCATTGTGAAAAAAGTGATTTCCAAGTGCAGGGAAACATTATTTGGGGATCCAGATAGTCTCATAATACAGCTCTGTCATTCCAGCAATTAGTTATTGGGGTGCAAATGCTATGTTGAAAAGCCTTTAGTGGCTTTTATCAGTGGAAAAAGATAAATATATACGCAGGTCACTTTTGCTGCTAATTGTGCTGATATCATTTAGTGGCCTATTGCATTACAATATGAGAAATATAAAGATGGGTCACTTTTGTTTGTTATTTACGCTAAAATAATTTAGTGGCGTATTTCAGTCCAACACGCGAAAAATTGACGCAGCTCACCTATGGTGTTATTTGTGCTAAAACAAATAACACCATAGGTGAGCTGCGTCTATTTTTCGCGTGTTGGACTGAAATACGCCACTAAATTATTTTTATTTTTTGCCATATTTCTAGAGAAAAATAGACTAAGTTCATATTTGCTGTTATTTGTGCTAAAAACATTTTTTGTCATATTTCAGTACAATACGAAAAAAGTAGACAGTTCACATTTGGTGATATTTGCGCTAAAAGTGTTTGTCATATTTCACTACAATACGAGAAAAATAGACGCAGTTCACATTTGCTCTTAATTGTGCTAAAAGCGTTTATTGTCATATGTAAGAAAATAATAATTACTCTTACCGGTAATTGTTTTTCTTGAAACCCATGACGGCACCCATGCGACTAGGACCTCCCATCCAGGACAGGAAATGTGAGAAGATAAAATGGTTCACACCCCCTCCACACCTCAGTGATTCTAATAAACAGTCCTCCTGAGGCGTGCCAACAACCAAAAGCAAGAAGGTTGAAAAAGAGAAACAAACACACAAAAAGGTAAAGAAGAGAACGCATCTGGTAAATTATAACCCTTCTAATACCTTCTAGCAAAGAAACTTTACTAGCTACTGTATAGAAATATATATATATATATATATATATATATATATTATTTTTTTCATATATATAGGGAGTGAAATTTAGTATGTCGTCATGGGTTTCAAGAAAACAATTACCTGTAAGAGTATATATTGTTTTTCCCTCACCCATGACTACACCCATGGGAGAATAAACTATAAGCTAAAGAAATTGGGGGAATACAGCTTGTAGCACTTTCCTCCCAAAAGCCGCATCTGAGTCAAGATGCAACCTGTAATGTTAAAAATGTATGGGGAAAGCCCAAAGTAGCAGCTCTACAAATCTGGGCCAGAGAAGCATCTGCCCAAAAGGATGCCACAGCCCTAGTGGAATGAGCCCCGAACCCGAAGGGGAGGTAAGCTAAGAGAAGAATAAGCTAGTGAAATACAAATCTTTACTCATCTAGCAATAACACAAATAGAGACTTTGCGCCTCTTTACCCAAAAACTGAATGAGGAGAACACCTTCTGACATCGAGACAATGGAATTTTTCTCCCAACACATTGGTTGGGTTTGGAAAGAAGGAGGGAAGAATCACGCCCTGACTTCTATGAAACGCTGAGAGCACCTTAGGCTGAAAGGATGGAAGTGGTCTAATAATCACCTTGTCCTCTAAAATGGTAGTGTAGGGAGGAAAGGCAGAGAAAGCCTGAATTTCTGAAATCTGTTTAGCAGACGTTATCGCTAAGAGGAAGGCCATTTTGAAAGTAAGTATTTTGATGGAGATTTCAATTAATGGTTCAAACGTTTTTGTGATAGGGCCGACAGTACAGTATTTAGGACCCAGGGAGGAGACAGAGGTCTTATAGCAGGGTGCATCCTTGATGCAGCCGATAAGAATCATCAGAATCATTCTTAATCATGACTACCAGTCATGATTAAGAACTTTTCGAAATGCGTTGACTGTTTAAGGATGTGAGAAGATGTATTTATTGCCGCTGTATTTCCAACACTGTCAATAAAGAGAAGACACTCGTGAACTAGATGCTGGAGTTTCCTTCGTTTTCCTTACTGCCTTAAGATTCCAGTCTAGCCCTGTTTGCAAAAACTCTAAATATTTTGGAATTTCAGGAGACCTAAAGGGGTCTGGGCATAACCTAAGAAGGCTGAAAAGATTTCCAAATGTTATTATATTTTCTTGTAACCGCCTTTCTACTCATTAGCATAGTGGAGACTACTTTAGCGGATAATCCTCTTCCCGACCAGACTTCCCTTTCAAAATCCACACCGAGAGATGAAGAATTTTTGGGTTGGGATGAACTATAGGGCCCTGGAAAAGAAGATATTCCTTCAATGGAAGGATCCATGGTGGTTCCACTGCCATTCTTAGCAGGCTGGAGTACCAGGACCTCTTTGGCGCTATCATGATAACCGAGGCCCCACAAGAGGGTTTCAGTGTTAGGTTTGAGAATCACAGGTTGATTATCTCTGATGCGGACAGAGCAAATTTCTCCTTTCTCATTGGCGAATCTCTGTTGTGCATTTAGTACATGCGAGATGGTTTGTTGGATCACCTTTTTAGAAGCAGGAGAGGCAGTAGACTGGTGCAAGGCTTCCAGCATCTCATCATAACGGTTCCTAAGGACATTCATTCCTAGGACTATTGGAGGGTTGTTGTTATTTACTCTAACTTGTACTACAATAATGCCTTGTTGAGGTAGTGTAGTTCTTCCTACTTGAATGGAAGGTTCCCAGTAACCATAGACTGGTACGGATTTGCCGTTACTGGCTATAAGACTCAGCCAGGATTCTGGGGGCTGGGTAAGCTGGTTTTGGTCCCAGTATTTCTCAAACGCTGCTTGCTGGATAGTTGTGACTTGGGATCCTGTATCAACTAGGGCAACAAAAGGACTCCATTTATTTTGAGTACCACTTCTGGACGGGATACTACTAGTGTTGAGCGAACAGTTCGAGAATAGTTCGGGTTTGTACCAAATTTTGGGGTGTTCAGGACACGGACCCGAACCCTAACATTTTCAAAAGAGTTCGGGTTCGTTGTTCAGCGATTTCTTCCCGCTTTCTGAAGGGCTGCACAGCAGCCAATCAGCTAGCGTTTTACTTCTTGCCCTAAGAGCCCATCACAGCCATGCCTACTAATGGCATGGCTGTGATTGGCCAAGTGCAGCATGTGACCCAGCCTCTATTTAAGCTGGAGTCACGTAGTGCCGCACGTCACACTGCTCTGATTAGTGTAGGGAGAGGACGCAGCTTCTGTGAGGGTGAGATTAGGCAGGGAAAAGTCAGCAACAGCACCTAATGAACTGATAGATCTACAGCTGGGAATGATTGAACTTCTGCTAGTTACTTGCTCGCTGGTTTTTAGGCTGCACAGAGCGTTTTTCTGTCACTTATTTTCTGGGGTTATCAGTGGCCATTTTGTGACTTGTGGTGCACCAGAACAAGCTGCCACCAAGTCCATCAATCCATCAATACTAGTTTATTTTTGCTATATCCTACATCAGGGGCTTGACTGTGCTAATTGTCACCCCTAGAAACTCAGGATAGCAATTTCTATATTTTATTAAGGGGTTAAATACAATTGCCCAAATACCAATCCCCTAAATCTGGTGTTCCAGCTTTGGCTAGCCAAGTATAATACTGTCTGCTGTCTGGCAAAGGATAGATTATTTTCTGTGGTGAAATTCAATTGCCAAAATAGCAATACCATAAATCAGTGGTTTCAGCTGTGGCTGGCCAAGTTTCATAGTGTCCTGCAAATTATATATTTTGTTCTGGGGAGAAATTCAATTGCCAAAATAGCAATACCCTAAATCAGTGGTTTCAGCTGTGTCTGGCCAAGTTTCATAGTGTCCGCAAAAACATATATTTTGTTCTGGGGTGAAATTCAATTGCCAAAATAGCAATACCATAAATCAGTGGTTTCAGCTGTGGCTGGCCAAGTTTCATAGTGTCCGTAAAAACATATATTTTGTTCTGGGGTGAAATTCAATTGCCAAAATAGCAATACCATAAATCAGTGGTTTCAGCTGTGGCTGGCCAAGTTTCATAGTGTCCTGCAAATTATATATTTTGTTCTGGGGTGAAATTCAATTGCCAAAATAGCAATACCATAAATCAGTGGTTTCAGCTGTGGCTGGCCAAGTTTCATAGTGTCCGCAAAAACATATATTTTGTTCTGGGGTGAAATTCAATTGCCAAAATAGCAATACCATAAATAAGTGGTTTCAGCTGTGGCTGGCCATGTTTCATAGTGTCCGTAAAAACATATATTTTGTTCTGGGGTGAAATTCAATTGCCAAAATAGCAATACCATAAATCAGTGGTTTCAGCTGTGGCTGGCCAAGTTTCATAGTGTCCGCAAAAACATATATTTTGTTCTGGGGTGAAATTCAATTGCCAAAATAGCAATACCCTGAATCTGGTGTTCGAGCTGTTGCAGGCCAAGTGTAAATCTGTCCATAAAAGGATACCTTTCATCCAGGGCCTAAATACTAGCCCTAAAAGAGATATTCCCCTAAATCAGTGGTTACTGCTGTGCCTTGATTAGTGTAATACGCTACATAAATAAATAGGCAGATAGTGTTAGGTGCCTGTAAAAAAGGCCTGAATTTGAAATCAATACATTGGGCCAAATATTTTTTCTTATTGTGGTGCTTGGTGAACGGTAACAATGAGGAAAACATCTAGAAAGGGACGCGGACGCGATCGTGGTGGTGTTAGTGTACCCTCTGGTGCTGGGAGAGGACGTGGCCATTCTGCCACAGCCACACGTCCTAGTGAACCAACTACCTCAGGTTCCAGTACCCGCCAGAATTTACAGCGATATTTGGTGGGGCCCAATGACGTTCTAAGGATGGTAAGGCCTGAGCAGGTACAGGCGCTAGTCAATTGGGTGGCCGACAGTGGATCCAGCACGTTCACAACATTATCTCCCACCCAGTCTTCTGCAGAAAGCGCACAGGTGGCACCTGAAAACCAAGCCCATCAGTCTGTCACATCACCCCCATGCATATCAGGGAAACTGTCTGAGCCTCAAGTTATGCAGCAGTCTCATATGCTGTTTGAAGACTCTGCTGGCAGGGTTTCCCAAGGGAATCCACCTAGCCCTTCCCCAGTGGTGGAAGACATAGAATGCACTAATGCACAACCACTGATGTTTCCTGATGATGAGGACATGGGAATACCACCTCATCGGAGTCCGCACGTCTCTGATGATGATGAAACACAGGTGCCAAATGCTGCGCCTTTCTGCAGTGTGCAGACCGAACAGGAGGTCAGGGAGGAAAACTGTGTGGAAGACGATGCAGGGGACGATGAGGTCCTAGACCCCACATTGAATGAAGGTCCTGCCACTGACTTTCATAGTTCAGAGGAAGAGGCAGTGGTGAGACCGAGCCAACAGCGTAGAAAAAGAGGGAGCAGGGGGCAAAAGCAGAACAACCGCCGCCAAAGGAGTTCGCCTGCTACTGGCCACTGCCACCAGGGACCGAGCACCCCAAAGGCAGCTTCAAGGGGTTCCCTGGCATGGCACTTCTTTAAACAATGTGCTGACGACAAGACCCGAGTGGTTTGCACGCTGTGCCATCAGATCCTGAAGCGAGGCATTAACGTTCTGAACCTTAGCACAACCTGCATGACCAGGCATCTACATGCAAAGCATGAACTGCAGTGGAGTAAACACCTTAAAAGCTAGGAACTCACTCAGGCTCCCCCTGCTCCCTCTTCTGCTGCTGCCTCAGCCTCTTCCTCCGCCTCGGGAGGAACGCTGGCACCTGCCGCCCACCAAACAGAGGATGTGCCACCGACACCACCACCTGCGTCACCAAGCATCTCCACCATGTCACACGGCAGCGTTCAGCTCTCCATCTCACAAACCTTGGAGAGAAAGCGTAAATTCCCACCTAGTCACCCTCATGCCTTGGGCCTGAATGCCAGAATTTCTAAACTACTGGCCGTTGAAATGCTGTCATTCAGGCTGGTGGACACAGACAGCTTCAAACAGCTGATGCCCATGGCTGTGCCACAGTATGTTGTTCCCAGCCGCCACTACTTCTCCAAGACAGCCGTGCCTTCCCTGCACAACCAAGTATCCGATAAAATCAAGTGTGCACTGCGCAACGCCATCTGTGGCAAGGTCCACCTAACCACAGATACGTGGACCAGTAAGCAGGGCCAGGGACGCTATATCTCCCTAACTGCACACTGGGTAAATGTAGTGGCGGCTGGGCCCCAGACAGAGAGTTCCTTGGCGCACGTCCTTCCGCCGCCAAGGATCGCAGGGCATCATTCTTTGCCCCCTGTAGCCTCCTCCTCCTACTCGGCTTCCTCTTCCTCTGCTTCCACCAGCTCATCCAGTCAGCCACACACCTTCACCACCAACTTCAGCACAGCCCAGGGTAAACGTCAGCAGGCCATTCTGAAACTCATATGTTTGGGGGACAGGCCCCACACCGCGCAGGAGTTGTGGCGGGGTATTGAACAACAGACCGACAAGTGGTTTCTGCCGGTGGGCCTCAAGCCCGGCCTGGTGGTGTGCAATAATGGGCGAAATCTCGTCGCAGCTCTGGGACTAGCCGGTTTGACGCACATCCCTTGCCTGGCGCATGTGCTGAATTTGGTGGTGCAGAAGTTCATTCACAACTACCCCGACATGTCAGAGCTGCTGCATAAAGTGCGGGCCGTCTGTGCGCGCTTCCGGCATTCACATCCTGCTGCTGCTCGCCTGTCTGCGCTACAGCGGAACTTCGGCCTTCCCGCTCACCGCCTCATATGCGACGTGCCCACCAGGTGGAACTCCACCTTGCACATGCTGGAGAGACTGTGCGAGCAGCAGCAGGCCATAGTGGAGTTTCAGCTGCAGCACGCACGCGTCAGTCGCGACTGCGGAACAGCACCACTTCACCACCAATGATTGGGCCTCCATGCGAGACCTGTGTGCCCTGTTGCGCTGTTTCGAGTACTCCACCAAAATGGCCAGTGGCGATGACACCGTTATCAGCGTTACAATACCACTTCTATGTCTCCTTGAGAAAATGCTTGGGGCGATGATGGAAGAGGAGGTGGCCCAGGAGGAGGAGGAGGAGGATGAGGGGTCATTTTTAGCACTTTCTGTTAGAAGTGGCTGAAAGGGAGGTTTTTTGCAACAGCAGAGGCCAGGTACAAATGTGGCCAGCCAGGGCCCAATACTGGAGGATGAGGAGGAGGTGGAGGAGGATGAGGATGAAGCAGGTTCACAGCGGGGTGGCACCCGACACAGCTCAGGCCCATCCCTGGTGCGTGGCTGGGGGGATACAGAGGACGATGACGATACGCCTCCCACAGAGGACAGCTTTTCCTTACCTCTGGGGAGCCTGGCACACATGAGCGACTACATGCTGCAGTGCCTGCGCAACGACAGCAGAGTTGCCCACATTTTAACGTGTGCGGATAACTGGGTTGCCACCCTGCTGGATCCCCGGTACAAAGATAATGTGCCCACCTTACTTCCTGCACTGGAGCGTGATAGGAAGATGCGCGAGTACAAGCGCACGCTGGTAGACGCGCTCCTGAGAGCATTCCCAAATGTCACAGGGGAAAAGGTGGAAGCCCAAGGCGAAGGCAGAGGAGGAGCAAGAGGTCGCCAACGCAGCTGTGTCACGGCCAGCTCCTTTGATGGCAGGGTTAGCATGGCAGAAATGTGGAAAAGTTTTGTCTCCACGCCACAGCTAACTGCACCACCACCTGATACGGAACGTGTTAGCAGGAGGCAGCATTTCACTAAAATGGTTGAACAGTACGTCTGCACACCCCTCCACGTACTGACTGATGGTTCGGCCCCATTCAACTTCTGGGTCTCCAAATTGTCCACGTGGCCAGAGTTAGCATTTTATGCCTTGGAGGTGCTGGCCTGCCCGGTGGCCACCGTTTTGTCTGAACGTGTATTCAGCACGGCAGGGGGCGTCATTACTGACAAACGCAGCTGCCTGTCCACAGCCAACTTGGACAAGCTGACGTACATAAAAATGAACCAGGCATGGATCCCACAGGACCTGTGCCTCCCTTGTGCAGAATTGACATTTATAACTGCCTCCCCCTCAACCATGTATTCTTGTACTCCGGGGCACTTCTTTATTGACTCCTCATTTTTTTAACTTTACCATGATCTTGCAGTGCAACCCAAAGTTGAATGAACCTCTCCTCTGTCTGGGTGCTGGGCCGAAATAACTGAAAGTGGCCGTCTCCAGTGGTGGGTGATATGACGCATGATTCCTTGCTGTGGGACCTCTCTCCTCTGTCTGGGTGCTGGGGCCGAAATAACTGAGTGGCCTTCTCCAGTCGTGGGTGATATGACGCATGATTCCTTGCTGTGGGACCTGTATCCTCGGTCTGGGTGCTGGGCGAAATAACTGAAAGTGGCCTTCTCAAGCTGGCACAGTTTGATTGCTCCCAGGGCCACTGCCTCTGTGCACCATCAGCATCACGACCACTTCCCCATCCCTTTGTGCTTGCCTTCCTCATATTAATGGTTTTGTCTGTAGATGTGGCGAAGATTGTTTAACTGTCCGCTAAAGACACAGTTTTCTAATGCAGGACAGTATTGGATTAAAAAGAAATCCAGATTTTGGCCACTACACTGATGGTGCAGTGTATATCTCAGTAGCAGGCACACTGTAGAGAATAAAGCCCCTTTTTATAATGTCTGCCCAACACACTGCTTTATGGCGATGCAGTGTATATCTCAGTAGCAGGCACACTGTAGTAAATAAGCCCCTTTTAATAATGTCTGCCCAACACACTGCTTTATAATGATGCAGTGTATATCTCAGTACCAGGCACACTGTAGTAAAAAAGCACCTTTCTATAACGTCTGCCCAACACACTGCTTTATGATGGTGCAGTGTATATCTCAGTACCAAGGAACACTGTACTGAATAAGCCCCTTTTTATAATGTCTGCCCAACACACTGCTTTATGATGGTGCAGTGTATATCTCAGTACCAAGGAACACTGTAGTGAATAAAGCCCCTTTTTATAATGTCTGCCCAACACACTGCTTTATGATGGTACAGTGTATATCTCAGTGGCAGGCACACTGTAGTGAATAAACCCCTTTTTATAATGTCTGACTACCACACTGCTTTATGAATGCATATTGTAGATGTCACTAATCTGAAATCTTTCTGTCTTTTAGAAGTTTGGGTAGTTAAAAAAGCGATTTTCAAGCCCTGCTCTATCTGTCCCTTCCTGGTGACGCCTGTCCCTGATAGTGCTGAAGCAAACCCCTTCTTAAAAAAAAAAAAAGGTGCTTTTCTCAAAAAAGCGCCATACAAAGTAGATTTACGCATGGGGGTGCTCGGTGTAACGGTTGCGGGCGTGTTGGTGTTGGCCGACGTCTCCCTTTTGCAAGACCACTGCCTCTTCCAGACTGTTGCGGTGCTGCGGATCCTTCTCCTTCTGTACTGCTGTCCTCGCTTTGCTTTTCACTTTCCCATGTTGGGTCAGTGATCTCATCATCCACCACCTTCTCTTCCACTTCCTCACTCTGCTCATCCTCCTGGTTTGACCTAACCGCAACCTGAGTGTTTAGCAACTGTGATCTCATCATCATCCAGCTCTTGAACGGATGATTGCCGATCACCACCGTCATCTTTTTGCAACTGCGAAGGCTCAAGAGGTTGGGAATCAGGGCACAATATCTCAGGTCCCTCTTCAAGCGTGCTGGGCGAGAGGGCCAAATGGAATAATGGCGCTAGAAAGAGCTCCTCGGAATATCCGGGTGTGGGATCACTCGTTTGGCAAGCCTCTACATTGTGGGGGGAAGGATGGTGGGAGGAAGGATGATCAGAGTGAGGATTTGGTTGACCAGACTCTTGGCTACATTGAGACTGGACCTGGAGCAAGAAAGGGTGGTGCATAACCGACTGGAAGCATTACCTTCTGCAATCCAACCAACCACCTGTTTGCACTGGTCTGACTTTGACAGTGTAGTCCTGCGCCGTCCATCTAATTTGGACATGAAGCTGGGTACAAAATTTTTCGGGTGCACTGGCAGCTGGCACAGTTTGATTGCTCCCAGGGCCACTGCCTCTGCGTGCACCATCAGCATCACGACCACTTCCCCATCCCTTTGTGCTTGCCTTCCTCATATTAATGGTTTTGTCTGTAGATGTGGCGAAGATTGTTTAACTGTCCGCTAAAGACACAGTTTTCTAATGCAGGACAGTATTGGATTAAAAAGAAATCCAGATTTTGGCCACTACACTAGGCCCAAGAGAATCTGATTTTTAACATATACACTGTATTGAGATGCAGTTTGGTACTGGATACAAAAAAACAGATTTGGGACACTACACTTGGCCCAAGATTATGGAATTTGTAATATACACATTGTATTCAGATACAGTTCAGTATTGGATAGAAAAACCAACAGATTTTGGCCACTTCACTAGGCCCAAGGGAATGTCATTTTTAATATACACACTGTATTGAGATGCAGTTCGGTATTGGATACAAAAAAATACAGATTTTAGCCACTACACTAGACCCAAGAGAATGTAATTTTTAATATACACAATGTATTGAGATGCAGTTCGGTATTGGATACAACAAAAAAATATTTTTATTTTGGCCACTACACTAGGCCCAAGAGAATGTAATTTTTAATATACACACTGTATTGAGATGCAGTTCGGTATTGGATACAACAAAAAAACAGATTTGGGACACTATACTAGGCCCAAGATTATGGAATTTGTAATATACACACGGTATTCAAATACAGTTCTGTATTGGAGGCAAAATACTACAAATTTATAACAGTAAATTAGGCACAGGATAATGTAATTTGTAATATACACACTGTATTCAGATGCATTTCAGTATTGCATCGAAAAACCAACAGATTTTGGCCACTACACTAGGCCCAACAGAATGTCATTTTTAATAGTTCTATATTGGATACAAATTTGTCCCAAATAAAATGTATTCTCTGCTGGAATACTGTATATACGGTTGCGGCCTAAACGCACACACAGATGTGCCCAAAACTATGGCCAAAATATAAATTACTCTCTGCTGGAGTAATTAATATAACGGTTGCGGATTGAACGCACACACAGATGTGGCACAAGTTAGGTTAATTTCCCCCAAAAAATTATTTATCTGATGGTGCAGTGTATATCTCAGTAGCAGGCACACTGTAGAGAATAAAGCCCCTTTTTATAATGTCTGCCCAACACACTGCTTTATAATGATGCAGTGTATATCTCAGTACCAGGCACACTGTAGTAAAAAAGCACCTTTCTATAACGTCTGCCCAACACACTGCTTTATGATGGTGCAGTGTATATCTCAGTACCAAGGAACACTGTACTGAATAAGCCCCTTTTTATAATGTCTGCCCAACACACTGCTTTATGATGGTGCAGTGTATATCTCAGTACCAAGGAACACTGTAGTGAATAAAGCCCCTTTTTATAATGTCTGCCCAACACACTGCTTTATGATGGTACAGTGTATATCTCAGTGGCAGGCACACTGTAGTGAATAAACCCCTTTTTATAATGTCTGACTACCACACTGCTTTATGAATGCATATTGTAGATGTCACTAATCTGAAATCTTTCTGTCTTTTAGAAGTTTGGGTAGTTAAAAAAGCGATTTTCAAGCCCTGCTCTATCTGTCCCTTCCTGGTGACGCCTGTCCCTGATAGTGCTGAAGCAAACCCCTTCTTAAAAAAAAAAAAAGGTGCTGCACTGCTGTCAAACGCACACTGTAGTCCTTAAAAGGACTGTTAGGTCTTTTAATAAGGTCTTTGGAGTAAAATCAGTAAGTTTAGAGCAAAACGCTATCTGTCCCTGCCTACTGTCTGCTCTCCCTGACGCTGAATGGGCCAATCAGTGTAAGGCTTACAGCTAACATTGCTATGGCCTTACACTGAAGGGAATTACTTACCTGGACCTTGATTGGCTGCTTAGAAGGCACCAAACGGTGGGGAGGGGGGGGGGAGAAACGAGCAATGCGACGAACACAACACACGTGGTTAAGCCGAGTGCAGCGATACTCGAGCCGAACCTATAGTCGGCCGAGCATGATCGCTCGTCACTAGTATTAATAAGTGGTGCAGTGATATTCTATTCTGTATTGTACTTGTGTTCGGTTTTATATAACACTGATGGCAGTATCAGGAGGCCACAGAGTGGCAAGGTGACATAGTGTAGAGATGGCGGAAACAGTAGCAGCATGATACCACAGAGTGGCATGGTGACAGTGTGGTCCTGGCAGAATCAGGAGGACCGATGTGTCCCATATGCCGGTTAGATGTACTGCGCTCTAAATGACTAACTCCCTCGTGTCATTTAAAGCTCCCGCGGCGTCCTGCGCCGCGAGGGTGACGTCATCACGTCCACGTCAGGACGGTGGCGTCACGCCGTACAGGAAGGGCATGCGCATGCGCATTAAAGCTCACGAGTGCCCGACTGCCAGGAGATACTCCTGTATTAACAGAGAGACGCCTGGATAGGGGCGGGGAAGGGTACGTCTACACCCACTTCGTCCCCTTAGTGGGCTGAGCTATATTATTACGGCACCATTTGCAGGGAGGTGAAATGTCAGCTACCTACCGATGCAAGGACAGGCAGCTGTTCACCTCAACCTAGATCAGGTAAAGAGGAATATTTAAACAGGACATATACCATAGGTCCGGTCATTTAGAAAAAACCTAACATTTGAAGCGATAGGGTATTTTGAAAAGCCATATGTAGAAATATAAGTACAGCCAGGGCTGCACATATAGAGTCACGTGCACCCAGGATAACCCTATTGCAGGGCTGATACAGGAATACAGTGGTTCTCGTCAGATGCATGGAGAGGTGGGAGAGGAAAGGGGTGAGCTATGGACAGGCGGTCATAAGAAACACCCAAACTGTATCTGTTCGTTAAGTCCATTGGGATTTGGGGTGTCTAGCTTAAATATCCACCAACACTCCTCTGAAGAATCCGTCTGTCCCAGTCACCACCCCTAATAGGTCTAGACACATGTTCCACTCCCATAAACTTCACAGAGGAAACCTTTCCTCCGTGACACGACTGTACATGTCTTGCTACAGGTGTGTCCCTGTTTTTGCGGATGTCATTTACATGTTCACCCATTCGCCTCCTGAATTCCCTACGGGTTTTCCCCACATATCTCATGCCACATATACACAAAAGTACATAGATAACTCCCGTGGTCTTACAGGTAATAAAATCCCGTATGTGGTGGGTATATCCCGTTTGGTCAACCAGTGTTTTACCAGGGGAGACATATTTGCAAAAAGTACAGTCGCCGCACCTGTGGCATCCCTTCGAGGGGGACCCAAGCCACGTCTCGGTCCCCAGTTTGGGAGATGCGAAGTGGCTATGGACCAGGTGGTCCTTTAAGTTGGCATTCCTGCGGAATGTAATCGCAGGCTTTGGGGACAGTGTGTCTCCCAGATCGTGGTGATTTATTAGCCTCAATAGATGTCGAGGCCCTGTATTCTTCAATCCCCCACGAGAAGGGAATAGAAGCATGTGCCCATTTTTTACAAACCAGAGGGGTGCAATATAGAACACACAACAGGTTTGTCCTTGAGCTTCTTGAGTTCGTATTGACCCGCAACTGCTTCCTCTTCGATGGACGTGTCTACCACCAGTTCAGGGGCACCGCGATGGGGAGTTCTTGTGCCCCGTCGTATGCTAATTTGCTCCTGGGCTGGTGGGAGGAGACAGTTGTGTTTGGGGAGACCCATGAGGCCGAGACAGAAAAGGTGGCTCTCTGGTCCCGCTTCATAGACGATATATTCGTTCTGTGGAGCGGGACCATAGAAGAGTTTGAAACCTTTGTCACCAAGCTGAACACAAATACATTTAATCTCAAATTCACCTCGGTGATAAGAGCGGATGAATTACCCTTTTTGGATGTGGTCATTAAAGGGGCATGGATGGCAATGTGGAAACTTCCATCTTTCGTAAACCCACAGCAACAAATTCGTTGCTAAGGTGGGAGAGTTGCCACCCTGCGCCCTTGAAGCGTGGTATCCCGGTCGGACAGTACCTCAGACTCCGACGGAACTGTTCCGAACCGGAGGAGTTCAAGAGGCAAGCAAATACTTTAAGACAACGTTTCCGTGAAAGGGGCTACCCTGACTCCATTCTACGGAAAGCTTACCAGAGGGCGCTTAGCTCCCTAGAACGTCTCTCTTACACCCCACCAAAAAGAGAATGACACCAATAAGGGGATCACACGTTTGATTGGGTCATTCGACTCAGCGGCAACCGCGGTTCGCGAAATTGTTGAACGGCACTGGGGACCCTTTTGATTGACCCTGATCTGGGAGACACACTGTCCCCAAAGCCTGCGATTACATTCCGCAGGAATGCCAACTAAGGACCACCTGGTCCATAGCCACTCGCATCTCCCAAACTGGGGACCGAGACGTGGCTTGGGTCCCCTCGAAGGGATGCCACAGGTGCGGCGACTGTACTTTTTGCAAATATGTCTCCCTGGTAAAACACTGGTTGACCAAACGGGATATACCCACCACATACGGGATTTTATTACCTGTAAGACCACGGGAGTTATCTATGTACTTTTGTGTATATGTGGCATGAGATATGTGGGGAAAACCCGTAGGGAATTCAGGAGGCGAATGGGTGAACATGTAAATGACATCCGCAAAAACAGGGACACACCTGTAGCAAGACATGTACAGTCGTGTCACGGAGGAAAGGTTTCCTCTGTGAAGTTTATGGGAGTGGAACATGTGTCTAGACCTATTAGGGGTGGTGACTGGGACAGACGGATTCTTCAGAGGGAGTGTTGGTGGATATTTAAGCTAGACACCCCAAATCCCAATGGACTTAACGAACAGATACAGTTTGGGTGTTTCTTATGACCGCCTGTCCATAGCTCACCCCTTTCCTCTCCCACCTCTCCATTCATCTGACGAGAACCACTGGATTCCTGTATCAGCCCTGCAATAGGGTTATCCCGGGTGCACGTGACTCTATATGTGCAGCCCTGGCTGTACTTATATTTCTACATATGGCTTTTCAAAATACCCTATCGCTTCAAATGTTAGGTTTTTCTAAATGATCGGACCTATGGTATATGTCCTGTTTAAATATTCCTCTTTACCTGATCTAGGTTGAGGTGAACAGCTACCTGTCCTTGCATCGGTAGGTAGCTGACATTTCACCTCCCTGCAAATGGTGCCGTAATAATATAGCTCAGCCCACTAAGGGGACGAAGTAGGTGTAGACGTACTCTTCCCCGCCCTATCCAGGCGTCTCTCTGTTAATGCAGGAGTATCTCCTGGCAGTCGGGCACTCGTGAGCTTTAGTGCACATGCGCATGCCCTTCCTGTACGGGCGTGACGCCACCGTCCTGGCGTGGACGTGATGACGTCACCTCGCGGCGCAGGGCGCCGCGGGAGCTTTAAATGACACGAGGAGTTAGTCATTTAGAGCGCAGTACATCTAACCGGCATATGGGACACACCGGTCCCCGGGAGCTCCACACGACTAATCTGGGCCATACGCCATTTTAAGTCACTTGTAGTAATCACAGCATTGGATTTATCTCTTATCCTGTTATCTTTTCATCAGGTTAAGGATTATTTCACACATTGGCTGTTTGTTTCTTTTTATGTATTGCAGTGAAAAGGAACCCAGTTCAAACTGGGCACTCCAATATCCATCAGTGGCCCTAAGTCCCCTGAAGATTCCAAGGGACACTGATGTAGCCGACATTAGATGAAACGCGTCGGGACATTGTATGTAGGCTAAAGTTCGATATTGCATACAGTAATACTTGCTCCTGAATATTCCCCATGTGTGTATCTGGGATGGTCTTTTTCCTTAATAGGGGAAGTGTACCCAGGGACAGGTTCCAGTAATGGTGCTATCCCTTGCGGGGTAGGACACTATTATCATGACTAGGGAGCATTGGGTCAAGTAGGGTCGTACCAGGGCCAACTACTATACCTACCCTATACCCGGTCACGGCGACCCCCGGACCATTCTCCGATATTACACACTTAGGTTTATTGGGGCTTAATTGCCTTATGTTGATGGCTGTGTGCCCGCCTTGACCCCTTTGAGGCATGAGCACATTAGGTTTGGTATGCTGACGACTTGTGGCACACTTATTTTAAAATTTGAAGTAAACGTTAAGTTTTATTTTTGCAACCCCCCTTTTTTCATTTTTTGCTCCGATACTCCTGCAGCCTGAGAGCTCCCACAGAAAGGTAAAATGGAGCGCTGTCAGTAGGAGCCACTTGAAAAGGAACTGTTCAAGCATTATATGCAGCCACCCCTAACTCTCTTAAAGGGCCATACACCAGCAAGATAATGGTTGCCCATAGCAACACCGCACAAAAAGTGTATACAACCACAGTTAACTTACATTACTATAGTTCACCTCCTATTACTATGTCTGTGCAGCAGGTTAACATGCAGCCTGATCTCAGTGGACCCCCTGCAGCAGTCGCAGCTGGTCCTAGTGCAGCACCAACCACTGCAGCACCAAGCTTAATGCCTTTAACAATGCCTTATTATTTTGGGGCCCCCTGGTTCCCACGATATTCTGGAGAAGTTCACACTTTAAGGGACTATAAAGAGAAAATATTTGCTGTGTTCAGATTATACCCTGTATCCTCAGAGCAACAAATGGAGATTCTTCTTGCACAATTGGAAGGAGCTGCTCTCAGAGAAGTGAAATCCTGACCAAGCTCAGAGAGGAAAACACTGGAGCAGATATTCGAACATCTCTACACCACCTTCGAACCCAGAACCGTGTCAGAGGTCAAGATGAGGTTCTTCAGCAAGAAACCGCAATCTGGTGAGTCACTCAGAGACTTTACATTATCGTTACATGAAGCCCTTAGAGAGGTTGTCCAAGTAGACCCCCGTGAGGCAGAGAACCAGGACAACACCCGGAAAGAGCAATTTATTGAAGGCGTCCATACAGACAATCTAAAGGGCCAGTTAAGGATGTTAGCTGCCCAGCAACCGAGTGCTATTTTCTTAGACATTAAAAAGTTAGCTATCTGCATACTTGGAAAAAACCCACAGACAGAACTTGGTAGATGTGTGAGTAGCACACCCGGTGTCAGTAGCACAGCCGGTCACCCCTTTAAAACCTTTACCTGTAGTCAGTCAGGCAACCCAAGCTCTTGACGCAGTTGCTGCCTTGACTGAGCAAGTCCATTTGCTGACTAAAAGTCTGGAGAAAGTCCACCAAAAATTGGAACGGTGGGAAAAACTAGTACAGCTGGAGGATGAGAAACCTGTGTCCAGTAGACTCTTCCCCCCTGATTATAGTGAAAGTCATCCCAGAAATTCAGGCGGACGTCCACCGGACCGCACTAACACCCCCAAGCGGCCTATCTGCACATACTGCCATACTGCTAGGCCATACTGAAGCAACCTGTTTGCAGATAAACGGGCGACCTCCGAGGCCAAGGACCACCCCTCGGGAGTTAAATTAATAGGTCCAGAAGATCCCCACTGGATGCCCAGATATGTAGTATCTAGAGATGAGCGAACACCTGGAAGTTCGGGTTCGGGAAGTTCGGCCGAACTTCCCGAAAATGTTCGGGTTCGGGATCCGAACTCGACCCGAACTTTATCCCGAACCCGAACCCCATTGAAGTCAATGGGGACCCGAACTTTTAGGCACTAAAAAGGCTGTAAAATAGTCCAGGAAAGGGCTAGAGGGCTGCCAAAGGCAGCAAAATGTAGGTAAATCCCCTGCAAACAAATGTGGATAGGGAAATGAATTAAAATAAAATAAAATAAATAAAAATTAACCAATATCAATTGGAGAGATGTCACACTGCAAGGAATCATGCGTCATATCACCCACCACTGGAGAAGGCCACTTTCAGTTATTTCGGCCCCAGCACCCAGACAGAGGAGAGAGGTCCCACAGCAAGGAATCATGCGTCATATCACCCACCACTGGAGAAGGCCACTTTCAGTTATTTCGGCCCAGCACCCAGACAGAGGAGAGAGGTCCCACAGCAAGGAATCATGCGTCATATCACCCACCACTGGAGAAGGCCACTTTCAGTTATTTCAGCCCAGCACCCAGACAGAGGAGAGAGGTCCCACAGCAAGGAATCATGCGTCATATCACCCACCACTGGAGAAGGCCACTTTCAGTTATTTCGCCCAGCACCCAGACAGAGGAGAGAGGTCCCACAGCAAGGAATCATGCGTCATATCACCCACCACTGGAGAAGGCCACTTTCAGTTATTTCGGCCCCAGCACCCAGACAGAGGAGAGAGGTCCCACAGCAAGGAATCATGCGTCATATCACCCACCACTGGAGAAGGCCACTTTCAGTTATTTCGGCCCAGCACCCAGACAGAGGAGAGAGGTCCCACAGCAAGGAATAAGGCGTCATATCACCCACCACTGGAGAAGGCCACTTTCAGTTATTTCAGCCCAGCACCCAGACAGAGGAGAGAGGTCCCACAGCAAGGAATCATGCGTCATATCACCCACCACTGGAGAAGGCCACTTTCAGTTATTTCGGCCCAGCACCCAGACCGAGGATACAGGTCTCACAGCAAGGAATAAGGCGTCATATCACCCACCACTGGAGAAGGCCACTCAGTTATTTCGGCCCCAGCACCCAGACAGAGGAGAGAGGTCCCACAGCAAGGAATCATGCGTCATATCACCCACCACTGGAGAAGGCCACTCAGTTATTTCGGCCCCAGCACCCAAAACGAGGAGAAGTCCCACAGCAAGGAATCATGCCTCATATCAGCCACCACTGGAGAAGGCCACTTTCAGTTATTTCGGCCCAGCACACAGACCGAGGATACAGGTCCCACAGCAAGGAATCATGCGTCATATCACCCACGACTGGAGAAGGCCACTCAGTTATTTCGGCCCCAGCACCCAGACAGAGGAGAGAGGTCCCACAGCAAGGAATCATGCGTCATATCACCCACAACTGGAGAAGGCCACTCAGTTATTTCGGCCCCAGCACCCAGACAGAGGAGAGAGGTCCCACAACAAGGAATCATGCGTCATATCACCCACCACTGGAGAAGGCCACTTTCAGTTATTTCGGCCCAGCAGCCAGACAGAGGAGAGAGGTCCCACAGCAAGGAATAAGGCATCATATCTCCCACCATTGGAGAAGGCCATTTTCAGTTATTTCGGCCCAGCACCCAGACAGAGGAGAGAGGTCCCACAGCAAGGAATCATGCGTCATATCACCCACCACTGGAGAAGGCCACTTTCAGTTATTTCGGCCCAGCACCCAGACAGAGGATAGAGGTCCCACAGCAAGGAATCATGCGTCATATCACCCACCACTGGAGAAGGCCACTTTCAGTTATTTCGGCCCCAGCACCCAGACAGAGGAGAGAGGTCCCACAGCAAGGAATCATGCGTCATATCACCCACCACTGGAGAAGGCCACTTTCAGTTATTTCGGCCCCAGCACCCAGACAGAGGAGAGAGGTCCCACAGCAAGGAATCATGCGTCATATCACCCACCACTGGAGAAGGCCACTTTCAGTTATTTCGGCCCCAGCACCCAGACAGAGGAGAGAGGTCCCACAGCAAGGAATCATGCGTCATATCACCCACCACTGGAGAAGGCCACTTTCAGTTATTTCGGCCCCAGCACCCAGACAGAGGAGAGAGGTCCCACAGCAAGGAATCATGCGTCATATCACCCACCACTGGAGAAGGCCACTTTCAGTTATTTCGGCCCAGCACCCAGACAGAGGAGAGAGGTCCCACAGCAAGGAATCATGCGTCATATCACCCACCACTGGAGAAGGCCACTTTCAGTTATTTCGGCCCCAGCACCCAGACAGAGGAGAGAGGTCCCACAGCAAGGAATCATGCGTCATATCACCCACCACTGGAGAAGGCCACTTTCAGTTATTTCGGCCCAGCACCCAGACAGAGAGAGAGGTCCCACAGCAAGGAATCATGCGTCATATCACCCACCACTGGAGAAGGCCACTTTCAGTTATTTCGGCCCCACCACCCAGACAGAGGAGAGGTTCATTCAACTTTGGGTTGCACCGCAAGATCATGGTAAAGTTAAAAAATGAGGATTCAATAAAGAAGTGCCCCGGAGTACAAGAATACATGGTTGAGGGAGGCAGTTATAAATGTCTATTCTGCACAAGGGAGGGACAGGTCCTGTGGGATCCATGCCTGGTTCATTTTATGAGCGTCAGCTTGTCCACGTTGGCTGTGGACAGGCGGCTGCGTTTGTCAGTAATGACGCCCCTGCCGTGCTGAATACACGTTCAGACAAAACGCTGGCCGCCGGGCAGGCTAGCACCTCCAAGAGCATAAAATGCTAACTCTGGCCACGTGGACAATTTGGAGACCCAGAAGTTGAATGGGGCGAACCATCAGTCAGTACGTGGAGGGGTGTGCAGACGTACTGTTCAACCATGTTAGTGAAATGCTGCCTCCTGCTAACACGTTCCGTATCAGGTGGTGGTGCAGTTAGCTGTGGCGTGGAGACAAAACTTTTCCACATTTCTGCCATGCTAACCCTGCCCTCAGAGGAGCTGGCCGTGACACAGCTGCGTTGGCGACCTCTTGCTCCTCCTCTGCCTTCGCCTTGGGCTTCCACCTGTTCCCCTGTGACATTTGGGAATGCTCTCAGGAGCGCGTCTACCAGCGTGCGCTTGTACTCGCGCATCTTCCTATCACGCTCCAGTGCAGGAAGTAAGGTGGGCACATTGTCTTTGTACCGGGGATCCAGCAGGGTGGCAACCCAGTTAGTCCGCACACGTTAAAATGTGGGCAACTCTGCTAGTCGTTGCGCAGGCACTGCAGCATGTAGTCGCTCATGTGTGCCAGGCTCCCCAGAGGTGAGGACAAGCTGTCCTCTGTGGGAGGCGTATTGTCATCGTCCTCTGTATCCCCCCAGCCACGCACCAGGGATGGGCCTGAGCTGTGTCGGGTGCCACCCCGCTGTGAACCTGAATTATCCTCATCCTCCTTCACCTCCTCCTCATCCTCCAGTAGTGGGCCCTGGCTGGCCACATTTGTACCTGGCCTCTGCTGTTGCAAAAAACCTCCCTTTCAGCCACTTCTAACAGACTGGCCTGAAAGTGCTAAAAATGACCCCTCATTTTTCCACATGCGCCAGGAAAGGGACACACATCCCTTTCCTGGCGCATGTGCTGAATTTGGTGGTGCAGAAATTCATTAAAAACTACCCAGACATGTCAGAGCTGCCGTAAAAAGTGCGGTCCGTCTGTGCACACTTTCGGCGTTCTCACCCTGATGCTGCTCGTCGGTCTGCGCTTCAGCGTAACTTTGGCCTTCCCACTCACCGCCTCATGTGCAACATGCCCACCGCTTTCTCTCCAAGGTTTGTGAGATGGAGAGCTGAACGCTGCCGTGTGACATGGTGGAGATGCTTGGTGACACAGGTGGTGGTGTCGGTGGCATATCCTCTGTTTGGTGGGCGGCAGGTGCAAACGTTCCTCCCAAGGCGAAGGAAGAGGCCAAGGCAGCAGCAGAAGAGGGAGCAGAGGGAGCCAGAGTGGGTTCCTTGCTTTTAAGGTGTTTACTCCACTGCAGTTCATGCTTTGCATGTAGATGCCTGGTCATGCAGGTTGTGCTAAGGTTCAGAATGTTAATGCCTCGCTTCAGGCTCTGATGGCACAGCGTGCAAACCACTCGGGTCTTGTCGTCAGCACATTGATTAAAGAAGTGCCATGCCAGGGAACTCCTTGAAGCTGCCTTTGGGGTGCTCAGTCCCTGGTGGCAGTGGCCAGTAGCAGGCGAACTCTCTTGGCGGCGGCTGCTCTGCTTTTGCCCCCTGCTCCCTCTTTTGCTACACTGTTGGCTCGGTCTCACCACTGCCTCTTCCTCTGAACTATGAAAGTCAGTGGCACGACCTTAATTCCATGTGGGGTCTAGGACCTCATCGTCCCCTGCATCGTCTTCCACGCAGCAGTTGGCACCTGTGTTTCGTCATCATCAGAGACGTGCAGACTCCAATGAGGTGGTATTCCCATGTCCTCATCATCAGGAAACATCAGTGGTTGTGCATCAGTGCATTCTATGTCTTCCACCACTGGGGAAGGGGCTAGGTGGATTCCCTTGGGAAACCCTGCCAGCAGAGTCTTCAAACAGCATAAGAGACTGCTGCATAACTTGAGGCTCAGACAGTTTCCCTGATATGCATGGGGGTGATGTGACAGACTGATGGGCTTGGTTTTCAGGCGCCACCTGTGCGCTTTCTGCAGAAAACTGGGTGGGAGATAATGTTGTGAATGTTCAGGATCCACTGTCGGCCACCCAATTGACTAGCGCCTGTACTTGCTCAGGCCTTACCATCCGTAGAACGGCATTGGGCCCCGCCAAATATCGCTGTAAATTCTGGCGGGTACCGGAACCTGAGGTAGTTGGTTCACTAGGACGTGTGGCTGTACACTAACACCACCACGACCGCGTCCGCGTCCCTTACTAGATGTTTTCCTCATTATTACCGTTCAACAAGCACCACATTAAGAAAACAAATATTTGGCCCAATGTATTGATTTCAAATTCAGGCCTTTTTTTACAGACACCTAACACTATCTGCCTATTTATTTATGTACCGTATTACACTAATCCAGGCACAGCAGTAACCACTGATTTAGGGGAATACCTATTGTAGGGCTAGTATTTAGGCCCTGGATGAAAGGTATCCTTTTATGGACAAATTTACACTTGGAGATGCACAGTAGCATGAGAAAAAATATGTAGGATTATGCCTTCAGCAATTGTATTTTAAGTCTTTGTGTAATATACCCTTTAACGGACAGAAATACAATGGGAGATGCACGGTAGCATGTGAAGTGAATGAGGATGACCCTCTCAGCATTTGTATTTACACCTTGAGTGTAATATACCCTATTACGGACAGATTAACACTTGGCCTGCAACAGCTGGGACACCAGATTCAGGGTATTGCTATTTTGGCAATTGAATTTCACCCCAGAACAAAATATATGTTTTGGCGGACACTATTAATACTTGGCCAGCCACAGCTAGAACACCACTGATTTATGGTATTGCTATTTTGGCAATTGAATTTCACCCCAGAACAAAATATATGCCTTTACGGACACGATTAACACTTGGCCTGCAACAGCTGGGACACCAGATTCAGGGTATTGCTATTTTGGCAATTGAATTTCACCCCAGAACAAAATATATGTTTTGGCGGACACTATTATACTTTGCCAGCCACAGCTGAAACCACTGATTTATGGTATTGCTATTTTGGCAATTGAATTTCACCCCAGAACAAAATATATCCTTTTACGGACAGACTATGACACTTGGCCTGCAACAGCTGGGACACCAGATTCAGGGTATTGCTATTTTGGCAATTGAATTTCACCCCAGAACAAAATATATGTTTTGGCGGACACTATTATACTTGGCCAGCCACAGCTGAAACCACTGATTTATGGTATTGCTATTTTGGCAATTGAATTTCACCCCAGAACAAAATATACCCTTTTACGGACAGATTAAAACTTGGCCTGCAACAGCTGGGACACCAGATTCAGGGTATTGCTATTTTGGCAATTGAATTTCACCCCAGAACAAAATATACCCTTTTACGGACAGATTAACACTTGGCCTGCAACAGCTGGGACACCAGATTCAGGGTATTGCTATTTTGGCAATTGAATTTCACCCCAGAACAAAATATATGTTTTGGCGGACACTATTATACTTTGCCAGCCACAGCTGGAACACCATGATTTATGGTATTGCTATTTTGGCAATTGAATTTCACCCCAGAACAAAATATATGTTTTGGCGGACACTATTATACTTTGCCAGCCAGTGCTGGGACACCAGATTTAGGGATTGCTATTTTGGCAATTGAATTTCACCACAGAAAATAATCTATCCTTTGCCAGACAGCAGACAGTATTATACTTGGCTAGCCAAAGCTGGAACACCAGATTTAGGGGATTGGTATTTTGGCAATTGTATTTAACCCCTTAATAAAATATAGAAATTGCTATCCTGAGTTTCTAGGGGTGACAATTAGCACAGCCAAGCCCCTGATGTAGGATATAGCAAAAATAAAAACTAGTATTGATGGATTGATGGACTTGGTGGCAGCTTGTTCTGGTGCACCACAAGTCACAAAATGACCGCTGATCACCCCAGAAAAAAGTGACAGAAAAACGCTCTGTGCAGCCTAAAAACCAGTGAGCAAGTAACTAGCAGAAGTTGAATCATTCACAGCTGTAGATCGATCACTTCATTAGGTGCTTTTGCTGACTTTTCCCTGCCTAATCTCGCCCTCACAGAAGCTGCGTCCTCTGCCTACACTAATCAGAGCAGTGTGACGTGCGGCACTACGTGATTCCAGCTTAAATAGAGGCTGGGTAACATGCTGCACTTGGCCAATCACAGCCATGCCACTAGTAGGCATGACTGTGATGGGCTCTCAGGGCAAGAAGTAAAACGCTAGCTGATTGGCTGCTGTGCAGCCCTTCAGAAAGCAGGAAGAAATCGCTGAACAACGAACCTGAACTCTTTTGAAAATGTTAGGGTTCGGGTCCGTGTCCTGAACACCCCAAAATTTGGTACGAACCCGAACTATTCTCGAACTGTTCACTCAACACTAGAGCCAACTATCTTCTTCACAAAGAAGAAACCTTCACCAGCTGGAGAGAAATATTTGCGGATAAATCCTCTGTCAAGGTACTCCTTGATATACTCAGATATGGATTAAGTCTCTGCTGGTGACAGGGAGGAGGTGAAGAGCCCGGGACCAAGTCAATAGGGCAGTCATGCAGCCTGTGAGGAGGTAGCATCTCAGCCTCCTTCTTGTCAAAGACATCCACATAAGCATGTTAGGCTGCTGGCAGACCCTTAAGATTGGGTGGTACCCGAGGTGACCGAGCTGGCTGAACAGAAGAGAGACACTTTCCATGACAGGACTCTACCCAATGTAGCACCTCTCTGGACCTCCAGTCAAGGACAGGTTCATGAACACAAAGCCACAGAAGTCCTAGGAGGAGAGGATGAGACAGACTTGAGAAAACCAGGAACGAAATCTCTTCATAATGAAGTGATCCAACCTGTAATTTTACACGTTCCGTGATGAACTGTATGGACTCAGACAGACCCTTTCCATCGACAGACGATACGGTCAGAACAGGCGTTGAACAGGTATGTGATGACAATCCACTAGGCATTGGGCATTGTTGCAGGAAGTTTCCTGCTGCTCCGGAATCTAGAAGCGCCACCTCTCTAAATCGAACACAGAGCACATGATCAGAACCACCACAACAGAAACAAAGTCCTTTGGTATGGCAGTGATTACGTTCCTGTTCAGACAGCCTAACTCGGTCGACCTGCATGGGCTCAGGAACTTCAGACAACATGGAAGGCAGAGGGTTAGGAGCTTGCTGAAGAGAAGATGACAGATGACAAGGCCTCCCTTCACGTGCCACTTCTCTGGCACGTTCCTGGAACCGTAGCCAGGGAGATGAGGTCATCAAGAGTGGAAGGAACATCCCGTCCTGCCAGTTCATCTTTAATTCTCCCATAGAGGCCTTCCCAAAAAGTGGCCAGAAGTGCCTCATTATTCCAGCAGAGTTCAGAGGCAAGCGTATGGAATTGGACTGCATCTCGACCCACGGATTAGTTCCCTTGACGCAACAGCAGTAGGGAGGATGTGGCAGAAGTGTGCATCCGGCCTTGCCGAACACCTTGCGGAAGGCCTGTAGATCCATTATGACTGGGTCATTCCTTTCCCAGAGGGGATTGATCTAGGCCAGTGCCTCCCACGTAAGGTGTTGTAGAGATGGAGCACCGCACACTATTGTTGCTGGTGCCAGCAAGGACCTGTCAGTCGTAATCAGATATGAGAAAATTGCGGTACACAGCTTCTTTGTATGCAACTTATATCATTTATTGGTATAACATCATATATGTTTCATGATCCGGTTACATTCTGAGAGATAGAAATGTCACTTTCAATAGTTATGACTAGAGATGAGCGAATCGAAGCTGAAGAAGTCAAATTCGTTCCGAATTTCAGGAAAAATTTGATTCTGAACAAATGCGAATTTCCTTAGCGCCGTGGTAACAAATCACGCAATTTTTCCTAACATGGCTGGCTAGCCGGCTACAATGGCGGCTACATGTGTGAAGACATGGGGCAAGGAACTCTGGGAAGGCGGGAAGACCCATAATGCCATGCATGCAGTCAATCAGCAGCCAGCCAGCCCGGTGATGTCACAGCCCTATAAATACCGCGGCCATCTTAGATTCTGCCATTCACAATCGTACTTTGATCAGTGACAGACGTGTATGCAGGCGCTAGGAGAGTGAAAGAAAACCTAATTGTTAAAAAGGAAAAAAACATTTACTAGTGCAGGGAAAGGATAGTGAGAAATCATTTCAAAGGCAGGGAGAGACATGTGCAGATGTTAGGGAGAGTCATAGGAAAAACCTCATTGTGAAAAAAAGTGATTTCCAAGTGCAGGGAAACATTATTTGGGGATCCAGATAGTCTCATAATACAGCTCTGTCATTCCAGCAATTAGTTATTGGGGTGCAAATGCTATGTTGAAAAGCCTTTAGTGGCTTTTATCAGTGGAAAAAGATAAATATATACGCAGGTCACTTTTGCTGCTAATTGTGCTGATATCATTTAGTGGCCTATTGCATTACAATATGAGAAATATAAAGATGGGTCACTTTTGTTGTTATTTACGCTAAAATAATTTAGTGGCGTATTTCCAGTCCAACACGCGAAAAATTGACGCAGCTCACCTATGGTGTTATTTGTGCTAAAACAAATAACACCATAGGTGAAGCTGCGT
Source organism: Bufotes viridis (assembly GCA_033119425.1). Lineage (NCBI taxonomy): Eukaryota > Metazoa > Chordata > Amphibia > Anura > Bufonidae > Bufotes > Bufotes viridis. Next base: position 582,889,534 of record CM065590.1, read on the forward strand.
CTATTTTCGCGTGTTGGACTGAAATACGCCACTAAATTATTTTTATTTTGCCATATTTCTAGAGAAAAATAGACTAAGTTCATATTTGCTGTTATTTGTGCTAAAAACATTTTTTGTCATATTTCAGTACAATACGAAAAAAGTAGACAGTTCACATTTGGTGATATTTGCGCTAAAAGTGTTTGTCATATTTCACTACAATACGAGAAAAATAGACGCAGTTCACATTTGCTCTTAATTGTGCTAAAGCGTTTATTGTCATATGTAAGAAAATAATAATTACTCTTACCGGTAATTGTTTTTCTTGAAACCCATGACGGCACCCATGCGACTAGGACCTCCCATCCAGGACAGGAAATGTGAGAAGATAAAATGGTTCACACCCCTCCACACCTCAGTGATTCTAATAAACAGTCCTCCTGAGGCGTGCCAACAACCAAAAGCAAGAAGGTTGAAAAAGAGAAACAAACACACAAAAAGGTAAAGAAGAGAACGCATCTGGTAAATTATAACCCTTCTAATACCTTCTAGCAAAGAAACTTTACTAGCTACTGTATAGAAATATATATATATATATATATATATATATATATTATTTTTTTTTCATATATATAGGGAGTGAAATTTTGGTATGCCGTCATGGGTTTCAAGAAAAACAATTACCTGTAAGAGTATATATTGTTTTTCCCTCACCCATGACTACACCCATGGGAGAATAAACTATAAGCTAAAGAAATTGGGGGGGAATACAGCTTGTAGCACTTTCCTCCCAAAAGCCGCATCTGAGTCAAGATGCAACCTGTAATGTTAAAAAAATGTATGGGGAAAGCCCAAAGTAGCAGCTCTACAAATCTGGGCCAGAGAAGCATCTGCCCAAAAGGATGCCACAGCCCTAGTGGAATGAGCCCCGAAACCCGAAGGGGGAGGTAAGCTAAGAGAAGAATAAGCTAGTGAAATACAAATCTTTACTCATCTAGCAATAACACAAATAGAGACTTTGCGCCTCTTTACCCAAAAACTGAATGAGAGAACACCTTCTGACATCGAGACAATGGAATTTTTCTCCCAACACATTGGTTGGGTTTGGAAAGAAGGAGGGAAGAATCACGTCCTGACTTCTATGAAACGCTGAGAGCACCTTAGGCTGAAAGGATGGAAGTGGTCTAATAATCACCTTGTCCTCTAAAATGGTAGTGTAGGGAGGAAAGGCAGAGAAAGCCTGAATTTCTGAAATCTGTTTAGCAGACGTTATCGCTAAGAGGAAGGCCATTTTGAAAGTAAGTATTTTGATGGAGATTTCAATTAATGGTTCAAACGTTTTTTGTGATAGGGCCGACAGTACAGTATTTAGGACCCAGGGAGGAGACAGAGGTCTTATAGCAGGGTGCATCCTTGATGCAGCCGATAAGAATCATCAGAATCATTCTTAATCATGACTACCAGTCATGATTAAGAACTTTTTCGAAATGCGTTGACTGTTTAAGGATGTGAGAAGATGTATTTTATTGCCGCTGTATTTCCAACACTGTCAATAAAGAGAAGACACTCGTGAACTAGATGCTGGAGTTTCCTTCGTTTTCCTTACTGCCTTAAGATTCCAGTCTAGCCCTGTTTGCAAAAACTCTAAATATTTTGGAATTTCAGGAGACCTAAAGGGGTCTGGGCATAACCTAAGAAGGCTGAAAAGATTTCCAAATGTTATTATATTTTCTTGTAACCGCCTTTCTACTCATTAGCATAGTGGAGACTACTTTAGCGGATAATCCTCTTCCCGACCAGACTTCCCTTTCAAAATCCACACCGAGAGATGAAGAATTTTTGGGTTGGGATGAACTATAGGGCCCTGGAAAAGAAGATATTCCTTCAATGGAAGGATCCATGGTGGTTCCACTGCCATTCTTAGCAGGCTGGAGTACCAGGACCTCTTTGGCGCTATCATGATAACCGAGGCCCCACAAGAGGGTTTCAGTGTTAGGTTTGAGAATCACAGGTTGATTATCTCTGATGCGGACAGAGCAAATTTCTCCTTTCTCATTGGCGAATCTCTGTTGTGCATTTAGTACATGCGAGATGGTTTGTTGGATCACCTTTTTAGAAGCAGGAGAGGCAGTAGACTGGTGCAAGGCTTCCAGCATCTCATCATAACGGTTCCTAAGGACATTCATTCCTAGGACTATTGGAGGGTTGTTGTTATTTACTCTAACTTGTACTACAATAATGCCTTGTTGAGGTAGTGTAGTTCTTCCTACTTGAATGGAAGGTTCCCAGTAACCATAGACTGAGTACGGATTTGCCGTTACTGGCTATAAGACTCAGCCAGGATTCTGGGGGCTGGGTAAGCTGGTTTTGGTCCCAGTATTTCTCAAACGCTGCTTGCTGGATAGTTGTGACTTGGGATCCTGTATCAACTAGGGCAACAAAAGGGACTCCATTTATTTTGAGTACCACTTCTGGACGGGATACTACTAGTGTTGAGCGAACAGTTCGAGAATAGTTCGGGTTTGTACCAAATTTTGGGGTGTTCAGGACACGGACCCGAACCCTAACATTTTCAAAAGAGTTCGGGTTCGTTGTTCAGCGATTTCTTCCCGCTTTCTGAAGGGCTGCACAGCAGCCAATCAGCTAGCGTTTACTTCTTGCCCTAAGAGCCCATCACAGCCATGCCTACTAATGGCATGGCTGTGATTGGCCAAGTGCAACATGTGACCCAGCCTCTATTTAAGCTGGAGTCACGTAGTGCCGCACGTCACACTGCTCTGATTAGTGTAGGGAGAGGACGCAGCTTCTGTGAGGGTGAGATTAGGCAGGGAAAAGTCAGCAACAGCACCTAATGAACTGATAGATCTACAGCTGGGAATGATTGAACTTCTGCTAGTTACTTGCTCGCTGGTTTTTAGGCTGCACAGAGCGTTTTTCTGTCACTTATTTTCTGGGGTTATCAGTGGCCATTTTGTGACTTGTGGTGCACCAGAACAAGCTGCCACCAAGTCCATCAATCCATCAATACTAGTTTATTTTTGCTATATCCTACATCAGGGGCTTGACTGTGCTAATTGTCACCCCTAGAAACTCAGGATAGCAATTTCTATATTTTATTAAGGGGTTAAATACAATTGCCCAAATACCAATCCCCTAAATCTGGTGTTCCAGCTTTGGCTAGCCAAGTATAATACTGTCTGCTGTCTGGCAAAGGATAGATTATTTTCTGTGGTGAAATTCAATTGCCAAAATAGCAATACCATAAATCAGTGGTTTCAGCTGTGGCTGGCCAAGTTTCATAGTGTCCTGCAAATTATATATTTTGTTCTGGGGTGAAATTCAATTGCCAAAATAGCAATACCATAAATCAGTGGTTTCAGCTGTGGCTGGCCAAGTTTCATAGTGTCCGCAAAAACATATATTTTGTTCTGGGGTGAAATTCAATTGCCAAAATAGCAATACCCTGAATCTGGTGTTCGAGCTGTTGCAGGCCAAGTGTAAATCTGTCCATAAAGGATACCTTTCATCCAGGGCCTAAATACTAGCCCTAAAAGAGATATTCCCCTAAATCAGTGGTTACTGCTGTGCCTGTGATTAGTGTAATACGCTACATAAATAAATAGGCAGATAGTGTTAGGTGCCTGTAAAAAAGGCCTGAATTTGAAATCAATACATTGGGCCAAATATTTTTTCTTATTGTGGTGCTTGGTGAACGGTAACAATGAGGAAAACATCTAGAAAGGGACGCGGACGCGGTCGTGGTGGTGTTAGTGTACCCTCTGGTGCTGGGAGAGGACGTGGCCATTCTGCCACAGCCACACGTCCTAGTGAACCAACTACCTCAGGTTCCAGTACCCGCCAGAATTTACAGCGATATTTGGTGGGGCCCAATGACGTTCTAAGGATGGTAAGGCCTGAGCAGGTACAGGCGCTAGTCAATTGGGTGGCCGACAGTGGATCCAGCACGTTCACAACATTATCTCCCACCCAGTCTTCTGCAGAAAGCGCACAGGTGGCACCTGAAAACCAAGCCCATCAGTCTGTCACATCACCCCCATGCATATCAGGGAAACTGTCTGAGCCTCAAGTTATGCAGCAGTCTCATATGCTGTTTGAAGACTCTGCTGGCAGGGTTTCCCAAGGGAATCCACCTAGCCCTTCCCCAGTGGTGGAAGACATAGAATGCACTGATGCACAACCACTGATGTTTCCTGATGATGAGGACATGGGAATACCACCTCATCGGAGTCCGCACGTCTCTGATGATGATGAAACACAGGTGCCAAATGCTGCGCCTTTCTGCAGTGTGCAGACCGAACAGGAGGTCAGGGAGGAAAACTGTGTGGAAGACGATGCAGGGGACGATGAGGTCCTAGACCCCACATGGAATGAAGGTCCTGCCACTGACTTTCATAGTTCAGAGGAAGAGGCAGTGGTGAGACCGAGCCAACAGCGTAGAAAAAGAGGGAGCAGGGGGCAAAAGCAGAACAACCGCCGCCAAGAGGAGTTCGCCTGCTACTGGCCACTGCCACCAGGGACCGAGCACCCCAAAGGCAGCTTCAAGGGGTTCCCTGGCATGGCACTTCTTTAAACAATGTGCTGACGACAAGACCCGAGTGGTTTGCACGCTGTGCCATCAGATCCTGAAGCGAGGCATTAACGTTCTGAACCTTAGCACAACCTGCATGACCAGGCATCTACATGCAAAGCATGAACTGCAGTGGAGTAAACACCTTAAAAGCAAGGAACTCACTCAGGCTCCCCTGCTCCCTCTTCTGCTGCTGCCTCAGCCTCTTCCTCCGCCTCGGGAGGAACGCTGGCACCTGCCGCCCACCAAACAGAGGATGTGCCACCGACACCACCACCTGCGTCACCAAGCATCTCCACCATGTCACACGGCAGCGTTCAGCTCTCCATCTCACAAACCTTGGAGAGAAAGCGTAAATTCCCACCTAGTCACCCTCGATGCCTTGGGCCTGAATGCCAGCATTTCTAAACTACTGGCCGTTGAAATGCTGTCATTCAGGCTGGTGGACACAGACAGCTTCAAACAGCTGATGTCCATGGCTGTGCCACAGTATGTTGTTCCCAGCCGCCACTACTTCTCCAAGACAGCCGTGCCTTCCTGCACAACCAAGTATCCGATAAAATCAAGTGTGCACTGCGCAACGCCATCTGTGGCAAGGTCCACCTAACCACAGATACGTGGACCAGTAAGCACGGCCAGGGACGCTATATCTCCCTAACTGCACACTGGGTAAATGTAGTGGCGGCTGGGCCCCAGACAGAGAGTTCCTTGGCGCACGTCCTTCCGCCGCCAAGGATCGCAGAGGCATCATTCTTTGCCTCCTGTAGCCTCCTCCTCCTACTCGGCTTCCTCTTCCTCTGCTTCCACCAGCTCATCCAGTCAGCCACACACCTTCACCACCAACTTCAGCACAGCCCAGGGTAAACGTCAGCAGGCCATTCTGAAACTCATATGTTTGGGGGACAGGCCCCACACCGCGCAGGAGTTGTGGCGGGGTATTGAACAACAGACCGACAAGTGGTTTCTGCCGGTGGGCCTCAAGCCCGGCCTGGTGGTGTGCAATAATGGGCGAAATCTCGTCGCAGCTCTGGGACTAGCCGGTTTGACGCACATCCCTTGCCTGGCGCATGTGCTGAATTTGGTGGTGCAGAAGTTCATTCACAACTACCCCGACATGTCAGAGCTGCTGCATAAAGTGCGGGCCGTCTGTGCGCGCTTCCGGCATTCACATCCTGCTGCTGCTCGCCTGTCTGCGCTACAGCGGAACTTCGGCCTTCCCGCTCACCGCCTCATATGCGACGTGCCCACCAGGTGGAACTCCACCTTGCACATGCTGGAGAGACTGTGCGAGCAGCAGCAGGCCATAGTGGAGTTTCAGCTGCAGCACGCACGCGTCAGTCGCACTGCGGAACAGCACCACTTCACCACCAATGATTGGGCCTCCATGCGAGACCTGTGTGCCCTGTTGCGCTGTTTCGAGTACTCCACCAACATGGCCAGTGGCGATGACACCGTTATCAGCGTTACAATACCACTTCTATGTCTCCTTGAGAAAATGCTTGGGGCGATGATGGAAGAGGAGGTGGCCCAGGAGGAGGAGGAGGAGGATGAGGGGTCATTTTTAGCACTTTAGGCCAGTCTGTTAGAAGTGGCTGAAAGGGAGGTTTTTGCAACAGCAGAGGCCAGGTACAAATGTGGCCAGCCAGGGCCCAATACTGGAGGATGAGGAGGAGGTGGAGGAGGATGAGGATGAAGCAGGTTCACAGCGGGGTGGCACCCGACACAGCTCAGGCCCATCACTGGTGCGTGGCTGGGGGATACAGAGGACGATGACGATACGCCTCCCACAGAGGACAGCTTGTCCTTACCTCTGGGGAGCCTGGCACACATGAGCGACTACATGCTGCAGTGCCTGCGCAACGACAGCAGAGTTGCCCACATTTTAACGTGTGCGGACTAACTGGGTTGCCACCCTGCTGGATCCCCGGTACAAAGATAATGTGCCCACCTTACTTCCTGCACTGGAGCGTGATAGGAAGATGCGCGAGTACAAGCGCACGCTGGTAGACGCGCTCCTGAGAGCATTCCCAAATGTCACAGGGGAACAGGTGGAAGCCCAAGGCGAAGGCAGAGGAGGAGCAAGAGGTCGCCAACGCAGCTGTGTCACGGCCAGCTCCTTTGATGGCAGGGTTAGCATGGCAGAAATGTGGAAAAGTTTTGTCTCCACGCCACAGCTAACTGCACCACCACCTGATACGGAACGTGTTAGCAGGAGGCAGCATTTCACTAAAATGGTTGAACAGTACGTCTGCACACCCCTCCACGTACTGACTGATGGTTCGGCCCCATTCAACTTCTGGGTCTCCAAATTGTCCACGTGGCCAGAGTTAGCATTTTATGCCTTGGAGGTGCTGGCCTGCCCGGCGGCCAGCGTTTTGTCTGAACGTGTATTCAGCACGGCAGGGGCGTCATTACTGACAAACGCAGCTGCCTGTCCACAGCCAACGTGGACAAGCTGACGTTCATAAAAATGAACCAGGCATGGATCCCACAGGACCTGTGCCTCCCTTGTGCAGAATAGACATTTATAACTGCCTCCCCTCAACCATGTATTCTTGTACTCCGGGGCACTTCTTTATTGAATCCTCATTTTTAACTTTACCATGATCTTGCGGTGCAACCCAAAGTTGAATGAACCTCTCCTCTGTCTGGGTGCTGGGGCCGAAATAACTGAAAGTGGCCTTCTCCAGTGGTGGGTGATATGACGCATGATTCCTTGCTGTGGGACCTCTCTCCTCTGTCTGGGTGCTGGGGCCGAAATAACTGAAAGTGGCCTTCTCCAGTGGTGGGTGATATGACGCATGATTCCTTGCTGTGGGACCTGTATCCTCGGTCTGGGTGCTGGGCCGAAATAACTGAAAGTGGCCTTCTCAGTGGTGGGTGATATGACGCATGATTCCTTGCTGTGGGACCTCTCTCCTCTGTCTGGGTGCTGGGGCGAAATAACTGAAAGTGGCCTTCTCCAGTGGTGGGTGATATGACGCATGATTCCTTGCTGTGGGACCTCTCTCCTCTGTCTGGGTGCTGGGGCCGAAATAACTGAAAGTGGCCTTCTCCAGTGGTGGGTGATATGACGCATGATTCCTTGCTGTGGGACCTGTATCCTCGGTCTGGGTGCTGGGCGAAATAACTGAAAGTGGCCTTCTCCAGTGGTGGGTGATATGACGCATGATTCCTTGCTGTGGGACCTCTCTCCTCTGTCTGGGTGCTGGGCCGAAATAACTGAAAGTGGCCTTCTCCAGTGGTGGGTGATATGACGCCATGATTCCTTGCTGTGGGACCTCTCTCCTCTGTCTGGGTGCTGGGCTGAAATAACTGAAAGTGGCCTTCTCCAGTGGTGGGTGATATGACGCATGATTCCTTGCTGTGGGACCTCTCTCCTCTGTCTGGGTGCTGGGCCGAAATAACTGAAAGTGGCCTTCTCCAGTGGTGGGTGATATGACGCATGATTCCTTGCTGTGGGACCTCTCTCCTCTGTCTGGGTGCTGGGGCCGAAATAACTGAAAGTGGCCTTCTCCAGTGGTGGGTGATATGATGCATGATTCCTTGCTGTGGGACCTCTCTCCTCTGTCTGGGTGCTGGGGCCAAAATAACTGAAAGTGGCCTTCTCCAGTGGTGGGTGATATGACGCATGATTCCTTGCAGTGGGACATCTCTCCAATTGATATTGGTTAATTTTTATTTATTTTATTTTATTTTAATTCATTTCCCTATCCACATTTGTTTGCAGGGGATTTACCTACATTTTGCTGCCTTTGGCAGCCCTCTAGCCCTTTCCTGGACTATTTTACAGCCTTTTTAGTGCCTAAAAGTTCGGGTCCCCATTGACTTCAATGGGGTTCGGGATAAAGTTCTGGTCGAGTTCGGATCCCGAACCCGAACATTTTCGGGAAGTTCGGACTTCCAGGTGTTCGCTCATCTCTAGATACTACATATCTGGGCATCCAGTGGGGATCTTCTGGACCTATTAATTTAACTCCCGAGGGGTGGTCCTTGGCCTCGGGGGTCGCCCGTTTATCTGCAAACAGGTTGCTTCAGTATGGCCTAGCTTGTGGCAGTATGTGCAGATAGGCCGCTTGGGGGTGTTAGTGCGGTCCGGTGGACGTCCGCCTGAATTTCTGGGATGACTTTCACTATAATCAGGGGGGAAGAGTCTACTGGACACAGGTTTCTCATCCTCCAGCTGTACTGGTTTTTCCCACCATTCCAATTTTTGGTGGACTTTCTCCAGACTTTTAGTCAGCGAATGGACTTGCTCAGTCAAGGCAGCAACTGCGTCAGGAGCTTGGGTTGCCTGACTGACTACAGGTAAAGGTTTTAAAGGGGTGACCGGCTGTGCTACTGACACTTCAACGGATCTACCAAGTTCTGTCTGTGGGTTTTTTCCGAGTATGCAGATAGCTAACTCTTTAATGTCTAAGAAAGTAGCACTCGGATGCTGGGCAGCTAACATCCTTAACTGGCCCTTTATATTGTCTCTATGGACGCCTTCAATAAATTTCTCTTTCAGGGTGTTGTCCTGGTTCTCTGCCTCACGGGGGTCTACTTGGACACTGAACCCTCTCTAACCCTGGGTTCAGACCTGAGCGTTTCTGAGACGCGGGTTTTTGTCGCGCGTATTACAGCGCGTTTCTGCAAATAAGAAACGCGCGTCATACGCGCGTTCGTGACTCTGGAGACCAATTTAAAAAAGGCATCTCTACACTTAACGCGCGTTTTACGCGCGTTCCCATTGAAGTCTATGGGTGCATACGCGCGACAAACGCCCCCAAAAAAGCTCAAGGACTTGTTTATGCATTGGGCGTTTTACAGCGCGTTCAAACGCGCTGTAAAACGCTCAAGTGAGAACCAGGGCCATAGGAAAGCATTGGTTTTCATGTGTTGAGCGTTTTACAGCGCGTTTGAACGCGCTGTAAAACGCTCAGGTGTGAACTGAGGGTAAGTGCTTCATGTAACGATAATGTAAAGTCTCTGAGTGACTCACCAGATTGCGGTTTCTTGCTGAAGAACCTCATCTTGACCTCTGACACGGTTCTGGGTTCGAAGGTGGTGTAGAGATGTTCGAATATCTGCTCCAGTGTTTTCCTCTCTGAGCTTGGTCAGGATTTCACTTCTCTGAGAGCAGCTCCTTCCAATTGTGCAAGAAGAATCTCCATTTGTTGCTCTGAGAATACAGGGTATAATCTGAACACAGCAAATATTTTCTCTTTATAGTCCCTTAAAGTGTGAACTTCTCCAGAATATCGTGGGAACCAGGGGGCCCCAAAATAATAAGGCATTGTTAAAGGCATTAAGCTTGGTGCTGCAGCGGTTGGTGCTGCACTAGGACCAGCTGCGACTGCTGCAGGGGGTCCACTGAGATCAGGCTGCATGTTATCCTGCTGCACAGACATAGTAATAGCAGGTGAACTATAGTAATGTAAGTTAACTGTGGTTGTATACACTTTTTGTGCGGTGTTGCTATGGGCAACCGTTATCTTGCTGGTGTATGGCCCTTTAACCCCTTAAGGACCCATGACGTATGGGTACGTCATGGGTCCGATCCCTAACTATGGCGCCCGCTCCTGCCCGCTGCGGGTGCGATCGCTGCGGGGGTCCGGCTGTTTCCTGTAGCTGACCCCCGCGGCTAATGATGCCTTGATCGGCAGCGATGCCGATCGCAATCATTTAACCCCGCAGATGCCGTGGTCAATCCTGACCCACGGCATCTGCATAGCTAAAACCGAAGTAAACTTTCGGCAGCGCTCCGGCTCCCCTTAGTGGTGATCGGGAGAATCGGAGCGCTGTAAGGGATAGCCTTAAGCCTTTCATTCAGCTTGAGGCTATCACTTACTATTTCCTATGGAGCCCTTGTTAGCAATAGGGCTTCATAGGAAAGTAGTAAAATGCTTATAAACTCCAATACAAGTGTATTGGAGTTTATGATAGAAGCAATCAGGTGACTGATTTATATAGGTCCCTATGGGACCTATATAAAAGTCTAAAAAAAAATAATAAAAAAAAATAAAAATAAAAATAAAAAAAACCTAAAAATTTAAATCACCCCCCTTTCCCCAAAATTAAAATAAAATAATAAAAAAAATAAAAAAAATACACATCATGGGTGTCGCAATGTGCGAAAACACCCATAGTATAAAAATATAAAAATATATTTCCCATACGGTAAACAGAAAAACGGAAAAAAGCGTCCAAATGGCCGATTTGCAGTTTTTGGACGCTTCATTTCCTCAAAAAAAATGTAATAAAAAGCGATCAAAAAGTCCTACACACACCATAATGGTATCAACTAAAAGTTCAGATCGCCCCGCAAAAAATAAGCCCCCATACAACGCCATACACTTATTTACAAATACGTTATAGCGGTCAAAACATGGCGACATAAAAAAAAAAAAAATTTCCACTTTTGAATTTTTTCACTATCAAAACGCAAGAAAGCTATACATATTGGGTATCGCGGATTCGTACTGACCTGTAGAATAAAACTAAATGGTCAGTTTTATCGCAAATCAAATGTCGTAATTTAGAAACCCGTAAAACTGTAGTGAAATTGCTTTTTTTTTTGCAATTTCACCCCATTTGGAATTTTTTTCCCACTTTCCACTACACCGTATGCATTATTAAATGATGGCGTTGGAAAGTACAACTTGTCCCGCAAAAAACAAGCCCTCATATGGCCATGTGAACGGAAAAATAAAAAAGTTATGGCTCTTGGAAGGCATGGAGCGCAAAACGAAAATGCAAAAATGAAAAAACCCTGAGTCCTTAAGGGGTTAAGAGAGTTAAGGGTGGCTGCATATAATGCTTGAACAGTTCCTTTTCAAGTGGCTCCTACTGACAGCGCTCCATTTTACCTTTCTGTGGGAGCTCTTTAGGCTGCAGGAGTATCGGAGCCCTTAAGTATGTACTTATACTGCGGAGGATGGCTGGCAATGCGATTACTTTCTCCCGTTCCTCAAGCACGTGAACTCTCGGGTCTTTTTGGGCGTCAGTACGCATGTCGCACTCTTCTCCTGTGCGTGGCATCTCTCTCTGATGCGCCTGACAGACAGAGGAGGCGGCGCAGCACTTTGCATACAGGATCAGCCTCCCTGGATCAAGACAGTAGAGGTAGGAGGGGCTAGCCAGACAATTTTGCATATATGGGCGGCACTAGATTTTCCCGCTCTTCAGGGGGTGTCACTAACTTTTTCACAGTGATGGCATACTTTGATAGAACCCTGCCAGCCATCATAGAAGACCCACTGGACTTCTGGGCAGCCAAACTGGATTTGTGTATCAGCCAGGATTCCCAGCCACCAATGCCTGATGCATCAGATTAGATCATCCATCTCCACGCTATGTCACCTTGCCAATCTGTGGCTTCCTCATGCTGCTGCCATCTCCACACTATGTCCCCATGCCACTCTGAGGTATCATGCTGCTACTGTTGCTACCATCTCCACACTATGTCACCATACCACTGTGGCCTCCTGATGCTGCCATCTCCACACAAGTCACCATGCCACTCTGTGGTATCATGCTTCTGCTGTTGTAACCATCTCCACACTGTCACCTTGTCACTTTGCGGTATCACGCGGCTGCTGCTCCCGTTGCTGCCATGTCACCATGCCACTCTGAGTCCTCCTGATTCTGCCAGGACCACACTGTCACCATGCCACTCTGTGGTATCATGCTGCTACTGTTTCCGCCATCTCTACACTATGTCACCTTGCCACTCTGTGGCCTCCTGATACTGCCATCAGTGTTATATAAAACCGAACACAAGTACAATACAGAATAGAATATCACTGCACCACTTAGTAATACTAGTGATGAGCGATCATGCTCGGCCGACTATTTGTTCGGTCTGAGTATCGCTGCACTCGGCTTAACTCGGCCGAGCACCACGTGTGTTGTGTTCGTCGCATTGCTTGTTTTTTTTTTTTTTTTGTATCCAATACCGAACTGCATCTCAATACATTGTGTATATTAAAAATTACATTCTCTTGGGTCTAGTGTAGTGGCTAAAATCTGTATTTTTTTGTATCCAATACCGAACTGCATCTCAATACAGTGTGTATATTAAAAATGACATTCCCTTGGGCCTAGTGAAGTGGCCAAAATCTGTTGGTTTTTCTATCCAATACTGAACTGTATCTGAATACAATGTGTATATTACAAATTCCATAATCTTGGGCCAAGTGTAGTGTCCCAAATCTGTTTTTTTGTATCCAGTACCAAACTGCATCTCAATATAGTGTATATATTAAAAATCAGATTCTCTTGGGCCTAGTGTAGTGGCCAAAATCTGGATTTCTTTTTAATCCAATACTGTCCTGCATCAGAAAACTGTGTCTTTAGCGGACAGTTAAACAATCTTCGCCACATCTACAGACAAAACCATTAATATGAGGAAGGCGAGCACAAAGGGATGGGGAAGTGGTCGTGATGCTGATGGTGCACGCAGAGGCAGTGGCCCTGGGAGCAATCAAACTGTGCCAGCTGCCAGTGCACCCCAAAAATTTTTTTTTACATTTTGTACCCAGCTTCATGTCCAAATTAGATGGACGGCGCAGGACTACACTGTCAAAGTCAGACCAGTGCAAACAGGTGGTTGGTTGGATTGTAGAAGGTAATGCTTCCAGTCCGTTATGCACCACCCTTTCTTGCTCCAGGTCCAGTCTCAATGTAGCCAAGAGTCTGGTCAACCAAATCCTCACTCTGATCATCCTTCCTCCCACCATCCTTCCCCCCACAATGTAGAGGCTTGCCAAACGAGTGATCCCACACTCGGATATTCCGAGGAGCTCTTTCTAGTGCCATTATTCCATTTGGCCCTCTCGCCCAGCACGCTTGAAGAGGGACCTGAGATATTGTGCCCTGATTCCCAACCTCTTGACCCTTCGCAGTTGCAAAAAGATGACGGTGGTGATCGGCAATCATCCGTTCAAGAGCTGGATGATGATGAGACACAGTTGCTAAACACTCAGGTTGCGGTTAGGTCAAGCCAGGAGGATGAGCAGAGTGAGGAAGTGGAAGAGAAGGTGGTGGATGATGAGATCACTGACCCAACATGGGAAAGTGAAAAGCAAAGCGAGGACAGCAGTACAGAAGGAGAGGGATCCGCAGCACCGCAACAGTCTGGAAGAGGCATTGGTCTTGCAAAAGGGAGACGTCGGCCAACACCAAACACGCCCGCAACCGTTACACCGAGCACCCCCATGCGTAAATCTACCTTGTATGGCGCTTTTTTGAGAAAAGTGCAGACGACAAAAGAGTGGTAGTTTGCAAACTGTGCCATACTAAAATGAGCCGGGGTGTAAAAACTGGCAACCTCACCACCACCTGCATTATCAGCCACATGACATCCAATCACCCTAATAAGTGGGCCGAATGCCTGGATCCACAATCTGGGTCTGCGGGTCACACCACTGCTTCCTCTTCCCCTGTGTTACGCACTGCTGGCCAATTCCCCAAAGTGGGGGGAAAATGACCGTGCATCTTATAAAATGAATACTGACATGCCGGCTGGCCGCTTATGCTGACGAGCGGCTAGCAGACAGGTGGGGAAACCACTCAAGCTTTGTCTCGCATTCAGCAACATAATCATCCTACTCAGGTCAAGATATCATAGACCGTGACTGCGTTTTGGGCCAGCGCCGCCTGCCCCGCCACTTTATGAATGAACAGGCAGGCGGCATGAGGAGGAGCTGCGGCAGGGACAGGCGGCACATGACCGAGGGAGCACACAGACCGAGGATACAGGTCCCACAGCAAGGAATCATGCGTCATATCACCCACGACTGGAGAAGGCCACTCAGTTATTTCGGCCCCAGCACCCAGACAGAGGAGAGAGGTCCCACAGCAAGGAATCATGCGTCATATCACCCACCACTGGAGAAGGCCACTTTCAGTTTTTTCGGCCCAGCACCCAGACCGAGGATACAGGTCCCACAGCAAGGAATCATGCGTCATATCTCCCACCATTGGAGAAGGCCATTTTCAGTTATTTCGCCCAGCACCCAGACAGAGGAGAGAGGTCCCACAGCAAGGAATCATGCGTCATATCACCCACCACTGGAGAAGGCCACTTTCAGTTATTTCGGCCCAGCACCCAGACCGAAGATACAGGTCTCACAGCAAGGAATTATGCGTCATATCACCCACCACTGGAGAAGGCCACTTTCAGTTATTTCGGCCCAGCACCCAGACCGAGGATACAGGTCCCACAGCAAGCAATCATGCGTCATATCACCCACCACTGGAGAAGGCCGCTTTCAGTTATTTCAGCCCCAGCACCCAGACAGAGGAGAGAGGTTCCACAGCAAGGAATCATGCGTCATATCTCCCACCATCGGAGAAGGCCATTTTCAGTTATTTCGGCCCAGCACCCAGACAGAGGAGAGAGGTCCCACAGCAAGGAATAAGGCGTCATATCACCCACCACTGGAGAAGGCCACTTTCAGTTATTTCGGCCCAGCAACCAGACCGAGGATACGGGTCCCACAGCAAGGAATCATGCGTCATATCAACCACCACTGGAGAAGGCCACTTTCAGTTATTTCGGCCCAGCACCCAGACCGAGGAGAGAGGTCCCACAGCAAGGAATCATGTGTCATATCACCCACCACTGGAGAAGGCCACTTTCAGTTATTTTGGCCCAGCACCCAGACCGAAGATACAGGTCTCACAGCAAGGAATCATGCGTCATATCACCCACCACTGGAGAAGGCCACTCAGTTATTTCTGCCGCAGCACCCAGACAGAGGAGAGAGGTCCCACAGCAAGGAATCATGCGTCATATCACCCACCACTGGAGAAGGCCACTCAGTTATTTCGCACCCAGCACCCAGACAGAGGAGAGTGGTCCCACAGCAAGGAATCATGCGCCATATCACCCACCACTGGAGAAGGCCACTCAGTTATTTCGGCCCAGCACCCAGACCGAGGAGAGAGGTCCCACAGCAAGGAATCATGCGTCATATCACCCACCACTGAGAAGGCCACTCCAGTTATTTCATTTGCACACCCAGACAGAGGAGAGAGGTCCCACAGCAAGGAATCATGCGTCATATCACCCACCACTGGAGAAGGCCACTTTCAGTCATTTCAGCCCAGCACCCAGACCGAGGATACAGGTCCCACAGCAAGGAATCATGTGTCATATCACCCACCACTGGAGAAGGCCACTTTCAGTTATTTCGGCCCAGCACACAGACCGAGGATAAAGGTCCCACAGCAAGGAATCATGCGTCATATCACTCACCACTGGAGAAGGCCACTTTCAGTTATTTCGGCCCAGCACCCAGACCGAAGATACAGGTCTCACAGCAAGGAATCATGCGTCATATCACCCACCACTGGAGAAGGCCACTCAGTTATTTCGGCCGCAGCACCCAGACAGAGGAGAGAGGCCCCACAGCAAGGAAACATGCGTCATATCACCCACCACTGGAGAAGGCCACTCAGTTATTTCGGCCCCAGCACCCAGACAGAGGAGAGAGGTCCCACAGCAAGGAATCATGCGTCATATCACCCACCACTGGAGAAGGCCACTTTCAATTATTTCGGCTCAGCACCCAGAATGAGAATACAGGTCCCACAGCAAGTAATCATGCGTCATATCACCCACCACTGGAGAAGGCCACTTTCGATTATATCGGCCCAGCACCCAGACTGAGGATACAGGTCCCACAGCAAGGAATCATGCGTCATTTCACCCACCACTAGAGAAGGCCACTTTCAGTTATTTCGGCCCACCACCCAGACAGAGGAGAGGTTCATTCAACTTTGGGTTGCACCGCAAGATCATGGTAAAGTTAAAAAAATGAGGAGTCAACAAAGAAGTGCCCCGGAGTACAAGAATACATGGTTGAGGGGGAGGCAGTTATAAATGTCTATTCTGCACAAGGGAGGCACAGGTCCTGTAGGATCCATGCCTGGTTCATTTTTATGAACGTCAGCTTGTCCAAGTTGGCTGTGGACAGGCAGCTGCGTTTGTCAGTAATGACGCCCCCTGCCGTGCTGAATACACGCTCAGACAAAACGGTGGCCGCCAGGCAAGCCAGCACCTCCAAGGCATAAAATGCTAACTATGGCCACGTGGACAATTTGGAGACCCAGAAGTTGAATGGGGCCGAACTATCAGTCAGTACATGGAGGGGTGTGCAGACGTACTGTTCAACCATTTTAGTGAAATGCTGCCTCCTGCTAACACGTTCCGTATCAGGTGGTGGTGCAGTTAGCTTTGGCGTGGAGACAAAACTTTTCCACATTTCTGCCATGCTAACCCCGCCCTCAAAGGAGCTGGCCGTGACACAGCTGCGTTGGCGACCTCTTGCTCCTCCTCTGCCTTCGCCTTGGGCTTCCACCTTTTCCCCTGTGACATTTGGGAATGCTCTCAGGAGCGCGTCTACCAGCGTGCGCTTGTACTCGCGCATCTTCCTATCACGCTCCAGTGCAGGAAGTAAGGTGGGCACATTGTCTTTGAACCGGGGTTCCAGCAGGGTGGCAACCCAGTAGTCCGCACACGTTAAAATGTAGGCAACTCTGCTGTCGTTGCGCAGGCACTGCAGCATGTAGTCGCTCATGTGTGCCAGGCTCCCCAGAGGTAAGGACAAGCTGTCCTCTGTGGGAGGCGTATCGTCATCGTCCTCCGTATCCCCCCAGCCACGCACCAGTGAAGGGCCTGAGCTGTGTTGGGTGCCACCCCGCTGTGAACCTGCTTCATCCTCATCCTCCTCCACCTCCTCCTCATCCTCCAGTATTGGGCCCTGGCTGGCCACATTTGTACCTGGCCTCTGCTGTTGCAAAAAAACTCCCTTTCAGCCACTTCTAACAGACTGGCCTGAAAGTGCTAAAAATGACCCCTCCTCCTCCTCCTCCTGGGCCACCTCCTCTTCCATCATCGCCCCAAGCATTTTCTCAAGGAGACATAGAAGTGGTATTGTAACGCTGATAACGGTGTCATCGCCACTCGCCATGTTGGTGGAGTTCTCGAAACAGAGCAACAGGGCACACAGGTCTCGCATGGAGGCCCAATCATTGGTGGTGAAGTGGTGCTGTTCCGCAGTGCGACTGACGCGTGCGTGCTGCAGCTGAAACTCCACTATGGCCTGCTGCTGCTCGCACAGTCTCTCCAGCATGTGCAAGGTGGAGTTCCACCTGGTGGGCACATCGCATATGAGGCGGTGAGCGGGAATGCCGAAGTTCCGCTGTAGTGCAGACAGGCGAGCAGCGGCAGGATGTGAACGCCGGAAGCGCGCACAGACGGCCCACACTTTATGCAGCAGCTCTGACATGTCGGGGTAGTTGTGAATGAACTTCTGCACCACCAAATTCAGCACATGCGCCAGGCAAGGGATGTGCGTCAAACCGGCTAGTCCCAGAGCTGCGGCGAGATTTCGCCCATTATCGCACACCACCAGGCCGGGCTTGAGGCCCACCGGCAGAAACCACTCGTCGGTCTGTTGTTCAATACCCCGCCACAACTCCTGCGCGGTGTGGGGCCTGTCCCCCAAACATATGAGTTTCAGAATGGCCTGCTGACGTTTACCCTGGGCTGTGCTGAAGTTGGTGGTGAAGGTGTGTGGCTGACTGGATGAGCTGGTGGAAGCAGAGGAAGAGGAAGCCGAGTAGGAGGAGGAGGCTACAGGAGGCAAAGAATGATGCCCTGCGATCCTTGGCGGCGGAAGGACGTGCGCCAAGGAACTCTCCGCCTGGGGCCCAGCCGCCACTACATTTACCGAGTGTGCAGTTAGGGAGATATAGCGTCCCTGGCCGTGCTTACTGGTCCACGTATCTGTGGTTAGGTGGACCTTGGCACAGATGGCGTTGCGCAGTGCACACTTGATTTTATCGGATACTTGGTTGTGCAGGGAAGGCACGGCTGTCTTGGAGAAGTAGTGGCGGCTGGGAACAACATACTGTGGGACAGCCATGGACATCAGCTGTTTAAAGCTGTCTGTGTCCACTAGCCTGAATGACAGCATTTTAACGGCCAGTAGTTTAGAAATGCTGGCATTCAGGCCCAAGGTTTGAGGGTGCCTAGGTGGGAATTTACGCTTTCTCTCCAAGGTTTGTGAGATGGATAGCTGAACGCTGCCGTGTGACATGGTATAGATGCTTGGTGACGCAGGTGGTGGTGTCGTTGGCACATCCTCTGTTTGGTGGGCGGCAGGTGCCAGCGTTCCCCCCGAGGCGAAGGAACAGGCCGAGGCAGCAGCAGAAGAGGGAGCAGGGGGAGCCTGAGTGAGTTCCTTGTTTTTAAGGTGTTTACTCCACTGCAGTTCATGCTTTGCATGTAGATGCCTGGTCATGCAGGTTGTGCTAAGGTTCAGAACGTTAATGCCTTGCTTCAGGATCTGATGGCACAGCGTGCAAACCACTCGGGTCTTGTCATCAGCACATTGTTTAAAGAAGTGCCATGCCAGGGAACCCCTTGAAGCTGCCTTTGGGGTGCTCGGTCCCTGGTGGCGGTGGCCAGTAGCAGGCGAACTCTCTTAGGGCGGCAGTTCTGCTTTTGCCCCCTGCTCCCTCGTTTTCTACGCTGTTGGCTCGGTCTCACCACTGCCTCTTCCTCTGAACTATGAAAGTCAGTGGCAGGACCTTCATTCCATGTGGGGTCTAGGACCTCATCGTCCCCTGCATCGTCTTCCACACAGTTTTCCTCCCTGACCTTCTGTTCGGTCTGCACACTGCAGAAAGGCGCAGCATTTGGCACCTGTGTTTCGTCATCATCAGAGGCGTGCGGACTCCGATGAGGTGGTATTCCCATGTCCTCATCATCAGGAAACATCAGTGGTTGTGCATCAGTGCATTCTATGTCTTCCACCACTGGGGAAGGGCTAGGTGGATTCCCTTGGGAAACCCTGCCAGCAGAGTCTTCAAACAGCATATGAGACTGCTGCATAACTTGAGGCTCAGACAGTTTCCCTGATATGCATGGGGGTGATGTGACAGACTGATGGGCTTGGTTTTCAGGTGCCACCTGTGCGCTTTCTGCAGAAGACTGGGTGGGAGATAATGTTGTGAACATGCTGGATCCACTGTCAGCCACCCAATTGACTAGTGCCTGTACCTGCTCAGGCCTTACCATCCCTAGAACGGCATTGGGCCCCACCAAATATCGCTGTAAATTCTGGCGGGTACTGGAACCTGAGGTAGTTGGTTCACTAGGACGTGTGGCTGTGGCAGAATGGCCACGTCCTCTCCTAGCACCAGAGGGTACACTAACACCACCACGACCGTGTCCGCGTCCCTTTCTAGATGTTTTCCTCATTGCTACCGTTCACCAAGCACCACAATAAGAAAAAAAATATTTGGCCCAATGTATTGATTTCAAATTCAGGCCTTTTTTTACAGGCACCTAACACTATCTGCCTATTTATTTATGTAGCGTATTACACTAATCCAGGCACAGCAGTAACCACTGATTTAGGGGAATATCTCTTTTAGGGCTAGTATTTAGGCCCTGGATGAAAGGTATCCTTTTATGGACAGATTTACACTTGGCCTGCAACAGCTCGAACACCAGATTCAGGGTATTGCTATTTTGGCAATTGAATTTCACCCCAGAACAAAATATATGTTTTTGCAGACACTATGAAACTTGGCCAGCCACAGCTGAAACCACTGATTTATGGTATTGCTATTTTGGAAATTGAATTTCACCCCAGAAAAAAATATATAATTTGCAGGACACTATGAAACTTGGCCAGCCACAGCTGAAACCACTGATTTATGGTATTGCTATTTTGGCAATTGAATTTCACCACAGAAAATAATCTATCCTTTGCCAGACAGCAGACAGTATTATACTTGGCTAGCCAAAGCTGGAACACCAGATTTAGGGGATTGGTATTTGGGCAATTGTATTTAACCCCTTAATAAAATATAGAAATTGCTATCCTGAGTTTCTAGGGGTGACAATTAGCACAGCCAAGCCCCTGATGTAGGATATAGCAAAAAAAAACTAGTATTGATGGATTGATGGACTTGGTGGCAGCTTGTTCTGGTGGACCACAAGTCACAAAATGGCCACTGATCACCACAGAAAATAAGTGACAGAAAAATGCTCTGTGCAGCCTAAAAACCAGTGAGCAAGTAACTAGCAGAAGTTCAATCATTCACAGCTGTAGATCTATCAGTTCATTAGGTGCTGTTGCTGACTTTTCCCTGCCTAATCTCGCCCTCACAGAAGCTGCGTCCTCTCCCTACACTAATCAGAGCAGTGTGACGTGCGGCACTACGTGACTCCAGCTTAAATAGAGGCTGGGTCACATGCTGCTCTTGGCCAATCACAGCCATGCTATTAGTAGGCATGGCTGTGATGGGCTCTTAGGGCAAGAAGTAAAACGCTAGCTGATTGGCTGCTGTGCAGCCCTTCAGAAAGCGGGAAGAAATCGCTGAACAACGAACCCGAACTCTTTTTGAAAATGTTAGGGTTCGGGTCCGTGTCCTGAACACCCCAAAATTTGGTACAAACCCGAACTATTCTCGAACTGTTCGCTCAACACTAGTAGTATCCCGTCCAGAAGTGGTACTCAAAATAAATGGAGTCCCTTTTGTTGCCCTAGTTGATACAGGATCCCAAGTCACAACTATCCAGCAAGCAGCGTTTGAGAAATACTGGGACCAAAATCAGCTTACCCAGCCCCCAGAATCCTGGCTGAGTCTCATAGCCAGTAACGGCAAATCCGTACCAGTCTATGGTTACTGGGAACCTACCATTCAAGTAGGAAGAACTACACTACCTCAACAAGGCATTATTGTAGTACAAGTTAGAGAAAATAACAACAACCCCCCAATAGTCCTAGGAATGAATGTCCTTAGGAACCGTTATGATGAGATGCTTGAAGCCTTGCACCAGTCTACTGCCTCTCCTGCTTCTAAAAAGGTGATCCAACAAACCATCTCGCATGTACTAAATGCGCAACAGAGATTCGCCAATGAGAAAGGAGAAATTTGCTCTGTCCGCATCAGAGATAATCAACCTGTGATTCTCAAACCTAACACTGAAACCCTCTTGTGGGGCCTCGGCTATCATGATAGCGCCAAAGAGGTCCTGGTACTCCAGCCTGCTAAGAATGGCAGTGGAACCACCATGGATCCTTCCATTGAAGGAATATCTTCTTTTCCAGGGCCCTATAGTTCATCCCAATCCAAAAATTCTTCATCTCTCGGTGTGGATTTTGAAAGGGAAGTCTGGTCGGGAAGAGGATTATCCGCTAAAGTAGTCTCCACTATGCTAATGAGTAGAAAGGCGGTTACAAGAAAATATAATAACATTTGGAAGATCTTTTCAGCCTTCTTAGGTTATGCCCAGACCCCTTTAGGTCTCCTGAAATTCCAAAATATTTAGAGTTTTTGCAAACAGGGCTAGACTGGAATCTTAAGGCAGTAAGGAAAACGAAGGAAACTCCAGCATCTAGTTCACGAGTGTCTTCTCTTTATTGACAGTGTCGGAAATACAGCGGCAATAAAATAAATCTTCTCACATCCTTAAACAGTCAACGCGTTTCGAAAAAGTTCTTAATCATGACTGGTACCACCTTTTTCCACCAGCCTGAATGACAGCATTTCAACGGCCAGTAGTTTAGAAATGCTGGCATTCAGGCCCAAGGCTCGAGGGTGGCTAGGTGGGAATTTACGCTTTCTCTCCAAGGTTTGTGAGATGGAGAGCTGAACGCTGCCGTGTGACATGGTGGAGATGCTTGGTGACGCAGGTGGTGGTGTCGGTGGCACATCCTCTGTTTGGTGGGCGGCAGGTGTCAGCGTTCCTCCCGAGGTGAAGGAACAGGCCGAGGCAGCAGCAGAAGAGGGAGCAGGGGGAGCCTGAGTGAGTGTTTACTCCACTGTGTTTACTCCACTGTGTTTACTCCACTGCAGTTCATGCTTTGCATGTAGATGCCTGGTCATGCAGGTTGTGCTAAGGTTCAGAACGTTAATGCCTCGCTTCAGGATCTGATGGCACAGCGTGCAAACCACTCGGGTCTTGTCATCAGCACATTGTTTAAAGAAGTGCCATGCCAGGGAACCCCTTGAAGCTGCCTTTGGGGTGCTCGGTCCCTGGTGGCGGTGGCCAGTAGCAGGCGAACTCTCTTGGCGGCGTCAGTTCTGCTTTTGCCCCCTGCTCCCTCTTTTTCTACGCTGTTGGCTCGGTCTCACCACTGCCTCTTCCTCTGAACTATGAAAGTCAGTGGCAGGACCTTCATTCCATGTGGGGTCTAGGACCTCATCGTCCCCTGCATCGTCTTCCACACAATTTTCCTCCCTGATCTTCTGTTCGGTCTGCACACTGCAGAATGGCGCAGCATTTGGCACCTGTGTTTCGTCATCATCAGAGACGTGCGGACCCCGATGAGGTGGTATTCCCATGTCCTCATCATCAGGAAACATCAGTGGTTGTGCATCAGTGCATTCTATGTCTTCCACCACTGGGGAAGGGCTAGGTGGATTCCCTTGGGAAACCCTGCCAGCAGAGCCTTCAAACAGCATATGAGACTGCTGCATAACTTGAGGCTCAGACAGTTTCCCTGATATGCATGGGGGTGATGTGACAGACTGATGGGCTTGGTTTTCAGGTGCCACCTGTGCGCTTTCTGCAGAAGACTGGGTGGGAGATAATGTTGTGAACGTGCTGGATCCACTGTCGGCCACCCAATTGACTAGTGCCTGTACCTGCTCAGGCCTTACCATCCTTAGAACGGCATTGGGCCCCACCAAATATCGCTGTAAATTCTGGCGGGTACTGGAACCTGAGGTAGTTGGTTCACTAGGACGTGTGGCTGTGGCAGAATGGCCACGTCCTCTCCTAGCACCAGAGGGTACACTAACACCACCACGACCGCGTCCGCGTCCCTTTCTAGATGTTTTCCTCATTGTTACTGTTCACCAAGCACCACAATAAGAAAAAAAATATATGGCCCAATGTATTGATTTCAAATTCAGGCCTTTTTTTACAGGCACCTAACACTATCTGCCTATTTATTTATGTAGCGTATTACACTAATCCAGGCACAGCAGTAACCACTGATTTAGGGGAATATCTCTTTTAGGGCTAGTATTTAGGCCCTGGATGAAAGGTATCCTTTTATGGACAGATTTACACTTGGCCTGCAACAGCTCGAACACCAGATTCAGGGTATTGCTATTTTGGCAATTGAATTTCACCCCAGAACAAAATATATGTTTTTGCGGACACTATGAAACTTGGCCAGCCACAGCTGAAACCACTGATTTATGGTATTGCTATTTTGGCAATTGAATTACACCCCAGAACAAAATATATGTTTTTACGGACACTATGAAACTTGGCCAGCCACAGCTGAAACCACTGATTTATGGTATTGCTATTTTGGCAATTGAATTTCACCCCAGAACAAAATATATGTTTTTGCGGACACTATGAAACTTGGCCAGCCACAGCTGAAACCACTGATTTATGGTATTGCTATTTTGGCAATTGAATTTCACCCCAGAACAAAATATATAATTTGCAGGACACTATGAAACTTGGCCAGCCACAGCTAAAACCACTGATTTATGGTATTGCTATTTTGGCAATTGAATTTCACCCCAGAACAAAATATATGTTTTTGCGGACACTGTGAAACTTGGCCAGCCACAGCTGAAACCACTGATTTATGGTATTGCTATTTTGGCAATTGAATTTCACCCCAGAACAAAATATATAATTTGCAGGACACTATGAAACTTGGCCAGCCACAGCTGAAACCACTGATTTATGGTATTGCTATTTTGGCAATTGAATTTCACCCCAGAACAAAATATATGTTTTTACGGACACTATGAAACTTGGACAGCCACAGCTGAAACCACTGATTTATGTTATTGCTATTTTGGCAATTGAATTTCACCCCAGAACAAAATATATGTTTTTGCGGACACTATGAAACTTGGCCAGCCACAGCTGATACCACTGATTTATGGTATTGCTATTTTGGCAATTGAATTTCACCCCATAACAAAATATATGTTTTTACGGACACTATGAAACTTGGCCAGCCACAGCTGAAACCACTGATTTATGGTATTGCTATTTTGGCAATTGAATTTCACCCCAGAACAAAATATATAATTTGCAGGACACTATGAAACTTGGCCAGCCACAGCTGAAACCATTGATTTATGGTATTGCTATTTTGGCAATTGAATTTCACCCCAGAACAAAATATATGTTTTTACGGACACTATGAAACTTGGCCAGCCACAGCTGAAACCACTGATTTATGGTATTGCTATTTTGGCAATTGAATTTCACCCCTGAACAAAATATATAATTTGCAGGACACTATGAAACTTGGCCAGCCACAGCTGAAACCACTGATTTATGGTATTGCTATTTTGGCAATTGAATTTCACCCCAGAACAAAATATATGTTTTTACGGACACTATGAAACTTGGCCAGCCACAGCTGAAACCACTGATTTATGGTATTGCTATTTTGGCAATTGAATTTCACCCCAGAACAAAATAAATGTTTTTACGGACACTATGAAACTTGGCCAGCCACAGTTGAAACCACTGATTTATGGTATTGCTATTTTGGCAATTGAATTTCACCCCAGAACAAAATATATAATTTGCAGGACACTATGAAACCTGGCCAGCCACAGCTGAAACCACTGATTTATGGTATTGCTATTTTGGCAATTGAATTTCACCACATAAAATAATTTATCCTTTGCCAGACAGCAGACAGTATTATACTTGGCTAGCCAAAGCTGGAACACCAGATTTAGGGTATTGGTATTTGGGCAATTGTATTTAACCCCTTAATAAAATATAGAAATTGCTATCCTGAATTTCTAGGGGTGACAATTAGCACAGCCAAGCCCCTGATGTAGGATATAGCAAAAAAAAAAACTAGTATTTTTGGATTGATGGACTTAGTGGCAGCTTGTTCTGGTGCACCACAAGTCACAAAATGGCCACTGATCACCCCAGAAAATAATTGACAGAAAAATGTTCTGTGCAGCCTAAAAACCAGTGAGCAAGTAACTAGCAGAAGTTCAATCATTCACAGCTGTAGATCTATCAGTTCATTAGGTGCTGTTGCTGACTTTTCCCTGCCTAATCTCGCCCTCACAGAAGCTGCGTCCTCTCCCTACACTAATCAGAGCAGTGTGACGTGCGGCACTACGTGACTCCAGCTTAAATAGAGGCTGGGTCACATGCTGCACTTGGCCAATCACAGCCATACCATTAGTAGGCATGGCTGTGATGGGCTTTTAGGGCAAGAAGTAAAACGCTAGCTGATTGGCTGCTGTGCAGCCCTTCAGAAAGCAGGAAGAAATCGCTGAACAACGAACCCGAACTCTTTTGAAAATGTTAGGGTTCGGGTCCGTGTCCTGAACACCCCAAAATTTGGTACAAACCCGAACTATTCTCGAACTGTTCGCTCAACACTAGTAGTATCCCGTCCAGAAGTGGTACTCAAAATAAATGGAGTCCCTTTTGTTGCCCTAGTTGATACAGGTTCCCAAGTCACAACTATCCAGCAAGCAGCGTTTGAGAAATACTGGGACCAAAACCAGCTTACCCAGCCCCCAGAATCCTGGCTGAGTCTCATAGCCAGTAACGGCAAATCCGTACCAGTCTATGGTTACTGGGAACCTACCATTCAAGTAGGAAGAACTACACTACCTCAACAAGGCATTATTGTAGTACAAGTTAGAGAAAATAACAACAACCCTCCAATAGTCCTAGGAATGAATGTCCTTAGGAACCGTTATGATGAAAAGCTGGAAGCCTTGCACCAGTCTAC
Source organism: Bufotes viridis (assembly GCA_033119425.1). Taxonomy (NCBI): domain Eukaryota; kingdom Metazoa; phylum Chordata; class Amphibia; order Anura; family Bufonidae; genus Bufotes; species Bufotes viridis. The sequence goes on from CM065590.1 coordinate 582,915,871, forward strand.
TGCCTCTCCTGCTTCTAAAAAGGTGATCCAACAAACCATCTCGCATGTACTAAATGCGCAACAGAGATTCGCCAATGAGAAAGGAGAAATTTGCTCTGTCCGCATCAGAGATAGTCAACCTGTGATTCTCAAACCTAACACTGAAACCCTCTTGTGGGGCCTCGGTTATCATGATAGCGCCAAAGAGGTCCTGGTACTCCAGCCTGCTAAGAATGGCAGTGGAACCACCATGGATCCTTCCATTGAAGGAATATCTTCTTTTCCAGGGCCCTATAGTTCATCCCAACCCAAAAATTCTTCATCTCTCGGTGTGGATTTTGAAAGGGAAGTCTGGTCGGGAAGAGGATTATCCGCTAAAGTAGTCTCCACTATGCTAATGAGTAGAAAGGCGGTTACAAGAAAATATAATAACATTTGGAAGATCTTTTCAGCCTTCTTAGGTTATGCCCAGACCCCTTTAGGTCTCCTGAAATTCCAAAATATTTAGAGTTTTTGCAAACAGGGCTAGACTGGAATCTTAAGGCAGTAAGGAAAACGAAGGAAACTCCAGCATCTAGTTCACGAGTGTCTTCTCTTTATTGACAGTGTCGGAAATACAGCGGCAATAAAATACATCTTCTTACATCCTTAAACAGTCAACGCGTTTCGAAAAAGTTCTTAATCATGACTGGTACCAGTCATGATTAAGAACTTTTTCGAAACGCGTTGACTGTTTAAGGATGTGAGAAGATGTATTTTATTGCCGCTGTATTTTTGACACTGTCAATAAAGAGAAGACACTCGTGAACTAGATGCTGGAGTTTCCTTCGTTTTCCTTACTGTCGTACCCAGGTCTTACCTACATCTCCGTGCATCAGGGCAACATAGTGGGAGTGAGCGAACGGGTGAGCTGGATTCCACTTTTCTCTATATGGAATCTTAAGGCATCTACATTAAAAGTCTAGATAGCGGCTTTGAGTAATTTCTTTGACACCAAGTTAGCAGACCGTCCATGGATTAAATGATTCTTATCGGCTGCATCAAGGATGCACCCTGCTATAAGACCTCTGTCTCCTCCCTGGGACCTAAATACTGTACTGTCGGCCCTATCACAAAAAATGTTTGAACCATTAATTGAAATCTCCATCAAAATACTTACTTTCAAAATGGCCTTCCTCTTAGCGATAACGTCTGCTAAACAGATTTCAGAAATTCAGGCTTTCTCTGCCTTTCCTCCCTACACTACCATTTTAGAGGACAAGGTGATTATTAGACCACTTCCATCCTTTCAGCCTAAGGTGCTCTCAGCGTTTCATAGAAGTCAGGACGTGATTCTTCCCTCCTTCTTTCCAAACCCAACCAATGTGTTGGGAGAAAAAATTCCATTGTCTCGATGTCAGAAGGTGTTCTCCTCATTCAGTTTTTGGGTAAAGAGGGCGCAAAGTCTCTATTTGTGGTTTTGCTAGATGAGTAAAGATTTGTATTTCACTAGCTTATTCTTCCCTTAGCTTACCTCCCCATTCGGGTTTCGGGGCTCATTCCACTAGGGCTGTGGCATCCTTTTGGGCAGATGCTTCTCTGGCCCAGATTTGTAGAGCTGCTACTTTGGGCTTTCCCCATACATTTTTTTAACATTACAGGTTGCATCTTGACTCAGATGCGGCTTTTGGGAGGAAAGTGCTACAAGCTGTAGTCCCCCCCCAATTTCTTTAGCTTATAGTTTATTCTCCCATGGGTGTAGTCATGGGTGAGGGAAAAACAATAATTACTCTTACAGGTAATTGTTTTTCTTGAAACCCATGACGGCATACCAAAATTTCCCGTCCTATATATATGAAAATATATATATATATATATTGTGGGGAGTCGCTCTGGTAGACAGCGGTGCGGGTGCAGTTTAGAGGCAAAACAAGGAGTCCAGATTGTGCATCAAACAGTGTTTTATTCACACTTGCACACCAGAAATGAAAACAGTCTCTTGGTGACAGTTCACACACAACAGAAATCATGTGGCAAAACCAAAAACAGGCCAACACAGGGTCCAGTCACCTTGGGTGGTTTAAGTGCGGGTTCACACCTAGCAGTCGGTTCAGCCGCAGGCGATTCCTCCTTCAGGTTGCAGGGAAACACCACCTTGCTGAGCTCCGTCCTCCAGCACAGAGAACTCCTCAGCCCTGTTAGCAGGCTCCAGGATAATCACACCAGACACAGCTGATGGCTGTGTTTTATACCAGCCCAAAACTCGGACTGGACCGTGGGGAGCAGCCACCCACCCTACTCTTTAGCTGCTCCCAGTAAGAGCCGGCCCGGATCGGCTTTGCAGCCATGCTATTTAAAAGAGTCAAAACAGCACTAGCTGCTGCAGACAAAAACCCGGCTCTCACCTCACCGAGGCCAGCAACCTCGGTGACACGTACCTGCCATCGCATATGACACCTTGCACCTTACCACATACCCCCCTTTGTTCAACCCTGAGGGGGTGAACACACGTAAGGCAGTGGACGCGGGACAGGGCATCTGTGTTGCCCTGCAAGCGGCCTGCCCTGTGTTCCACGGAAAACTTGAAATTTTGAAGAGATAGGAACCACCTGGTGACCCGAGCATTCCTCTCCTTGGCCTGACTCATCCATTTGAGGGGGAATGGTCGGTCACCAGACAGAACCTCCTCCCTAACAGGTAGTAGCGGAGAGATTCGAGTGCCCACTTGATAGCCAGGCACTCCCTCTCTATACTATATCTGGACTCGGCGGGACTGAGCTTACGGCTCAGGAAGACAACGGGATGTTCTTCCCCGTTGACCTCCTGAGACAGTACCGCACCGAGGCCTACCTCCGAGGCGTCGGTCTGTACGACAAACTCCTTGTTGAAGTCGGGTGTCACCAAAACCGGGGACCCACACAGGGCCGACTTCAACGCGGAGAAAGCCTCCTCCGCCTTCTCACTCCAGCTAAGCCTCCCAGACTTTCGCCCCTTCAACAGGTCTGTCAATGGCGCTGCTATTGTGGCAAAGTGGGGCACAAACCTCATGTAGTAACCTACAATCCCCAGGAACGACTTTACCTGCCTGGTGGTGACCGGTCGGGGCCAGTTACGAATGGCCTCTACCTTAGTTACCTGAGGTTTGATAACTCCCGCCCAATTACATATCCCAGATATTTTGTCTCCTCTAACCCTATGGAGCACTTCTTTGGGTTAGCGGTCAGTCCGGCTTTCCTCAGGGCATCCACTACCGCCTGCACCTTGGGTAAATGGCTTTCCCAGTCGGTGCTGTGGATGACTACATCATCTAAGTAGGCCGAGGCGTACCGTCGATGTGGTCGCAGCACTATGTCCATTAACCTTTGGAAAGTGGCGGGGCGCCATGCAGGCCAAAGGGTAACACCTTGTAGTGATACAGGCCCTGCGGGTAACAAATGCGTTTTTCCTTAGCCGACTCCGTTAAGGGTACCTGCCAGTACCCTTTAGTGAGGTCCAGCACAGAAAAATAACGGGCTTGTCCTAAACTTTCAACAAGCTCGTCTACTCGGGGCATGGGATGCGCGTCAAACTTGGATACTTCATTTAACTTGCGAAAGTCGTTGCAGAACCGCAACGTCCCATCCGGCTTAGGTATTAGGACTATGGGACTGGCCCACTCACTTTTCGACTCCTCAATGACATCGAGCTTCAACATTAACTGCACTTCCTCCGCGATGGCCCGCCGCCGAGCCTCGGGTACCCGGTATGGTTTTAACCGGACCTTGGCCTGAGGCTCAGTGACGATGTCATGTCGGATGAGAGACGTGCGGCCAGGGAGGTCCGAGAACACATCCGTGTTCCGACTGAGAAACTCCCTGACTTCCTGAACTTGTTTGGAAGACAGGCTGTCTGCAATTTTACCGTGGTTACGGCTTCACAGGCCTCGAACTGTGGGGCTGGACCCTTTTCACCTAGAAGCCCTGGCCGGGGGCTGGGGTCGTCGGCCGCGTCCCTATCTTTCCACGGCTTAAGTAAATTCACGTGGTACACCTGCTCCGGCTTGCGCCGCCTGGCTGGTGTACTTTGTAATTACTTCCCTACTTTCTCGATCACCTCATAGGGGCCCTGCCACCTAGCTAGGAATTTGCTGTCAAGGGTGGGTACCAGAACCAAAACCCGATCTCCCGGATTGAAGTCCCGTACCCGAGCCTGACGATTGTACACCCTACTCTGGGCTTCTTGCGCTGCCTCCATATGCTCCCGGACCAAGGGCAACACCCTTTCCATCCGTTCCTGCATCTGGGCGACATACTCAATGACACTTTTGTGGGGGACAGGCTGTTGTTCCCATGCTTCCTTGGCGATATCCAACAGGCCCCGAGGGTGTCTGCCATAAAGCAGTTCGAAGGGCGAGAACCCAGTAGAGGCCTGGGGCACCTCTCGCACTGCGAACATGAGATAGGGCAGAAGCAGGTCCCAGTCCTTCCCATCTCTAGACACCACCCTCTTTAACATATTTTTAGAGTTTGGTTAAACCTCTCCACAAGACCGTCTGTTTGCGGATGGTAAACGGACGTCCGTAACTGCTTTATACGCAACAATTTACACAGTTCCCTCATTACTTTGGACATAAAAGGGGTCCCTTGGTCTGTCAGAACCTCTTTAGGCAGGCCCACACGGGAAAACATCTCCATTAACTCTTTGGCAATGAGCCTAGCTGAGGTATGTCGCAGAGGCACCGCCTCCGGATACCAGTGGCATAGTCGAGAACTACCAGAATGTGTTGGTGGCCCCTGGCGAACTTTGGTACAGGCCCAATTAAATCCATAGCGACTCGCTCAAGCGGTACTTCAATAATTGGCAGAGGTACCAGAGGACTACGGAAATGTGGCTGGGGGCTAGTTATCTGACAGGTTGGACAGGACTTACAATAATCTTCTACCTCCTTGAACACACCGGGCCAATAAAACCGCTGCAGTATGCGGTCCTGGGTTTTCTGCCACCCCAGGTGTCCCCCAAGAACATGTTGGTGGGCAAGCTCCATGACAAGCTTGCGATACGCTGTGGGCACCACCAACTGTTCAACAGGTTCACCTCGGATTTGGTTCACCCGATACAACATATCCTGCAGAACAATAAATCGTGGGAACATTAATTCAGCCCCTGGTTTCTGGGGTTTACCATCAATTTCCAGCACATTCTCCCAGGCCCTGGTGAGGGTTTGGTCCCGGTGTTGGGCGGTCCCAAAATTATCTCCGGAGGCGTGGAGGTCTGCCAACTCAGGACCTGGTGGCAAGTCCTCCATGTCTCCCACCATTCCACTCAGTGGGGGTGTCTCCCCGCTATCACAGAAGTGGTGGTCACCCCTACCGCAGGCCCTTCGGACTCGGGCTCCCAGGGCTCTGGCCTCCCACAGGAACCAGGCCACTCTGCTAGGGTTACCCCTGTCTCAGGGCTATTAGTCACTTTCACCTCAGGCCATAGAGACGGAAAACCAGGGAAGTCTCTCCCAATTATTAGTTCATACGGTAGTTTGGCGGAGATCGCCACTTCACAAGTCCAGGTGCCGGCCGCCGTGGACAGAGACATTTCAGCAGTGGGATAGTCCTTTAAGTCTCCGTGTATGCACACCACACCAACTTTCCGGCCCGTATACTGGGTGGGCTGTACCAGGGCAGCACTTACCAGGGTTACCAGGCTCCCTGAGTCCAACAGCGCCACTGCCAGGTTATCCCCGACTTGCACCTGGCACAGATGACGACTGTCCATTGTCTCGGGGATGCCGGTCGCACACAGTCTCCGGGCATACATGGAAGCCCGGTACCCATAATTAGTCTCCATGGGTTCCCCCACTGTGGACAGTTGGCCCTTATGTGTCCAGGCTCCCGACACTGCCAGCAGACCACTGGGGACGGATCTGCAAGAGGTACCTCCCGGGCGGGTTTGGCCGGCCGCCGGGACTGGGGTGGAGATTTGCGGGGTTTGACTGGCCCCCTCCCAAAGAACCCCCTGCAGGTTTCTGGTGGCCTCATATCGTTCCACCAGGTCGACCATCTCAAGGGCATTGGTGGGGGATACCTGGCCGATCCAGTGTTGAAGGGGGTAAGGCAAGGCCCTCCAAAACATGTCAGCCAGCAGCCGGTCCAGCATAGCAGTCGGACTCAGAACCTCAGGCTGCAGCCATTTTTGCAACCTGTGCAGCAACTCATAGTACTGCGGCCTGGCGGGTTCAGCCACGTTAAAGTCCCACTGGTGGACACGCTGAGCCCGGACCAGCACATTTACCCCCAGTCTGGCCAGGATCTCCCCCTTCACCGTGGAATAATCAGCAGCCTGGTCGTCTGCCAAATCAAAAAAAACTTGCTGGGGTCCAGACGCCAGGAACGGAGCGACGACCTCTGCCCACTGTTCTCGGGGTAATTTCTCCCTCACGGCCACCTTCTCGAACACCGCCAGATAGGTCTCAACATCATCCGAGGGGTCATCTTAGGGATCGCGGCACGGACAGCTTTCCGGGCATCGTGGGCCGCGGTGGGGCGCTCCTGCCGCTTGCAACGCCATCACGTGCTGTAGCAGTAGCTGGTTGGTCTCCCGCTGCTGCACGTTAGCCTCTATGAGGGCTTTCACAGCCGCCTCCATTTTGTCGGGGATCACAGGCTGCAACTTTGCCGGCTTAATATAGGACATTCACTTTTGCTCAGCAAAAACAAAGTTCGGCGTTCACGCCAGCCTCACTGCGCATGCCCGCATCCGACACCAAATGTGGGGAGTCGCTCTGGTAGACAGCGGTGCGGGTGCAGTTTAGAGGCAAAACAAGGAGTCCAGATTGTGCATCAAACAGTGTTTTATTCACACTTGCACACCAGAAATGAAAACAGTCTCTTGGTGACAGTTCACACACAACAGAAATCATGTGGCAAAACCAAAAACAGGCCAACACAGGGTCCAGTCACCTTGGGTGGTTTAAGTGCGGGTTCACACCTAGCAGTCGGTTCAGCCGCAGGCGATTCCTCCTTCAGGTTGCAGGAAACACCACCTTGCTGAGCTCCGTCCTCCAGCACAGAGAACTCCTCAGCCCTGTTAGCAGGCTCCAGGATAATCACACCAGACACAGCTGATGGCTGTGTTTTATACCCAGCCCAAAAACTCGGACTGGACCGTGGGGAGCAGCCACCCACCCTACTCTTTAGCTGCTCCCAGTAAGAGCCGGCCCGGATCGGCTTTGCAGCCATGCTATTTAAAAGAGTCAAAACAGCACTAGCTGCTGCAGACAAAAACCCGGCTCTCACCTCACCGAGGCCAGCAACCTCGGTGACACGTACCTGCCATCGCATATGACACCTTGCACCTTACCACAATATATATATATATATATATATATATATATATATATACAGGGAGTGCAGAATTATTAGGCAAATGAGTATTTTGACCACATCATCCTCTTTATGCATGTTGTCTTACTCCAAGCTGTATAGGCTCGAAAGCCTACTACCAATTAAGCATATTAGGTGATGTGCATCTCTGTAATCAGAAGGGGTGTGGTCTAATGACATCAACACCCTATATCAGGTGTGCATAATTATTAGGCAACTTCCTTTCCTTTGGCAAAATGGGTCAAAAGAAGGACTTGACAGGCTCAGAAAAGTCAAAAATAGTGAGATATCTTGCAGAGGGATGCAGAACTCTTAAAATTGCAAAGCTTCTGAAGCGTGATCATCGAACAATCAAGCGTTTCATTCAAAAAAGTCAACAGGGTCGCAAGAAGCGTGTGGAAAAACCAAGGCGCAAAATAACTGCCCATGAACTGAGAAAAGTCAAGCGTGCAGCTGCCAAGATGCCACTTGCCACCAGTTTGGCCATATTTCAGAGCTGAAACATCACTGGAGTGCCCAAAAGCACAAGGTGTACGATACTCAGAGACATGGCCAAGGTAAGAAAGGCTGAAAGACGACCACCACTGAACAAGACACACAAGCTGAAACGTCAAGTCTGGTCCAAGAAATATCTCAAGACTGATTTTTCTAAGGTTTTATGGACTGATGAAATGAGAGTGAGTCTTGATGGGCCAGATGGATGGGCCCGTGGCTGGATTGGTAAAGGGCAGAGAGCTCCAGTCCGACTCAGACGCCAGCAAGGTGGAGGTGGAGTACTGGTTTGGGCTGGTATCATCAAAGATGAGCTTGTGGGGCCTTTTCGGGTTGAGGATGGAGTCAAGCTCAACTCCCAATCCTATTGCCAGTTTCTGGAAGACACCTTCTTCAAGCAGTGGTACAGGAAGAAGTCTGCATCCTTCGAGAAAAACATGATTTTCATGCAGGACAATGCTCCATCACATGCGTCCAAGTACTCCACAGCGTGGCTGGCAAGAAAGGGTATGAAAGAAGAAGATCTAATGACATGGCCTCCTTGTTCACCTGATCTGAACCCCATTGAGAACCTGTGGTCCATCATCAAATGTGAGATTTACAAGGAGGGAAAACAGTACACCTCTCTGAACAGTGTCTGGGAGGCTGTGGTTGCTGCTGCACGCAATGTTGATGGTGAACAGATCAAAACACTGACAGAATCCATGGATGGCAGGCTTTTGGGTGTCCTTGCAAAGAAAGGTGGCTATATTGGTCACTGATTTGTTTTTGTTTTGTTTTTGAATGTCAGAAATGTATATTTGTGAATGTTGAGATGTTATATTGGTTTCACTGGTAAAAATAAATAATTGAAATGGGTATATATTTGTTTTTGTTAAGTTGCCTAATAATTATGCACAGTAATAGTCACCTGCACACAGATATCCCCCTAAAATAGCTAAAACTAAAAACAAACTAAAAACTACTTCCAAAAATATTCAGCTTTGATATTAATGAGTTTTTTGGGTTCATTGAGAACATGGTTGTTGTTCAATAATAAAATTAATCCTCAAAAATACAACTTGCCTAATAATTCTGCACTCCCTGTATATATATATATATATATATATATATATATATATATATTTTCATATAGCTAGTAAAGTTTACTTCTATGTAGCTAGTAAAGTTTCTTTGCTAGAAGGTATTAGAAGGGTTATAATTTACCAGATTCGTTCTCTTCTTTACCTTTTTGTGTGTTTGTTTCTCTTTTTCAACCTTCTTGCTTTTGGTTGTTGGCACGCCTCAGGAGGACTGTTTATTAGAATCACTGAGGTGTGGAGGGGGTGTGAACCATTTTATCTTCTCACATTTCCTGTTCTGGATGGGAGGTCCTAGTCGCATGGGTGCCGTCATGGGTTTCAAGAAAAACAATTACCGGTAAGAGTAATTATTATTTTCTTACATATGACAATAAACGCTTTTAGCACAAATAACAGCAAATGTGAACTGCGTCTATTTTTCTCGTATTGTAGTGAAATATGACAAACACTTTTAGCGCAAATATCACCAAATGTGAACTGTCTACTTTTTTCGTATTGTACTGAAATATGACAAAAAATGTTTTTAGCACAAATAACAGCAAATATGAACTTAGTCTATTTTTCTCTAGAAATATGGCAAAAAAATGCTTTTAGCACAAGTAACACCATAGGTGAGCTGCGTCTATTTTTCGCGTGTTGGACTGAAATACGCCACTAAATTATTTTAGCGCAAATAACAACAAAAGTGACCCGTCTTTATATTTCTCGTATTGTAATGCAATAGGCCACTAAATGATATCAGCACAATTAACAGCAAAAGTGATCTGCGTATATATTTATCTTTTTCCACTGATAAAAGCCACTAAAGGCTTTTCAACATAGCATTTGCACCCCAATAACTAATTGCTGGAATGACAGAGCTGTATTATGAGACTATCTGGATCCCCAAATAATGTTTCCCTGCACTTGGAAATCACTTTTTTTCACAATGAGGTTTTTCCTATGACTCTCCCTAACATCTGCACATGTCTCTCCCTGCCTTTGAAATGATTCCTCACTATCCTTTCCCTGCACTAGTAAATGTTTTTTTTCCTTTTTTAACAATTAGGTTTTCTTTCACTCTCCCTAGCGCCTGCATACACGTCTGTCACCGATCAAAGTACGATTGTGAATGGCAGAATCTAAGATGGCCGCGGTATTTATAGGGCTGTGACATCACCGGGCTGGCTGGCTGCTGATTGACTGCATGCATGGCATTATGGGTCTTCCCGCCTTCCCAGAGTTCCTTGCCCCATGTCTTCACACATGTAGCCGCCATTGTAGCCGGCTAGCCGCCATGTTAGGAAAAATTGCGATTTGTTACCACGAAGCGCAAGGAAATTCGCATTTGTTCAGAATCAAATTTTTCCTGAAATTCGGAACGAATTTGACTTCTTCAGCTTCGATTCGCTCATCTCTAGTCATAACTATTGAAAGTGACATTTCTATCTCTCAGAATGTAACCGGATCATGAAACATATATGATATTATACCAATAAATGATATAAGTTGCATACAAAGAAGCTGTGTACCACTGTGTCTGAGTCCATACAGTTCATCACGGAACGTGTAAAATTACAGGTTGGATCACTTCATTATGAAGAGATTTCGTTCCTGGTTTTCTCAAGTCTGTCTCATCCTCTCCTCCTGGGACTTCTGTGGCTTTGTGTTCATGAACCTGTCCTTGAAGGATTCAACTTCTGCTAGTTACTTGCTCGCTGGTTTTTAGGCTGCACAGAGCGTTTTTCTGTCACTTTTTTTTCTGGGGTGATCAGCGGCCATTTTGTGACTTGTGGTGCACCAGAACAAGCTGCCACCAAGTCCATCAATCCATCAATACTAGTTTATTTTTGCTATATCCTACATCAGGGGCTTGGCTGTGCTAATTGTCACCCCTAGAAACTCAGGATAGCAATTTCTGTATTTTATTAAGGGGTTAAATACAATTGCCCAAAAACCAATCCCCTAAATCTGGTGTTCCAGCTTTGGCTAGCCAAGTATAATACTGTCTGCTGTCTGGCAAAGGATAGATTATTTTCTGTGGTGAAATTCAATTGCCAAAATAGCAATCCCCTAAATCTGGTGTCCCAGCACAGGCTGGCAAACTACAATAGTGTCCGCCAAAACATATATTTTGTTCTGGGGTGAAATTCAATTGCCAAAATAGCAATACTATAAATCATTGGTTTCAGCTGTGGCTGGCAAAGTATAATAGTGTCCGCCAAAACTTACATTTTGTTCTGGGGTTAAATCCAATTGCCAAAATAGCAATACCCTGAATCTGGTGTCCCAGCTGTTGCAGGCCAAGTGTTAATCTGTCCGAAAAAGGGTATATTTTGTTGTGGGGTGAAATTCAATTGCCAAAATAGCAATACCATAAATCAGTGGTTTCAGCTGTGGCTGGCAAAATATAATAGTGTCCACCAAAACATATATTTTGTTCTGGGGTGAAATTCAATTGCCAAAATAGCAATACCCTGAATCTGGTGTCCCAGCTGTTGCAGGCCAAGTGTTAATCTGTCTGAAAAAGGGTATATTTTGTTGTGGGGTGAAATTCAATTGCCAAAATAGCAATACCCTTAATCTGGTGTCCAAGCTGTTGCAGGTCAAGTTTTAATCTGTCAGTAAAAGGGTATATTTTGTTCTGGGGTGAAATTCAATTGCCAAAAAAGCAATACCATAAATCAGAGGTTTCAGCTGTGGCTGGCAAAGTATAATAGTGTCCGCCAAAACATATATTTTGTTCTGGGGTGAAATTCAATTGCCAAAATAGCAATACCCTGAATCTGGTGTCCCAGCTGTTGCATGCCAAGTGTTAGTCTGTCCGTAAAAGGGCATATTTTGTTCTGGGGTGAAATTCAATTGCCATAATAGTAATACCATAAATCAGTGGTTTTAGATGTGACTGGCAAAGTATAATAGTGTCCGCCAAAACATATATTTTGTTCTGGGGTGAAATTCAATTGCCAAAATAGCAATACCCTGAATCTGGTGTCCCAGCTGTTGCAGGCCAAGTGTTAATCTGTCCGTAATAGGGTATATTACACTCAAGGTGTATATACAAGTGCTGAGAGGGTCATCCTCATTCACTTCACATGCTACCGTGCATCTCCCATTGTATTTCTGTCCGTTAAAGGGTATATTACACAAAGACTTAAAATACAATTGCTGAAGGCATAATCCTACATATTTTTTCTCATGCTACTGTGCAAGTGTAAATTTGTCCATAAAAGGATACCTTTCATCCAGGGCCTAAATACTAGCCCTACAATAGATATTCCCCTAAATCAGTGGTTAATGCTGTGCCTGGATTAGTGTAATACGCTACATAAATAAATAGGCAGATAGTGTTAGGTGTCTGTAAAAAAAGGCCTGAATTTGAAATCAATACATTGGGCCAAATATTTTTTTTCTTATTGTGGTGTTTGGTGAACGGTAACACTGAGGAAAACATCTAGTAGGGGACGCGGACGCGGTCATGGTGGTGTTAGTGTACCCTCTGGTGCTGGGAGAGGACGTGGCCATTCTGCCACAGCCACACATCCTAGTGAACCAACTACCTCAGGTTCCGGTACCCGCCAGAATTTACAGCGATATTTGGCGGGGCCCAATGCCGTTCTAAGGATGGTAAGGCCTGAGCAAGTACAGGCGCTAGTCAATTGGGTGGCCGACAGTGGATCCAGAACATTCACAACATTATCTCCCACCCAGTTTTCTGCTGAAAGCGCACAGGTGGCGCCTGAAAACCAAGCCCATCAGTCGGTCACATCACCCCCATGCATATCAGGGAAACTGTCTGAGCCTCAAGTTATGCAGCAGTCTCTTATGCTGTTTGAAGACTCTGCTGGCAGGGTTTTCCAAGGGAATCCGCCTAGCCCTTCCCCAGTGGTGGAAGACATAGAATGCACTGATGCACAACCACTGATGTTTCCTGATGATGAGGACATGGGAATACCACCTCATCGGAGTCCGCACGTCTCTGATGATGACGAAACACAGGTGCCAACTGCTGCGTCTTTCTGCAGTGTGCAGACCGAACAGAAGGTCAGGGAGGAAGACTGTGTGGAAGATGATGCAGGGGACGATGAGGTCCTAGACCCCACATGGAATAAAGGTCGTGCCACTGACTTTCATAGTTCAGAGGAAGAGGCAGTGGTGAGACCGAGCCAACAGCGTAGCAAAAGAGGGAGCAGGGGGCAAAAGCAGAACAGCCGCCGCCAAGATAGTTCGCCTGCTACTGGCCACTGCCACCAGGGACCGAGCACCCCAAAGGCAGCTTCAAGGAGTTCCCTGGCATGGCACTTCTTTAAACAATGTGCTGACGACAAGACCCGAGTGGTTTGCACGCTGTGCCATCAGAGCCTGAAGCGAGGCATTAACATTCTGAACCTTAGCACAACCTGCATGACCAGGCATCTACATTCAAAGCATGAACTGCAGTGGAGTAAACACCTTAAAAGCAAGGAACCCACTCTGGCTCCCCCTGCTCCCTCTTCTGCAGCTGCCTCGGCCTCTTCCTTCGCCTCGGGAGGAACGTTGGCACCTGCCGCCCACCAAACAGAGGATATGCCACCGACACCACCACCTGCGTCACCAAGCATCTCCACCATGTCACACGGCAGCGTTCAGCTCTCCATCTCACAAACTTTGGAGAGAAAGCGGTGGGCACGTTGCACATGAGGCGGTGAGTGGGAAGGCCAAAGTTACGCTGCAGCGCAGACCGACGAGCAGCATCACGAAAGTGTACACAGACGGACCGCACTTTTTATGGCAGCTCTGACATGTCTGGGTAGTTTTTAAGGAATTTCTGCACCACCAAATTCAGCACATGCGCCAGGAAAGGGATGTGTGTCCCTTTCCTGGCGAATGTGGAAAAATGAGGGGTCATTTTTAGCACTTTCAGGCCAGTCTGTTAGAAGTGGCTGAAAGGGAGTTTTTTTGCAACAGCAGAGGCCAGGTAAAATGTGGCCAGACAGGTCCCACTACTGGAGGATGAGGAGGAGGTGGAGGAGGATGAGGATGAATCAGGTTCACAGCGGGGTGGCACCCGACACAGCTCAGGCCCATCACTGGTGCGTGGCTGGGGGGATACGGAGGACGATGACGATACGCCTCCCACAGAGGACAGCTTTTCCTTACCTCTGGGGAGCCTGGCACACATGAGCGACTACATGCTGCAGTACCTGCGCAACGACAGCAGAATTGCCCACATTTTAACGTGTGCGGACAACTGGGTTGCCACCCTGCTGGATGCCCGGTACAAAGACAATGTGCCCACCTTACTTCCTGCACTGGAGCGTGATAGGAAGATGCGCGAGTACAAGCGCACGCTGGTAGACGCGCTCCTGAGAGCATTCCCAAATGTCACAGGGGAACAGGTGGAAGCCCAAGGCGAAGGCAGAGGAGGAGCAAGAGGTCGCCAACGCAGCTGTGTCACGGCCAGCTCCTCTGAGGGCAGGGTTAGCATGGCAGAAATGTGGAAAAGTTTTGTCTCCACACCACAGCTAACTGCACCACCACCTGATACGGAACATGTTAGTAGGAGGAAGCATTTCACTAACATGGTTGAACAGTACGTCTGCACACCCCTCCACGTACTGACTGATGGTTCGGCCCCATTCAACTTCTGGGTCTCCAAATTGTCCACGTGGCCAGAGTTAGCATTTTATGCCTTGGAGGTGCTGGCCTGCCCGGCGGCCAGCGTTTTGTCTGAACGTGTATTCAGCACGGCAGGGGGCGTCATTACTGACAAACGCAGCCGCCTGTCCACAACCAACGTGGACAAGCTGACTTTCATAAAAATGAACCAGGCATGGATCCCACAGGACCTGTGCCTCCCTTGTGCAGAATAGACATTTATAACTGCCTCCCCCTCAACCATGTATTCTTGTACTCCGAGGGCACTTCTTTATTGAATCCTCATTTTTTTAACTTTACCATGATCTTGCGGTGCAACCCAAAGTTGAATGAACCTCTCCTCTGTCTGGGTGGTGGGGCCGAAATAACTGAAAGTGGCCTTCTCCAGTGGTGGGTAATATAATGCCTTATTCCTTGCTGTGGGACCTCTCTCCTCTGTCTGGGTGCTGGGGCCGAAATAACTGAAAGTGGCCCTCTCCAGTGGGGGGTGATATGACGCATGATTCCTTGCTGTGGGACCTCTCTCCTCTGACTGGGTGCCTGGCCTAAATAACTGAGAGTGGCATTCTCCAGTGGTGGGTGATATGACGCCTTATTCCTTGCTGTGGAACCTCTCTCCTCTGTCTGGGTGCTGGGGCTGAAATAACTGAAAGTGGCCTTCTTCAGTAGTGGGTGATATAACGCCTTATTCATTGCTGTGGGACCTCTCTCCTCTGTCTGGGTGCTGGGGCCGAAATAACTGAAAGTGGCCCTCTCCAGTGGTGGGTGATATGACGCATGATTCCTTGCTGTGGGACCTCTCTCCTCTGTCTGGGTGCTGGGCCTAAATAACTGAAAGTGGCCTTCTTCAGTGGTGGGTCATATGACGCCTTATTCCTTGCTGTTGGACCTCTCTCCTCTGTCTGGGTGCTGGGGCCGAAATAACTGAAAGTGGCCTTCTCCAGTGTTGGGTGATATGACGCATGATTCCTTGCTGTGGGACCTCTCTCCTCTGTCTGGGTGCTGGGGCCGAAATAACTGAAAGTGGCCTTCTCCAGTGGTGGGTGATATGACGCATGATTCCTTGCTGTGGGACCTCTCTCCTCTGTCTGGGTGCTGGGGCCTAAATAACTGAAAGTGGCCTTCTCCAGTGGTGGGTCATATGACACATGATTCTCTGCTATGGGACCTCTCTCCAATTGATATTGGTTAATTTTTATTTATTTTATTTTATTTTAATTCATTTCCCTATCCACATTTGTTTGCAGGGCATTTACCTACATTTTGCTGCCTTTTGCAGCCCTCTAGCCCTTTCCTGGACTATTTTACAGCCTTTTTAGTGCCTAAAAGTTTGCGTCCCTATTGACTTCAATGGGGTTCGGGTTCGGGATAAAGTTCGGGTCGAGTTCGGATCCCGAACCTGAACATTTTCGAGAAGTTCTGGCGAACTTCTCGAACCCGAACATCCATGTGTTCGCTCATTTCTAGTTGGCTCCCTACGTCCATGCATCGACTACAGGGGTCATAACAAGATAACAGTAAAAAATAAGTACCCTCTTCCCCTAATTCCTAAATTGTTTGATCTCCTCAGGGGAGCTAAGGTTTTCTCCAAATTAGACCTACGTGGTGCCTACAATCTGATCAGGATTCGTCAGGGAGATGAGTGGATGACCACCTTCTACCCCAACGGTCACTATGAATACCTGGTAATGTCCTTTGGACTAAGTAATGCTTCTGCAGTATTCCAGGAGTTCGTTAACGACATCTTCAGAGACTTTATTCCTGTGTTGTAGTGTATCTAGATGATATCCTTGTTTTTTATCCAGATCTGGCCACTCACCAGAAGATGGTTCATCTGGTTCTTTAAAGACTAAGACAAAATCGTCTGTACGCCAAGTTCGAGAAATGTACCTTTGAGATGTACTCTCTTCCATTCCTAGTATATATAATATCCGATACTGGCCTGCAGATGGATCCCGAGAAGCTGTCGGCAATTTTAAACTGGCCTCGTCCTTCAGGTTTAAAAGCAATCCAGCGGTTCCTGGGATTAGCCAACTACTGTCGCCAGTTCGTGCCACACTTCTTGTCCACCCGTATGGGAGCAAATTCTAAGAATTGGACAGCTGAGGCTGAATCGGCCTTCCAAGCCTTTAAACAGGCCTTTTCTGCGGCTTTGGTTCTACATCTCCCCTATGCCAACCAGCAATTCTACCTGGAGGTGGATGCATTGTCTCTTGGAGCGGGTGTGGTGCTTTCATAAAAACTTCTTCCGGTAAGATGGTAACCTGTGGTTTCTTCTCCAGGGCCTTCTCTGCTCCTGAGCGCAACTATTTAATTGGGGACCGGGAGTTGTTGGCCATCAAAACTGCACTGGAGGAATGGCGTTACCTTCTAGAGGGGGCATCTCATCCTGTGGTGATCCCCACACCGGTCACAAAATTCTGACCTATTTGCAGTCTGCACAAAGACTGAGCCAGATGGTCCATATTCTTTGTTCATTTTGATTTTGTTCTCCTTTTTCGTGCCGCAGAGAAAAATATCAAAGTAGATGCTGTCTCGAGGTCCTTTGATTCAAAACCACTTTTGTTGCACAGAACCTCTGGAAGCAATTTCTAGTCTGGAGTTATTCCTCAAAAATTGCAGGTCATGCCGGACAATGAAAGACTTTCAAATTCATTTCTCAACGGTACTGGTGGCAAGACCAGTGGCGTTGCGAGGGGGGTGCGGTGGGTGCGGGTCGCACCGGGTGACACCACTGATGGGGTGACACCCACCAGTGTCGGCAGAAGATAATTTATTCACTGCACTTGCCTGAAGCCGCGATGCTGTACAGGGAATCCCAGCTCTGACTCCATATATGGTTGTGTCCATATATGGAGTCAGTGCTATGAACATGAAGGGGGTGGCAACCTTTCAGAAATAGAGGCTAAATTAGATGTGCCCAAGCATACTGACAATCCTGGGGGACACCCAATGTATTTTAATCTAATTTAGCCTCTATTTCTGAAAGGTTGCCACTAGGATTCGAACTCACAACCCTTTGCATGAGAGGCAAGAACACTAACCACGTGTTCAATAAAAATTTATTGAACACGTTTTTCGCGTCCATGGTTTTCTCCACCGTATTGTGTCAGATAGAGGTGTGTAGTTCACGTCTAAGTTCTGGAGAGCTCTTTGTAATCTTTTGAATGTGTCTCTGGATTTATTTTCAGCTTATCATCCACAATCTAATCGTCAAGTGGAACGTGTCAATCAAATCCAGACCAATTTTTTACAACATTTCACCAACCTCCTTCATGATAACTGGGTTGAGTTATTACCTTCGGCTGAGTTTTCGTATAATAATCATGTCAGCGAGTCTTCCATGAAATTGCCATTTTTTATTGTTTATGGCCAACAACTGAATATCCCACACCCGGTGTCTTCTTCTTCCAGTATCCCTGCTGCAGATGCCTTCTCAAGAGAGTTCTCTAAAGTCTGGGAGGAGACCAGGGGAGCTCTGAAAAAAGGGTTCTGTGCACATGAAGGAGGATAAGAAACGGAGAGTTTTTCCTAAGTTCCAATTATGTTCCTGGTGATAAAGTATGGCTCGCTTCCAAATACATCCGGCTCAAAATACCCTCTTACAAATTGGGTCCACGCTTCAGCAGTCCATTTAAAATTCTGGAACAAATCAATTATGTTTCTTACAAAATTTATCTGCCGGTCTCCATCCGGGTATCAAATTTCTTCCATGTCTCCCTGCTGAAGCCCGTCATCCTGAATCATTTTTTCAAGAAACCTGTCACTGCTCCTGTGGCAGTCAGTGATGAGAACGTCTATCAGGTAAAGGCCATTCTAGGGATGAAGAAGAGTAGAGGTAAAACTCTGTTTCTGGTGGATATGAAGGGGTTTGGTCCTGAGTAGTGTTGACCGAACAGTTCGAGCATAGTTTGGGTTCGTACCGAATTTTGGGGTGTCCGGGACACGGACCCGAACCCGAACATTTTCAAAAAAGTTAGGGTTCGTTGTTCGGCGATTACTTCCCGCTTTCTAAAGGGCTGCACAGCAGCCAATCAGCTAGCGTTTTACTTCTTGCCCTAAGAGCCCATCACAGCCATTCCTACTAATGGCATGGCTGTGATTGGCAAAGTGTAGCATGTGACCCAGCCTCAATTTAAGCTGGAGTCACGTAGCGCCGCACGTCACACTGCTCTGATTAGTGTAGGGAGAGGACGCAGCTTCTGTGAGGGCGAGATTAGGCAGGGAAAAGTCAGCAACAGCGCCTAATGAACTGATCGATCTACAGCTGTGAATGATTGAACTTTTACTAGTTACTTGCTTACTGGTTTTTAGGCTGCACAGAGCGTTTTTCTGTCACTTATTTTCTGGGGTGTTCGGCGGCCATTTTGTAACTTGTGGTGCACCAGAACAAGCTGCCACCAAGTCCATCAATCCATCAATACTAGTTTATTTTTGCTATATCCTACATCAGGGGCTTGGCTGTGCTAATTGTCACCCCTAGAAACTCAGGATAGCAATTTCTATATTTTATTAAGGGGTTAAATACAATTGCCCAAATACCAATCCCCTAAATCTGGTGTTCCAGCTTTGGCTAGCCAAGTATAATACTGTCTGCTGTCTGGCAAAGGATAGATTATTTTCTGTGGTGAAATTCAATTGCCAAAATAGCAATACCATAAATCAGTGGTTTCAACTGTGGCTAGCCAAGTTTCATAGTGTCCTGCAAATTATATATTTTGTTCTGGGGTGAAATTCAATTTCCAAAATAGCAATTCCATAAATCAGTGGTTTCAGCTGTGGCTGGCCAAGTTTCTTAGTGTCCGCAAAAACATATATTTTGTTCTGGGGTGAAATTCAATTGCCAAAATAGCAATACCATAAATCAGTGGTTTCAGCTGTGGCTGGCCAAGATTCATAGTGTCCGCAAAAACATATATTTTGTTGTGGGGTGAAATTCAATTGCCAAAATAGCAATACCCTGATTCTGGTGTCCCAGCTGTTGCAGGCCAAGTTTCATAGTGTCCGCAAAACATATATTTTGTTCTAGGGTGAAATTCATTTGCCAAAATAGCAATACCCTGAATCTGGTGTCCCAGCTGTTGCAGGCCAAGTTTCATAGTGTCCGCAAAACATATATTTTGTTCTGGGGTGAAATTCAATTGCCAAAATAGAAATACCCTGAATCTGGTGTCCCAGCTGTTGCAGGCCAAGTTTCATAGTGTCCGCAAAAACATATATTTTGTTCTGGGGTGAAATTCAATTGCCAAAATAGCAATACCATAAATCGGTGGTTTCAGCTGTGGCTGGCCAAGTTTCATAGTGTCCGTAAAAACATATATTTTGTTCTGGGGTGAAATTCAATTGCCAAAATAGCAATACCATAAATCAGTGGTTTCAACTGTGGCTAGCCAAGTTTCATAGTGTCCTGCAAATTATATATTTTGTTCTGGGGTGAAATTCAATTTCCAAAATAGCAATTCCATAAATCAGTGGTTTCAGCTGTGGCTGGCCAAGTTTCTTAGTGTCCGCAAAAACATATATTTTGTTCTGGGGTGAAATTCAATTGCCAAAATAGCAATACCATAAATCAGTGGTTTCAGCTGTGGCTGGCCAAGATTCATAGTGTCCGCAAAAACATATATTTTGTTGTGGGGTGAAATTCAATTGCCAAAATAGCAATACCCTGATTCTGGTGTCCCAGCTGTTGCAGGCCAAGTTTCATAGTGTCCGCAAAAACATATATTTTGTTCTAGGGTGAAATTCATTTGCCAAAATAGCAATACCCTGAATCTGGTGTCCCAGCTGTTGCAGGCCAAGTTTCATAGTGTCCGCAAAAACATATATTTTGTTCTGGGGTGAAATTCAATTGCCAAAATAGAAATACCCTGAATCTGGTGTCCCAGCTGTTGCAGGCCAAGTTTCATAGTGTCCGCAAAAACATATATTTTGTTCTGGGGTGAAATTCAATTGCCAAAATAGCAATACCATAAATCGGTGGTTTCAGCTGTGGCTGGCCAAGTTTCATAGTGTCCGTAAAAACATATATTTTGTTCTGGGGTGAAATTCAAATGCCAAAATAGCAATACCATAAATCAGTGGTTTCAGCTGTGGCTGGCCAAGTTTCTTAGTGTCCGCAAAAACATATATTTTGTTCTGGGGTGAAATTCAATTGCAAAAATAGCAATACCCTGAATCTGGTGTTTCAGCTGTTGTGGGCCTAGTTTAAATCTGTCCGTAACAGGGTATATTTTGTTCTGGGGTGAAATTCAATTGCGAAAATAGCAATACCATAAATCAGTGGTTTCAGCTGTGGCAGGCCAAGTTTCATAGTGTCCGCAAAAACATATATTTTGTTCTGGGGTGAAATTCAATTGCCAAAATAGCAATACCATAAATCAGTGGTTTCAGCTGTTGCTGGCCAAGTTTCATAGTGTCCGCAAAAACATTTATTTTGTTCTGGGGTGAAATTCAATTGCCAAAATAGCAATACCATAAATCAGTGGTTTCAGCTGTGGCTGGCCAAGATTCCTAGTGTCCACAAAAACATATATTTTGTTCTGGGGTGAAATTCAATTGCCAAAATAACAATACCCTGAATCTGGTGTTCCAGCTGTTGTGGGCCTAGTTTAAATCTGTCCGTAACAGGGTATATTTTGTTCTGGGGTGAAATTCAATTGCCAAAATAGCAATACCATAAATCAGTGGTTTCAGCTGTGGCTGGCCAAGTTTCATAGTGTCTGCAAAAACATATATTTTGTTCTGGGGTGAAATTCAATTGCCAAAATAGCAATACCCTGAATCTGGTGTTCAAGCTGTTGCAGGCCAAGTGTAAATCTGTCCATAAAAGGATACTTTTCATCCAGGTCCTAAATACTAGCCCTAAAAGAGATATTCCCCTAAATCAGTGGTTACTGCTGTGCCTGGATTAGTGTAATACGCTACATAAATAAATAGGCAGATAGTGGTAGGTGCCTGTAAAAAAAGGCCTGAATTTGAAATCAATACATTGGGCCAAATATTTTTTTTCTTATTGTGGTGCTTGGTGAACGGTAACAATGAGGAAAACATCTAGTAAGGGACACAGACGCCGTCGTGGTGGTGTTAGTGTACCCTCTGGTGCTGGGAGAGGACGTGGCCATTCTGCCACAGCCACACGTCCTAGTGAACCAACTACCTCAGGTTCCAGTACCCGCCAGAATTTACAGCGATATTTGGTGGGGCCCAATGCCGTTCTAAGGATGGTAAGGCCTGAGCAGGTACAGGCGCAAGTCAATTGGGTCAACTTCGGCCTTCCCGCTCACCGCCTCATATGCGACGTGCCCACCAGGTGGAACTCTACCTTGCACATGCTGGAGAGACTGTGCGAGCAGCAGCAGGCCATAGTGGAGGTTCAGCTGCAGCACGCATGCGTCAGTCGCACTGCGGAACAGCACCACTTCACCACCAATGATTGGGCCTCCATGCGAGACTTGTGTGCCCTGTTGCGCTGTTTCGAGTACTCCACCAACATGGCCAGTGGCGATGACACCGTTATCAGCGTTACAATACCACTTCTATGTCTCCTTGAGAAAACGCTTAGGGCGATGATGGAAGAGGAGGTGCCCCAGGAGGAGGAGGAGGAGGAGGGGTCATTTTTAGCACTTTCAGGCCAGTCTGTTAGAAGTGGCTCAGAGGGAGGTTTTTTGCAACAGCAGAGGCCAGGTACAAATGTGGCCAGCCAGGGCCCACTACTGGAGGACGAGGAGGATGAGGAGGAGGTGGAGGAGGATGAGGATGAAGCAGGTTCACAGCCGGGTGGCACCCGACACAGCTCAGGCCCATCACTGGTGCGTGACTGGGGGGATACGGAGGACGATGACGATACGCCTCCCACAGAGGACAGCTTGTCCTTACCTCTGGGGAGCCTGGCACACATGAGCGACTACATGCTGCAGTGCCTGCGCAACGACAGCAGAGTTGCCCACATTTTAACGTGTGAGGACTACTGGGTTGCCACCCTGCTTGATCCCAGGTACAAAGACAATGTGCCCACCTTACATCCTGCACTGGAGCGTGATAGGAAGATGCGCGAGTACAAGCGCACGCTGGTAGAGGCGCTCCTGAGAGCATTCCCAAATGTCACAGGGGAACAGGTGGAAGCCCAAGGCGAAGGCAGAGGAGGAGCAAGAGGTCGCCAACGCAGCTGTGTCACGGCTAGCTCCTCTGAGGGCAGGGTTAGCATGGCAGAAATGTGGAAAAGTTTTGTCTCCACACCACAGCTAACTGCACCACCACCTAAAACGGAACGTGTTAGCAGGAGGCAGCATTTCACTAACATGGTTGAACAGTACGTCTGCACACCCCTCCACGTACTGACTGATGGTTCGGCCCCATTCAACTTCTGGGTCTCCAAATTGTCCACGTGGCCAGAGTTAGCATTTTATGCCTTGGAGGTGCTGGCCTGCCCGGCGGCCAGCGTTTTGTCTGAACGTGTATTCAGCACGGCAGGGGGCGTCATTACTGACAAATGCAGCCGCCTGTCCACAGCCAACGTGGACAAGCTGACGTTCATAAAAATGAACCAGGAATGAACCTGTTAGCCCAGCACGGGCACTGGGTTCCCTCTTATTCCTCTTACCGTCATGCTGACAAATGCGGGCAGCAGGTACCTTAACTCTGCTACCTGTGTTCCATGCCAGAGTCTCTCACCAGAGACTTTCACTGGTGTTTGAGCTGGCGCAGGTGTGTTTATCTTCACCTATGAGGCTAGACATACACTCCCTCTGTCTCACCAGCCCATGGCTTGATTGCAGCAGGTATTTAAAGGTGCTTCCTACTACAGGAAGATGCCTGAGCAACCTCATGGTTTTAGTTTGTCTAACTTCTAGTGCAAAGGTGTTTCTCTTGTCTGCTTTGCTGTGTACCGAACCTTGCTTACTGTACTCCTGGACTTTGCCTGTTTGTAGCCTGCCTCCGACCTCGGACTTTGCTTGATTGCCGCCTGTCCAGACCCATAACTTCCAGGCCACACAAGTCCCCTCGGTGCTAGCACTGACTCGAGGACTGCTCTGGAGTGGCACCTGGCAGCTACCCTATGGCCCAAGCCTATCCTCACAATCAGAGGCTCCAGTGAAGACCAGGTAGCTGCTTAGTTACACCCCTCCGGAGTATACCCAGTCAGTAGCAAAGTGGGTCGGTGCATTTATTTTGACACTCTTCTCATACAGGACGGTCCAGTTACACATTATTGGGTGGGGGTGAGGTTCCCACATACAGAAAACAAAATAAACACCTGCCCGGCTGGGCCCTGACTAAACAGAGATATTTCCTGACTCACCTCTAAAGAACACCATTCACACACATGACCAGATATGGCTTTCTCAGCCCAAACAGTCCAGCCTCCAAGCTGTGGCAATTTTAATACCTTTGGGGGATTGTGGTCCAGCACTCTTCCCAACTCTGACCTAGTGACCCTTCACTGTCCCGCAGGCGTCACCGCGTCCCCCAAACTTTGGGCTATCACAAAGCCCTGTGGTCTCTAAGCCTGGCTAGCTGAGACCACACCCAGAGCCTCTGCTCCAGGCCTCTGTGTCACAACACTTACCCCCATATCGAGAGAGAGATCTTAATAATCTCCTGAGATGCAGTTTATCATATTTTATAAACTGCATCTCTGGACATTATTAAAAGGCAAACTTTCCTATGTCACTTTGCAAGGTCCATGTAACTTTCTAGTGCAGATGTCAACACTGCCCTGGAAAAGGTAAACAGAGGATGCTATAGGACTTGCTAGGGGTGCTCATATATGAACATTTCAGAAAGCCATCAGTGATAGCATCCCCAGTTTGCCTTTTCCAGGGCCGTGTTCTATCCTTGCAGACATCTGCACTAGAAAGTTACATAGACCTTGCAAAGAGACATATAAAGTTTGCCTTTAATAATGTGCTGGGATGCAGTTTATAAAATGTAATAAAGTGCATCTCAAGAGTTTATTAAAAGCTAAACTTTCCTAAGACACTTTGCAATGTCCATGTAACTTTGTAGTACAGATGTCTGAACACTGCCCTGGAAATTGCAAACAGGGATGCTACAGGACTTGATAATGGCTGCTGAATTTAGACAATAACAAAAAGATTATAGGGAAAGTTTAAAAAAATTAAAAGTAGGGCATCAATCACAGGAATGTATTTTCTTTCCGTGTCCGTTCCGTTTTTTTGCGGACTATATGCGGAACCATTCATTTCAATGGGTCCGCAAAAAAAAACACAAGGTACTCCGTGTGCATTCTGTTTTCGTATGTCCGTTTTTCCATTCTGCAAAAAATAGAGCATTTGCTATTTTTTTCTAGTTTGCGGACAAGGATAGGCATTATTACAATGTATCTGCAAAACGGATCCGCAAAAAAAAACGGATGCCTTACGGAATTTTATCAGTTTTTTTTGCGGATCCTCAATTTGCGGACTGCAAAACACATACGGTCGTGTGCATGAGGCCTAAGTCCTAAACGTTTTTTCCAGGTTGTATCTGGCCCATTCATTGGGTAACATCTGCTGGGTGACCTCTTCCCTTGACCGGTCCTTTCGAACGCAGTCATGGTATAGATCACTTCTTGTGTCCCACAATTCAGGCTGTTCCTATATGAGAACAATCATTTTCCCGAAGTCAACTCTTGCCATTTTGGAGAGCAAGTTGTTGTGCTTAGTCTTCAGCAATAGCAATATCTGATTATTTAAATTGCAGAATGGGGGGCAATCAAATATCCGGGAAAACTGGACCCAATGCAATTGTAATGCAAAAATATTTATTGCTCCTGATAAGAGCCAATACTATAATCTAGAAATAGCAAAGACGTGCTGAAAAATACTCTGTGAAAACTACAAACTCCGGAGTTGGAAAATCTAAAGTAGATGCAGAAAAAAAATCTAGAGTAAACACATAAGATACAATAGCGACTTTGAAATAGCAGCATATTAATATTAGGTTTTGAATAAATGAAATCACTCTCACTTGGTAGGAGCGTCTTATTATATACTTCGTATACTTGATACTATGCGCTCAAACCAATCTTGGTACACAATAGAAGTGTGCTTTTAGCGGCATTAGTATAACAGCATATTATGCATGATGTTCCAATTTGTCACCTGTTTAAATAATTAACGCTTCCACAATCAATAGTTTCAGCTAAGGCATAGACAAAGTTCCAATTATCCACTCTTCAGTCTATAATCCCCGGTATTTGGGTTGTAGAGTTAGTCCCACCACATACTGAAAATAGCCGGTATAGTGACACTGATACCTGGGTTAGTATGACACACAGGCAGGAATATAGGTATATGGTACTTTACCCACTTCCCTGTAAGTCTCTCCGCTCTTGCTGTATGTCGTCCGGACCAAGCACTTTTTGCAGCGAAAGCGGCGTCCATGGCGCATGAGCAGGCAAGTGCAGGAGCTGTGCCGACCGATCAGCTGCAGGGACCAGCTGTTCCCATTAGCTGGACCGCTGCCGTATGCACCGGCATCTGTTAAAACACTGATTAACATTAACCCTCACTATGTCGCAGTCAGCACTCACCTCGGCATGTGCGGGGTGAGTGGAAGGAGGGAGCTCTCTCCCCTTCCCCATCTGGTCCCCGTGCTGCTGTGATGGGGACCCGATGGCAGGGAAGGCATCGGGGCTACCTTCCATGTAAGCCTGTGAGACCTAACCCCTGGATCTTACACGCAGGAAGGCTGTAGGTGTATTGCGCTGGTAATACACTTACAGCCAGTGCATTACAATACAGAAGTATTGTAATGCATTGTACAGGGGATCAGACCCCCAAAAGTTGTGGGGGGAAAAAAACTTAAGAAAAAAAGTGAAAATAAAGTTTTGCATAATAAAAATAAAATAAAGTTTCAAGTAAAAATAAAAAAAGCGTTCTTTTCCCATAATTAAGGCTAGTTTCACATTAGCAGGAGGACGGATCCGACAGGCTGTTCACCGAACGGAACAGCCTGTCGGATCCGTCCTGCCACAAGTGAACATGTGCCCCCGGACTACCGCTCCAGCCCAATTGACTATAATGGGGGTGGGGTGGAGTTCCGGCGGAGACACGGCGAGAGGCTGCCGGAATAAATGTTGGACATGTCGTAGTTTTATTCCGGCAGCCTCTCACTGTGCGCTGCCATGTCTCCGCCGGAACTGTGACCCGCCCCCTTATAGTCAATGTGGCTGGAGCGGTAGTCCAGGGGCACACGTTTACTAGCGGCAGGATGGATCCGACAGGCTATTCCATCGGTGAACAGCCTGTCGTATCCATCCTGCCGCTAGTGTGAAAGTAGCCTAAGTAATAAAGAAAAGGACGAAAAAGAAAAGTATACATATTAGGTATTGCCACGTCCGTGTCGACCAGTTCTATAAAAATATCACATGATCCACCTTGTCAGGTGAACGTAGTAAAAGAAAAAAAACAAATGTGCCAAAACAGCCATTTTTGGTCACCTTCCCTCACAAAAAGTGTAATACCAAGCGATTAAAAAGGCGTATTTAGCCCAAAATAGTACCAATCAAACTGCCATCTCATCCTGCAAAAAATGAGACCCTACCTAAGACAATCGCCATAAAAATAATCAAAAGGCAACACAAAAACAAGATTTAATTCTGTTCAAAAATACATTTACTATGTAATACTTAACAAAAATAAATAAATAATAGACATATTGGGTATCGCCGTGTCTGTAACAACCTGCGCTATAACACTATCCCATTATATGCCCCCTCAGGTGAATACTGTAAAAAAAAAAAAACTATGCCAAAACAGCTTTTTTACCTTGCCTCACAAAAAGTGTAATACCAAGCAATCAAAAAGTCTTATGTACCCTACAATGGTTCCAATGAAAAGGTCACCTCATCCCGCAAAAAATGACCCCCAAATATAACAATCATTAAAAAAAAAATACCAATGGTGCCCATAAACCAATCCATCAAAATCTGCTCTGTAAAATCCATATGGCGCTCCTTCCGTTCTGAGTCCTGCCATGTGGCGCCACAGCAGTTTTCCACGACATATGGGGTGTTGCCGTATTCAGGAGAAAATGAGTAACAAATTATGGGGTGCTTTTTCTCCTGTTACCGCTTGTGAAAATGAAACATTTGGGGCTAAAGCAAAATTTTATTGGAAGAAATGAATTTTTTTATTTTCACAGCCAAGTGTTTTCAAATTTTGTAAAATGTGCTCAGTACCCCCCTTAATATAGTCTTTGAAGGGTGTCGTTTCCAAAATGGGATCACTTTTTGAGGGTTTCCACTATAGGGGTACGTCAGGGTCTCTTCAAATACAAAATCCATATGGCGCTCCTTTCTTCTGATCACTGCCACGTGCCCATAAGGAAGTTTACCGCCACTTATGGGGTATTTTTGTAAACTGAAGAATCATAGTAATATATATTGAGGTTTAGTTTGCTGTTGACCCTTGCTGTGTTGCAAGAAAAAAATGATTAAAATGAAAGATCTACATAAAAAATGAAATTTAGAATTTACGCCTCCATTTTCCTTACATTTTTGTGGAACCCCTAAAGGGTTAACAAAGTTTGTAACATCAGTTTTGAATAATTTTAGGCGTGTAGTTTCTAAAATGGGGTCATTTATTGGTGGTTTTCATTATGTAAGCCACTAAAAATCACTTTATAACTGATCCACATAAGCAGTATTTACATGAAATGCAGTCTTTACAATCTATTCAAGTATTTCCCAAAGGTTGTATATGGAAGCTAGCATCTCTCCCTGACAATCAAACTGTTCAATCACTTATTTTCCCAGACTAAAGGAATGAACTTTCTCTATCATCAAATATATACACTGACGAGCAACAAGGTACCAATGTTTTGAACTTTTGACTTTCAGGCTCCATATCTCACCATCCACTACAGGTTCGAACATGAGACATGAGGAGGAAGCAGAGTAAGGGGAGGAGGCAATGAGAAACATCCTGCCCTCCTCAGTGGTGGTAGAACATGCCCCAAGGCCCAGCCGCCACTGCATTTAACCAGTGTGCAGTTAGTGAGATATAACGTCCCTGCCAATGCTTACTGGTCCACGTATCGGTAGTTATGTGGACCTTGTCACAGATGGCATTGCGCACACCTGATTTTGTCCACCACTTGGTTGTGTAGGACAGGGATGGTCCGCCTGGAAAAGTAGCTGGGAACCACGTACTGTAGGACAGCCACCGCCATAAGCTTTTTAAAAGTCTCCGTCTCCACCAGACGGAATGACAGCATTTCAAAGGCCAGGAATTTTGAAATGCTGGCATTCAGGGTCAGGGATCGAGGGTGGGTATTTTCTCTTTCTCTCCAGTGTTTGGGGGATAGACAGCTCAACACTTCCATGGGACAGTGTGGAGATGTTTGGTGACACTGCTGCTGGTGGTGCTATCACATCCTCTATTTGCGGGGAGCCAGCACGAGAGCGGAAGGAAGAGGCCGAGACTGCAGCAAAAGAGGGAGCAGGAGGAGCCTGAGATCTTTTGTGGTTTTTCTGGTGCGTACTCCACTGCAGCTTGTGCTTTGCATTTAGGTGCCTGGTCATGCAGATTTAGAACATTTATGCCTGGCTTCAAGCTCTGACTGCACAGCGTGCAAACCACTCGAATCTTGTCATCACATTGTCTGAAGAAATGCCATGCTAGGGAACTCTTTGTAGCTGGCTCTGGTGTGCTCATTACCTGGTAACGGTGGTCAGGAGCAGGCATACTGGCTGAGTTTCGACCGCTTTGCTTTTGCACCCTGCTCCCTCTTTTGCTGGGTGGCTGGCACTGTGTGACCACCGCCTTTTCTTTCGAACTGTACATGCCACTTGAATGACCTGGATTCCATGTGGGGTCTAGGACCTCATCATCCTCCACATCATCTTCCACGCACTCTTCACCCCTGCCCTCCATATCGGTCTGCACACTTCAGAAAGCCAGAGCAGTTGCCACCGGTGCTTCGTCATCATAATCAGACACGTACTGCGGTGGTCCTCCCACGTCCACATCCTCAAACATAAGTGGTTGGGCATCAGTGCATTCAATCTTCCGCCTGTACTTGTTCTGGCCTCGCCATTCGTACACCGGTATTCGGGCCTACGACATGACGCAGAACATCCTGTCGCCTGCGAGTACCTGAGGAACGTGTTTTATTTGGGCGTGTAGCTGGCACAGATCGACCACATCCTCTCCCTGCAGCAGGAGCTCTACCAACACCAGCAGCACCATGACTAGGGCCACTTCCCTTATTTGATGCTCTCCTCATTCTTTGAGGTCACAAAATTATCAGGCAGGTTAACTCTTGTATTTCCCTATCACAGATGCAATGCATGTGTATCTGACACCAAAAATGGGTTTATGTCACCCACAGAGCTAACAGACAGATTAACTATTGTATTTCCCCTGTGACAGCTGTTCAGCAAGCTTTATTAAAAACCCAAACACCGAACTCAAATCCAAACTTTTGCGGCAAAGTTCGAGTTTGTGTCCAGGTACCGAAACTCACAAAGTTTGATACGGACCCCAACTTTGCAGTTTGGGTTCGCTCAACACTAATCAGGAGCAGTCAAACATAAATATGTAGCAGCATGAGTGACAAGGGCCGTAGTCGTCTTTCATATGGGGACCTAAGGCTCTAGCCTGGTACAGTGACAGTAAATTCCAGATTGAATGTAAACAAAGGCAACTTTGAACATCTCAGGAGGCTCAAAGGACACGAGTCTGTTCCTTGGGCACAAAGCTTGGAAATTATAGAAAATCACAGAGTGCTTAAATTCGATAAAGTCCATCTCGAGGCACATGACTCAAACAATGCAAAAAAGCTAAAGAAGTCTTTAGAGAATCCTTAAAGGGATATTCCCATCTTGGACAATGGGGGCATATCGCTAGCATATGGCCCCATTGTCTTATAGGTGTTGGTGCCACCGCTGGGACCCGCACCTATATCGAGAACAGAGCGGGGAGAGCTGTGGCTAAAGGACTCCAGGGTCCGTCCACCACCCAGCGCTTCTCCCCGCCTTTCCCATAGAAGTGAATGGGAGCGTACCGCGCATGCGCAGCACATGCTCCTATTCATTTCTATGAGACCGACGGAAATAGCCAAGCCAGAACTCGGCTATTTTCAGGGGCCCCATAGAAATGAATGGAGGGAGGCTGCGCATGCGCATGCGCAGTGTGCCCTCCTTCACTTTTGGGGCTCCGTTGTCCATATAGGTGCAGGTCCCAGCGGTGGCAACTGCACCTATAAGACAATGGGGGCATATGCTAGCGATATACCCCCATTGTCCAAGATGGGACAACCCCTTTAAGGCAGGCAACACAACCAAATCTCCTAACCTGGCTTTGTAGCTATAAATTGTATGTAAAGGTAGTCACAGTTCAGTTCAGGTACTGGGCAGGTAGTTTCTCTTTTGTAGTCCAGTCAGAACTTTAAAGGCTGTGATTCTTCCTCTTGATCCACAGAAGACTTCTCATAGGATGGCACTTCTGGTTGACGTGGAGCTGGATTATTTCCAACCGGAATGAGGAAGTTACGCAATGACATATGAAACATATGGAGGGGATCTGAGTCCAATAGGCATCAATTTCACTATAGACATCAGTGGTTGCATTGGAGCAGACAACTTTGGTTCCTCAGATGGTTGCTCATTCTTGGAGTCTTATCTTGAATAGTGTTGAGCGAACAGTTCGAGCATCGTTCGGGTTCGTACCGAATTTTGGGGTGTCCGGGACCCGGACCCGAACCCGGACATTTTCAAAAAAGTTTGGGTTCGGTGTTCGTCGATTACTTCCCGCTTTCTGAAGGGCTGCACAGCAGCCAATCAGCTAGCGTTTTACTTCTTGCCCTAAGAGCCCATCACAGCCATGCCTACTAATGGCATGGCTGTGATTGGCCAAGTGCAGCATGTGACCCAGCCTCTATTTAAGCTGGAGTCACGTAGCGCCGCACGTCACACTGCTCTGATTAGTGTAGGGAGAGGACGCAGCTTCTGTCAGTGCGAGATTAGGCAGGTTAAAGTCAGCAACAGCACCTAATGAACGGATCAATTTACAGCTGAGAATCATTGAACTTCTGCTAGTTACTTGCTCGCTGGTTTTTAGGCTGCACAGAGCGTTTTTCTGTCACTTATTTTCTGGGTTGATCGGCGGCCATTTTGTGATTTGTGGTGCGCCAGAAGAAGCTGCCACCAAGTCCATCAATCCATCAATACTATTTTTTTTTTTTTTTGCTATATCCTACATCAGGGGCTTGGCTGTGCTAATTGTCACCCCTAGAAACTCAGGAAAGAAATTTCTATATTTTATTAAGGGGTTAAATACAATTGCCCAAATACCAATCCCCTAAATCTAGTGTTCCAGCTTTGGCTAGACAAGTATAATACTGTCTGCTGTCTGGCAAAGGATAGATTATTTTCTGGGGTTAAATTCAATTGCCAAAATAGCAATACCATAAATCAGTGGTTTCAGCTGTGGCTGGCAAAATAGAATAGTGTCCGAGGTAACGCACACACGTACAGACGCACGTACACGATTCTTGAATAGTTGTATTATCGCGATAATAAAACTAACAGTGTAAAGTTGACTGTATTGCTCTAAGTTATATTCGCGTACGAATGTAACTTCTATTACAGCACACCAATACTAAAACTGACTAAGAGACAGCTTTAAGTTTTATTCGAACGCGATTGCAACTTTGGAACTTAAAGTGGTGTACGATTTTAAAAGTTGAGTACTAAAAGTTTGAATCGTAATGCGATTCTTATATATTGCTTAATCGCATTGACGATTACAACTTTGAGCTACCGATCACCATGGGAACGCCTCCTCCAGTAGAATGTACTGTCGGATCTGAGAATTAAGTTGAAATCGCAATGCGATTCTTAAATATTTGCTTAATCGCATTGCCGTTTCAACTTAGCATTGCTAAATAATTCCATCCATCCATATTGGTTAACTTACTGACTCAGTAAGTTAACGATATGGATGGAATTATTTAGCAATGCGATTAAGCAAATATATAAGAATCGCATTGCGATTTCAACTTAATTCTCAGATCCGACAGTACATTCTACTAGAGGAGGCGTTCCCATGGTGATCGTTAGCTCAAAGTTGTAATCGCAATGCGTTTATTGCGGTATATTATCCCTCTGGGTGTCTTTTACAACCTTTTTAGTGCCCAAAAGTTCGGGTCCTCATTGACTTCTATGGGGTTCGGGTTCGGGATGAAGTTCAGGTTGAGTTCGGATCACGAACCCGGACATTTTCCGGAAGTTCGGCCGAACCTCTTGAACCCGAACATCCAGGTTTTCGCTCATCTCTAATCTTGAACAGTCTCTTTTAGGCATAATTTGAGATGGTGGCAATGCACTACTTGATGTACACTGTTTTCTTTGATAATATCATAGACATCTCTCACAGGATAGGGGATAGCTGCTATGGTGTATATTTATCAGCCATACATGGTCAACAATTTTATAAGGCTTAATAGACTATAGTGAAAGATCATTTCTGCTGCATTCCATCGGGGTCTCTGTTATGGCGCATGCATTTCACTGTGGAACGCATGAAGTCACACAGACGGAGGATCGCTATATTGGGTCATAATAAAACATACGCATTTGTGAATAATGAAATAAAAGTAGGTAAGCACAAAGGCAAAAATAGACCTGTTGTAGCATGGAATAAAAATTAATTAATTTGATAATCTATATAGCCGGGATTGTAGTGTGCTCCATCTGCACAAGGAAGGTACACTATAACTTCATATTACAAATACTCATAGACAAATAATTAATTGTGTAATAGTAAAATGACATGATTATCGAGAAATTAAAAAAGTTATAAAAACTACCCAAATGAACTGTAAAACCCAAATGATATAAATGTAACTGTTAAAACATAATAACATTTCTTAAAAAATTAAAAAATAGAAATATTTCATCAAAAAATTATAATCATGATTAGTTAAAATATAATATCAATAAAGATCAATAAAATAAATTGTATAGCCTTGCACCATGATGAAATGTCATAAAAGATGAATGATAATGATTAATTTAGACATGTTGATGACAATAATTAAGACATGATTGGGTATCAACAAAATAAATCATTTAGCCTAAACATTATAAAATATACTTCCTAAAACGGGGTTATGGAAAGATTCAAACAAACTTGATGTACAAATATTTTAAAGGAATGCCCTGTAGTATTAAAACTAAATTAGTGTTACATTTGTCTGTTGATCAGTAGCTAGTATATTCAGTGGCGTGCCAAGGGTGTTTGGCACCCGAGGCGGGTCCTTTTCTATGGCACCCCCCCAATACTTGACCACATACCTCTTACATCCAGGGACATCTCCTGTCATGTAGACCTTCTCTTTCCTCTTCTCCTCCGTTAAACCGTCATGACAAATTCTTTCAGCCGTATCTCGTCTCTACAGAGTTTGTAACACAGACACGTTAGATTTCTCAGTTTTTTTCAACAACCTCCCCCCATATAGTAATTTGCCCCACACAGTAGTTTCCCCACACTGACCCTATACAGTAGTTCCCCCACACTGCCCCCATCCAGTAGTTTCCCCGACACTGCCCCCATCCAGTAGTTTCCCCGACACTGCCCCATCCAGTACTTTCCCTCACACTGCCCCATACAGTAGTTTCCCCCACACTGCCCCCATACAGTAGTTTCCCCCATACAGTAGTGTCCCACATACTGCTCCGATAAAGTACTTTCCCCCACATTGTCCCCATACAGTAGTTTTGCCAACACTGCCTCCATACAGTAATTTCCCATACACTTCCCCACACACAGTAATTTGCCCCAAATAGTAATTTCCCTCTCACTGCCACCATACAGTAGTTTCCTCCACACTGCCCCCACACAGTAATTTCCCTCACACGGCCCCCAAACAGTAGTCTCCCCACACTGCCCCCACACAGTAGTTTTCCCCAGACTGCCCCCACACAGTAGTCTTCCCCACACTGCCCCCACACAGTAGTTTTCCCCACACTGCCCCCCACACAGTAGTTTTCCCCACACTGCCCCCACACAGTAGTTTCCCCCACACTGCCCCCCACACAGTAGATTCCCCCACATAGTAATTTCAGCACACAGTAGTTTCCTCCACACTGCCTCCATACAGTTTTCCCCACACTTCCTCCATATAGTAATTTCCCCCGCACTTCCCCCATACAGTAGTTTTCCCCACACTGCCTCCATACGGTTATTCCCCCCACACTGCACCCCACTCATTAATTGCCCCCACATAGTTATTTCTCCCACACTGCCCCCACACAGTAGTTTCCTTACACTGCCCCCCACACAGTAGTTTTCCCCACACTACCCCCATATAGTAATTTCCCCACACTGCCTCCATACAGTAATTTCCCCCACACTGCCCCATACAGTAATTTCCCCACACTGCCCCTATCCAGTAATTTCTCCCACACTGCCTCCATACAGTAATTTCCCCCACACTACCCCCACACAGTAATTTTCCCCACACTACATCATACAGTAATTTCCCCACACTGCCTCTATACAGTAATTTTCCCCACACTGCCCCCATACAGTAATTTCCCCCACACTGCCCCCATACAGTAATTTCCCCCACACTGCCCCCATACAGTAATTTTCCCCACACTGCCCCCATACAGTAATTTCCCACACTGCCCCTCACAGTAATTTCCCCCACACTGCCCCCCCACAGTAATTTCCCACACTGCCCCCCACAGTAATTTCCCCCACACTGCCCCTCCCCCCAGTAATTTCCCTCACACTGCCCCCACACAGTATTTCCCCCCACATTGCCCCATATAGTAATTTGCCCCCACATAGTAATCCCTCCCATAATATTTTGACTCCACATACTAATTTGCCCCCATACTGCTATTTTCCCCAATGTACTGCCCCCCCATGTCCCCCTAAGTTGGCACATAAAATAAAAAATAAAAGCTAAATTCTCACCAATGTCCAGGCGTGCGATAGAAGGCACGCACACTTCACTGTGCTGTGTCCCGGCACAGGAGCGCACGAAGACGTCATCACGTATGCCTGCGCCGGGATTTCACTACCGCATAGGCCTCAGGCCTACTAGGCCTGAAGCCTATGGCGGTGATCGACAGTGGGGCAGGGAACTATGCGCTCCTGTGCCCCGCCACAGTATGTGGGCGTCGGTGCTCCAGCAATGAGTGATTCCATCTGTATTGATGGAAGTGTTCATTTCTTCTGGCACCCCCCTGAGAGCCGGCACAAGGGGGACCACACGGACAGCACCCCCCCCCCACCCCTTGAGCAAACCAATGAGTATATTCTAAAGATTCATTAAAGCCAAAGTGTGTTAAGGTATTAAGCCGAAATATCCAAAACATTTCCTTCCTACATAGTTGTTGGTAGGACTGTGGGACCCATGTAAGAGAGGTAATTTTAAGGGACATAAGGTCACCTTCGTAAGATGTTGCCAAGTGACGTGAAAAGCTATGGGTTACTACTTTTCTCTTAATGTTAGAGTGGTGTTCATTCATCCTTTCACAGTGGGTTTGTGTGGTTCTTCCCACATATTGTATGTTACAAGGGCAGGATAGCCTAGGACAGGGGGTTCAGTCAACTTCTTCTGCAGGAGTTGGAAGGCAATTTCTCTGTCTTCATTTTAATCAATAGGTATTTGGTAGTGTTGAGCGAGCATGCTCGGTCGAACACCAGTTCGGCTCGAGCATCGCTATGCACGGCACATCATAGAGTTCGGCCGAACACCGCGTGTGCTCAAACGCAATGCTCGAGTTAGTGTATTTAAAACTAATTTAGTCTCTATTACTATGCAAAAATCGCTGTACAGTGGGGGAATCCCTCATTGCAAGTCCGCAGCTTAGGAGTCCCTGCTCTGACTACATATATAGCTATGTCCATATATGAAGTCAGTGCTTGGGGACACCCCAGTGTATTTAAATCTAATTTAGCCTGTATTTCAGAAAAGTTTCTGCTGGGATTTGAACTCAGGACCTTCTGCTTTACAGGCAAGGCACTTAACCACTCACCTATAACTTAAGGCTGAGACCAGCCACAAAAACACCGCAGAGCCTCAGTTAAGAGCCTCAACACAGCAATCCAAAGTGCAAAGCTCCCCTGTGTTTTTGTGGCTGGTCTCCCTAAGATCATCTATTGTTTTGTAGTCTCCAAGGCATTGCTCCCAGTTAGCCAGAATCTTACTCCACACTGATGAGGGGCAACACCCCGAAACAGCTGTCTGTGGATGGATAACTGGCTTAGGTTTTCCCCGTCACATCCTTAAAACTTGTAACAAAAGCGGGATCTTGACATAGGGGCCACAATATGGTGGTTTTGGTGATCACTGTAATGGAGACACCCCATGGCACCGGTTTTCCTTCCTTTGAGGGATATCTGGATTTCATTGTGTTGTAGACCCAATAGTGGGGCTCCACATTTATTTTGCATATTCCTGTTTCCCAGGGAGCTTTAAACTTTGGATTGCTGTGTTGAGACTCTTAACTGAGGCTCTGCTGTGTTTTTGTGGCTGGTCTCCTGAGATCAGCTATTGTTGTGTTTGAGTAGTCTCCGAGGCATTGCTCCCAGTTAGCCAGCATCCTACTCCACACTGATGAGGGGCAACACCCCGAAACAGCTGTCTGTGGATGGATAACTGGCTTAGGTTTTCCCTGTCACATCCTTAAAGCTTGTAAAAAATAAGCGGGATCTTGACATAGGGGCCACAATATGGTGGATTTGGTGATCTCTGTAATGGAGACACCCCTTTGCACCGGTTTTCCTTCCTTTGAGGGATATCTGGCTTTCATTGTGTTGTAAACCCAATACTGGGGCTCCACATTTATTTTGCATATTACTGTTTCCCAGGGAGCTCTGCACTTTGGATTGCTGTGTTGAGACTCTTAACTGTGGTTACGGCATTGATGTAGCTACTGCGCATGCTCCGGCCAACAGCGCGATCAGTTGGCCGGAGCATGCGCAGTAGCTACGTCAATGCCGTAACCACAGTGGGCATTGTAGTGCGCATGCCCCAGCCAAGCAGAACGCAGGCGCAGGTTTTCACAGGGAGAGGAGGAGGACGCAAGGGAAAGGAGAGGACGGGGATCTTAAGCAGAGCAGCCTGGGCTCCGAAGATGTAAACTCCGCCCCTGGGCACTTGCGAGCTGCATTTGCATATATATAAAAGTTCGTTTTTGCCGCAGGAGAGCCATACAAGTGACTAACAAAGGTACCATTTAAATCATCTGAAGTTAAGCCAGAACACTGTGTACTCGGTCTATAATGACCAAATGTGGTGACTCCCTTTAACGACTCACAGTTCCATTAGTCTTTAGAGATATCCTGGTGCATTGCAAAGTCCAAAGGGCATGTAGTTGAACTCAAATAAGCCTGTTGAGGTAGTGAACGCTGGCTGTTCATAATTAGCGATGCGCTTCATTTCACGATATTTCACAAATATTTCGCCAAATATTCGTTATATATTTTCGAATTCGTGACTTTGTCATATTTGTGCAATGGTTTTATATCGCGAAAAATCATCATTGAAATATTCATGTGCGCATGCACATATATGGGTGTGACTTAAATTGCTTTTGCTGTGTTGTTATTGTTAATGACATTATTTTAAATCCGTCTATGTAAAAAATTTGGGATTATTTGCTTGCATCTTTATCCTGCATCGCATGTTTGAGCGGGGGTACGACAGAACTCGGGCCCATGATAAAAAACAGCGGATTGTGAGGGGGATCCGCTTTGAACTGTGGCGTGAATTTCAAACAAGCCACAAGAAGATGGCCATTGTGAAAAAATGGTCTGACTTGAAGAGGAGGCACGGGGAGTGAATCAGAGAGATCTGTGATACAAAAAAGCCCAGGTACAATACTTACATTGCTTTTGTTTCTTTCGCCAACTCTGTAAGGTGTATATATATATAGTTATGCAAATAATTATTTCATTTCTTTACAAATAATTACTTAGTATTACCTGGTGTGGCAATTACTAAATCAGCCGGTTACATCATACATCTCTTCTTCGCTGTGAGTGTATATATATTGTGACGGAACGCCTGGCACCCCGACTGAGTACCTCCGTCGACAGATGCTCCTAGTTCTTGCCAAGGACCATCAGCACTGCACTCGACACCAGAACCACCACAGACCCCTCGAACCGCCTTCAGCTTGATTGGGGTCTTCGTCGCTCTTCGTGAACCTCTCCTTAGTCCAGAGAGCGAAACAGGAACAAGAACAGCTCTCACAAGAGCGAGGGAATATACTCTGGAGAGTATAATGATTATAGCAATCCCCAGAGTGTAGTTCTCCAATCCCCCAAACATGAGCCCAGACTTCATGAAGGGTAGAACAGGACCTCTTTAATGACAGCCAGCACTCACAATTTATACAATTCCACAGGCCAGAGGCATACCCCCTCTGCCTGTGATACAGTTAACTCAGACAATGGACTCCCCCAGTGTCCTAATTAAAAGAATAGGAAGAGAAGAGACCAGTGGCGTACACACAATCCATGGGGCCCCGGTGCGAAACTGATCCATGGGGTCCCCTCCCCGTCGTGCCCCCCCCCCCCTCATTTCTGAGAGCGCTGCTAATGGCCATTTCAGCCCCAGTTTACTACAAAAATTATTTTGGCTACATAAAGTATATTACAAAAATGTAACCTATCACTTGCCATTTCCATGCGGCTAATCCGCTGCGTGAAAGAGTGCCAAGCCCTGCTCCAGACAGCAGAGAACAGAGCACTAACAGGATTGATAATGCTTTGTGCCTCTATGTGATCTTTTAACTACAAAATCACGGTGACAACTTTATCTCACTGTGATTTTGTAGTAAAAAGATCACAGAGAGGCACGGAGCATTATTAATCCTGTTACTGCTCCGTGTCTCTGCTGTCCGGAACAGGGCTTGGCACTCATTCACACAGCAGATTACCCGTACAGGATGTTAAAGAGCCCTAACCCCAATGCACGGCTACACGCACCCAGTCCTAACTAATAAAATCTGGTCCTACCTTATCCAGAGTGTCGCTGGTGTCGGCGTGATGTCCGCTGGATCCAGAACAAGGTCCCTGTGGTGAGAAAAAAAGAATAATCACATAAGGAAGGGATGGCGACTGACCCTGTGAAATCCCCAGCAGGGGGCGCTATGCTGGCCTGTAAGACTGAGCCATGCCAATGTATAGCAGAGTAATCTAGTGCTACCACACAGTACTAATGCCCACCTTGAG
The DNA here is from genome assembly GCA_033119425.1 of Bufotes viridis. Classification (NCBI taxonomy): domain Eukaryota; kingdom Metazoa; phylum Chordata; class Amphibia; order Anura; family Bufonidae; genus Bufotes; species Bufotes viridis. The sequence goes on from CM065590.1 coordinate 582,955,579, forward strand.
GCCCCTCACAGTACTAATGCCACCCTTGTTCCTGTAACAGTAGGTATACTCAGATATGTGCCCCCTCACAGTAGTTATGCCCAGTTATGTGTCCCCTCACAGTAGTAATGCCAAATATGTGCCCCCTCACAGTAGTAATGACCAGAATATGTGTCCCCTCACAGTAATATGCCCAGATATGTGCACCCTCACAGTAGTAATGCCAAATATGTTCCCCTCTCACTGTAGTAATGCCAGATTATGTGTCTCCTCACAGTAATATGCCCAGATATGTGCCCCCTCACAGTAGTAATGACCAGATTATGTGTCTCCTCACAGTAATATGCCCAGATATGTGCCCCTTACAGTAGTAATGCCCAGAATATGTGCCCCTCACAGTAGTAATGCCAAATATGTGCCCCTCACAGTAGTAATGCCAGATTATGTGTCCCCTCACAGTAATATGCCCAGATATGTGCCCCTCACAGTAGTAATGCCAAATATATGCCCCCTCACAGTAGTAATGACCAGAATATGTGCCCCTTCACAGTATTTATGCCCAGTTATGTGCCCCCTCAAAGTAGATATGCCAAGATATGTGCCCCCTCAGAATGGTTATGCCAGATTATGTGCCCTTTCAAAATATTTATGCCCAGATATGTGCCCCCTCACAGTAGTTATGCCACATTATGTGTCCCTCAAATTAGATATGCCCACATATGTGCCCCCTCACAGTAGTTATGCTTTCATATGTGCCCCCTCAATCCTCATAGTTATGCCTTCATATGTGCCCCTCCTCACAGTAATGCCTGATTAGGTGCCCCTCAAATTAGTTATGCCCCCCCCTTCTTGCCCTTTGCCCTCAGTCTGCAGCCTTAGAAAAAAAAAAAAACATACTTACCTTCTTCCCTGATGACAGGCTCCCTCACTCATCTCGGTGCTGGCTGTGCTGGAAGGCAGATTCGCGGTCTTCAGATCTCCTCCCACAGCCAGCAGCGCGATCTGGGGCCAGCAGGGGGAGCTCCTGAGCTGTGAAGATCGTGAAGCAGGGATGAAAAAGGTTTCCCTGCTTCACTACAGAAAAGAAATGCCGACCAGTCGGGTGTGTGAGTGCGCGCACCCCCCCCCTCCACATTATACATGTAATGGAGCGCTCTGTACTTTGTGTTGGGCCCCATCAGAGCGCTCCATTACATGTGAGTACATGATTTAGGGTAGCCTGCTGGCCTGGGGGGTGGGTCCACAGGCGGCCGGGCCCCCTGGAGTGCCGGGCCCGGTCGCAACTGCGACCCCTGTATGTACGCCACTGGAGGAGACACATGTGATGGGATTATCTCCTGAGTGTATCAGAGGGTGATCTACTCCTCTACCCCGGAGTCAGCTACTTAATCCCATCACTAGCCCAACAGAACAAAGGGACAAATGAACCAACACCTTCCTTGGGAGCCTCAGTGCAGAGTTAACCCTTTTTGTGTTGCTGGGTTCACCCCTGCACCTTTAATGGTCAATAGGAACGATATGGCTTATAAAGTCCACACATAAATCAGGGTTCATAGTTCCTTGTAACCCCAAGAGGTCTGAGGGGGTCTCCATGGTTCTGGGTCCATAGTCCGTAGGAAGGAGGCTAGCCCTCAGGCTTCTCCAGCAGCCCCAGTGATGGTTCAGTCCGTCACATATATTTATACACACAGCAAGGTAGAGATGTATGATCTAACCGGCTGATTTTTTACGTTTCACACACACATAAAAATATATATATATACACGTGTGTGTGTGTGTGTATATATACATAAACTGCAATCATTATTCTGTATTCTAGTAAAAGGCCCCGTCCATCATTACATTACATACATCCCCCACTTAATTCGAATTTGGTATGAGTTCTGAGTTGTGTGTCTAAATTCTAAACATTGTATGATTACAGGTGTTCCCCTTCCGTGCGTCCGCCACAGATCTTATGGAGAGGATCTGAGGGTGGTGGAGGTCATTGAGGAGGAGGAGGAAGAGGAGGTAGGAGAGCAGGCCGGACTCTCTGGGCAGCAGGATGCCCCTCCCCCACCTCACGTTGGTGAAGTTGTGGAGGTCGAGGCAGAAGCCTTCTAAGCGTTAGTTTACCAACCCTCCCCCATCTCCAGTTGATGAAGAGGAGGATATAGTCACCACTAGAGTTGAGCGGACACCTAGATTTTCGAGTTCGACGAGTTTGGCCGAACTTGACAAAATTGTTCGGGTTCGGGATCTGAACTTAACCCGAACTTGACACCGAACCCCATTGAAGTCAATACGGACCCGAACTTTTGGGCACTAAAATGGCTGTAAAATAGCCCTGGAAAGGCAGCAAAATGTAGGTAACTGTACTGCAAACAAATGTGGATAGGGAAATTACTTAAATAACATAAAATACAGAAAAATAATAAATAAACGTTCTAAACCTGAGCCCAAGTGATTGACAGTGGCACCTGCCACCCAGCAAACAGAAGATGTGGCGGCACCGTCACCAGGCATCTCCACCAAATCCCATGGAAGTGTTCAGCTATCAGCTGTCCATCTCCCAAACACTGGAGAGAAAGAGAAAGGTCCTCCCACCCACCCGCGATCCCTGGCTCTAAATGCCTTGATTTTAAAATTCCTGGTCCTTTGAAATGCTGTCATTCTGTCTGGTGGACAGTTTTATAAACCTTATGGTGGGGGCTGTCCCACAGCACGTGGATCCCAGCTGCCACTACTTTTGCAGGCGAGCCATCCCTTCCCTGCACAAGCAAGTGGCGGACAAAATCAGCTGTGCACTGCACAATACTATCTGTGGCAAGATCCACATAACAACCGATACATGGACCAGTAAGCACGGGCAGGGAAGTTATATCACCCTAACAGCACACTGGTTAATGCAGTGGCAGCTGGGCCTGAGGCGCATAGCATTTTTGCAAATGTCCTTCCACCCCAGAGTAGTGCTGGGCATTTCTTTTTGCCTCCTGTTACCTTCTCCTCCTACTCATCCACTCAGCGTAACACCTTCACCACCCACAGCAGCACAGCCAGGGCTGTTTTAATACTTGTGTGTTTGTGGGACAAACCCCGCACCGCGCAGGAGCTGTGGACAGGCATGGAACAACAGACCGATGATTGGTTGGTGCCACTGAGCCTCCAGCCCGGCCTAGTGTTTTGCACTAATGGGCGAAATATACTAGCTGGTCTGGGCCTAGCCAGTTTGACGCACATCCCCTGCCTGCCACATGCGCTTAATTTGGGGTGCAGAAATTCCTGAACACCAGGCAGTGAAAATCAATTCATTTAATCAAACACACACAACATCCCCCTCCCCTTTCACTCAAACCATTAACAAACTATTTACAAATTTACTAATGAACATATTAAAATAACTATAATGCAGCTAAACTAACGATATAAAGAAACTAAACTATATACACGCCTTATCCTTAACTTAAGGCCAGTGACATCCATGTGGCTCGAAGGGTGGGTTCCTGCACCAACATAGGCCCTGGCCTGGAACACAATTGTCCAGCCAGGGCACAGTTCTGGAGGAGGAGGAGTAGGAGGAACCGTGTTCTCAGCAGGGTGGCACCCAAGCCAGCTCACGGGCAGCCGGGTCACCACCAGCACCTCAGAAGGCTGGGTTAGCATTGGCGAAATGTGGGAAAGCTTAGTCATCACGCCACAAGAACCTGCACCACCAGCAGATCTGGAAGGTCTTAGCAAGAGGCAGCATTTCAGCAACATGGTGGAAAAGTACACGTACTGACTGATGGGTTTGCCCACGGGCCTAGTTACAGGGGAAGCTACTGCTTTGAGGCCCTGACCTAGAAGGGGCCCACCCAGGAGGAGGAGGAGGAGGACTAAAAGACTTTGTCAGGGCCCCCTCAACAGTATTATACAATGAAATTATATACAGTGGCAATATAGACAGTGTAGAAAGCGGATGGAAAATTAACCCGAACAGCCTCACTTCCTACACACTCAACCCCCCTCCCTCACTCAAACCATTAACAAACTATTTACAAATTTACTTAAAAGCATATTAAAATAAGCTAACCATATAAAGAAACAAAACTATATACACGCCTTATTCTTAACTTAAGGCCAGCCAAATACAGGTGGCTCGGAGGGTGGGTTCCTGCACCCACATAGGCCCTGGCCTGGAACACAATTGTCCAGCCAGGGCACAGTTCTGAAGTTTGAGGAGGAGGAGTAGGAGGAACGTTGGGGGATACAGAGGACACAGATGATATACTTCCCTCAAAGAGAATAGCTTGTCCTTGCCTCTGGGCAGCCTGGCAGACATGAGCAACTACATGCTGCAGAGTTACTGCCACATTCTAACTTGTGCTGATTACTGGGTGGCCACCCTGCTGAATCCCCGTTACAAGGACAACGTGCCATCCTTAATTTCATCACTGGAGCGTGATCAGAAGATGCGCCCGCCAGTAGACAAGCAGCTGATGGCATTCACACCTGACATCTGGGACTCAGTGGAAGCACAAGGTGAAGGCAGAGGAGGAGAAGAAAGAAGTCGCCAACGCAGCTGGGTCACCACCAACACCTCAGAAGGCAGGAATATTATGGGCAAAATGTGGAAAAGCTTTGTCATCACGCCACAACAACCAGTTACAATTTTAAAAAACTTACAGGGAATGTCACAGGTATTTGGGATGAGGAAATGTTAGACAGGAGAGGTACCACCGGTAATGTCACTGTCTGCAGCATGTACGGAAAAAGTTCAGTACACTGGAGTAACAGATTAAATTTTTATGCGCACACGTTACACTGGAGATGTGGCACTGGTAATGTCACTGTCAGAAGCGGACTCCGGCTATTAAAAAAGTACACTGGAGGTCACAGATATTTTTGGGATGCACACACTTTACACTGGAAATGTTGCGCAACTAATGTCACTGTCCGCAGCGGACACCGTCTATGGAGAAAGTACACTGGATGTCACAGATATTTTATGGATGCGCACACTTTACACTGGAGATGTTGCGCAGCTAATGTCACTATCCTCAGCGGACATCATCTACGGAAAAAGTACAGTGGATGTCACAGATATTTTTTGGATGCGCACACTTGACACTAGAGATGTGGCGCAACTAATGTCACTGTCCGCAGCGGACACTGTCTACGGATAAAAATTAAACAGGATGTCACAGAGATTTTTTGTATGTGCACACTTTACACTGGAGATGGTGCGCAGCTAATGTCACTGTCCGCAGCGGACACCATCTACGGAAAACGTACACTGGATATCATAGATCAGTACCCTCTGTTCAGGTACTGTACTGCAGTATTAAAGTGAATGGGACATTTTCTGTAGTACCCAAGAGTGAAACATGCTGCCCCCCAGGGCCGATCGTGTCCCTGGTTCAGTGGTATGGTGTGGCCCCAATAGTTTTCTATATGTGTGTCACGGTGCTCCTACCTGGATACAGCCAATCCCCAGGGTTAGGTTATGAAGCAATAAAGGGGGAATAGTTTAGGTGGGAGATATTAAATATCAAGTCCAGACCTTGATAAAGTTCAACAGCTTTACTTGCATCGACTTGTATCCAGACGATATTCAGGCTGTCTCTTGGTTGCAGCAGGCTTTGACATAAACTGGCAGGCAAACTTGATAACTTTGCGTTCTTGAGTCTGGTTACTGGACTTCGGTTGCTTCTGGTATCCCTGGATTGGTATGCCTTTGGCTGTTGTCCCACTCATGACACTCAGTAAGTAAATTAGCAAGAAGTCAGGTTGCTCTATAAGCTACTTCCCTTTTGAGAGACTCCTGTCACAGCCGGAGAACTTTCCTCTTGCTGCTACATCTTTGATACCTCCATCACAAGCTTAGCTTAGACTGCACTGGCTGCTACATTTTAAGCAAGTCTGGCTCTGCCGGTGCCCAGGCTTAGACTAGTCTAAACTAGAACTGCAACCCCTCCCTTCTGGTAGATAGCAGGACTGGCCCACTTTTGCCCAAAAAGGGGAGAATGGAATGTTAAGTTCCATTCTATGTAAAGATCTCTCCGCCATACATGCTGCCTCCTACTGGTGAGCCAGGCACATTACTTTGAAATATAACAGTTTCATAGAAAGATTATGAATGCACAGTGACAAAGGACCTGTAATAAATACACAGATGATATTACGGTTAGCACATTAGAGACAGTAGCAGTATGTACTCTGGGTAATCTGGGGTATTACAAGTGTACAGAGCTGTGGTGTCAGACCCACTCCGCCCATATGATATTGAGGGCCAGTTCCATAAATAGGTCATCAATAGAGCTGAGGGAACACCTGGAAGTTCGGGTTCGACGGGTTCGGCCGAACTTCACAAAAAAGTTTGGGTTCGGGACCCGAAGTCAATGGGGACCCAAACTTTTGGGCACTAAAATGGCTGTAAAAAAGTCCTGGAAAGGGCTAGAGGGCTGCAAAAGGCAGCAAAATGCGGGTAAGTGCCCTGCAAACAAATATGGATAGGTAAATAACTTAAAATAAAATAAATAAAAATTAAAAATGATTTACCTGCAAGTTGGATGAGGAGGTGGACGTGGAGTCGGAGATTGAGGAAGCGGTGATTGTGGTGTTGTAGGTGGAAGCGGCGATGGAGGAGGAGGTAGCCAGCTAACAAAGTTTTTTTTTAAATTGGTGTAGCCCCAAAACTAATGGGACAAAAAAAAAAAAAAAGAAATCAAGTCCAGAAGTAAGTGCACTTGAGTGCAAGAATGTATGGTTGAGGCGGGTATAAATGTCTACTCTGCACAAGGTACAGACAAGTCTTGTGGGATCCAAGCCTGGTTCATTTTAATGAACGTGAGCTTGTCCATGTAGGCTGTGGACAGGCGGCTGCGTTTTTCTCTAATGACGCCCCCTGCCGTGCTAAATACACGTTCAGACAATACACAGGGCAGGCCAGCACCTCCAAGGCATAATAAGCAAACTCAGGTCATGTGGACAATTTGGAGACCCAGAAGTTGAATGGGGCAGAACCATCAGTCAGTACATGTAGGCGTGTGCACACGTACTGTTCCACCATGTTGTTCAAATGCTGCCTCCTGCTAAGACGTTCCATATCAGCTGGTGGTGCCAGTTGCTGTGGTGTGGTGAACAAAGCTTTTCCACATGTCGGCCATGCTAACCCTCCCTTCTGAGGTGCTGGCCGTGACCCAGCTGCGTTGGCGACCTCTTCCTCCTTCGCCTCTGCCTTTGCTTTGTGCTTCCACTTGTTCCCCGGTGTCAGTTGGGAATGCCCTCAGGAGCGCGTCTACCAGCGTGTGCTTGTAGTCGCACATCTTCCTATCACGCTCCAGTGAGGAAATTAAGGTCGCACATTGTCTTTGTAATGGGGATCCAGCAGGGTGGCCACCCAGTAGTCAGCACAAGTTAAAATGTGGGCAACTCTGCTGTCGTTGCGCAGGCACAGCAGCATGTAGTCGCTCATGTGTGCCAGGCTGCCCAGAGGTAGGGATAAGCAGTCCTCTGTAGGTGGTGTATCGTCTGTGTCCTCCGTATCCCCCCAGCCATGTTCCAGTGATGGCCATCAGCTGTGTTGGGTGCCACCCTGCTGTGAACCTGGTTGTTCCTCCTCCTCTACATCCTCCTCATCCTCCTCCTCCTCCTGAAGTGTGCCCTGGTTTGTCACATGTGTACCTGGCCTCTGCTGGTGCAGGAACCCACCCTCTGAGCCACTAAATGACTGGCCTGAAAACCTTGTAATGCCTCCTCTTTCTCCTCCTCTTAACCTGTACCACATCCTCTTCCATCATCGCCCTAAGTGTTTTTTCAAGGAGACATAAAAGTGGTAATGTGACGCTAAGAACGGCGTAATCTGCATTGGCCATGTTGGTTGAGTACTTGACAGTGGCGTGCCCAGGGGGGGGGGCAGGGGGGGGCGGTTCGCCCCGGGTGCCGGCTGTCAGGGGGGTGCCAGGGAGAGGGACTGACAGGGGGGAACGGGGAAGCGCTCAGCACTCCCTCCTGTCATTCCCTTGTAGCGTGACTGAGCTCTGTCAGGTCCGGGTACAGAGAGCATCTGTCTCCTGTACCCTGCCGGACTGACAGGAAGTGCGCACACAGCTTGCGCTTCCAGTGAGTCAGCCCGGGTACCGGAGACAAAAGCTCCTGTACCCGCTGCAATGCTCGGCCACGCTACAGCAAAGGTAGGGAGGGGAGCGGAGGAGGGGCGAGGGAGGGGAGGGGGATCAGAAAGAACATGACAAGAGGGGGGATCAGAAAAAGCATGACAAGATGGGGGAGTATGACAAATTACTATGTGGGGGCACTACTGTGTGGTTGGGGGTGTGGGGACACTACTGTGTGGGGGCAATGTGGCGGACACTACTGTGGGGGCAGTATGGGGGACACTACTGTGTGGGGACACTACTGTGTGGGGACAGTGTGGCGGACAATACTGTGTGGGGACAGTGTGGCAGACACTACTGTGTGTGGGGGACAGTGTGGCGGACACTACTGTGTGGGGGCAGTGTGGGGGACACTACTGTGTGGGGGCAGTGTGGCCAACACTACTGTGTGGGGGGCAGTGTGGGGGACACTACTGTGTGTGGGGGACAGTGTGGCGGACACTACTGTGTGTGGGGACAGTGTGGCGGACACTACTGTGTGGGGGACAGTGTGGGGGCACTACTGTGAGGGGGGCAGTGTGGCGGACATTACTGTGTGGGGGACAGTGTGGCAGACACTACTGTGTGGGGGGCAGTGTGGCGGACACTACTGTGTGGGGGGCAGTGTGGGCGACACTACTGTGTGTGGGGGGCAGTGTGGCGGACACTGCTGTCTGGGGGACAGTGTGGCGGACACTGCTGTCTGGGGGACAGTGTGGCGGACACTACTGTTTGGGGGGCATTGTGGGGGACACTACTGTGCGAGGGGCAGTGTGCGGGGGAGTGTGGCGGACACTACTGTGTAAGGGGCAGTGCGGGGACACTATTGTGTGAGGGGCAGTATGGCGGACACTACTGTGTGTGGGCAGTGTGGCAGACACTACTGTGTGAGGGCAGTGTGGGGAACACTACTGTGTGGGGGCAGTGTGGCGGACACTACTGTGTAAGGGGCAGTGTGGGGGACACTACTGTGTGGGGGGCAGTGTGGCGAACACTACTGTGTGGGGGGCAGTGTGGGGGACACTACTGTGTTGGGGGCAGTGTGGGGGACACTATTGTGTGGGGGGCAGTGTGGGGGACACTACTGTGTGAGGAACAGTGTGGCGGACACTGCTGTGTGGGGGCACTACTGTGTTGGGGACACTAGTGTGTGGGGGAAATTACTATATGGGGGCAGCGTGAGAGGCGTTGCTATTGGGGAGGCATTGTAGGGGCAATTCTATTATTTCTGGGGATAATAATAGGGTATTATTATTACTGGGGGCAATCTAGGAGACATTATAACCTCTGTAGACACTATAGGGACATTTGGGGTCATTTATCAACCTGGTGTACAGTAGAACTGGTTTAGTTGCCCCAGCAGCCAATCAGATTCCACCTTTCATATTTGACAGCTCTTTAGGAAATCCAGTTCTACTTTACACCAATTTGATAAATGACCCCAATTATGTCTATTAGGAGGTTGATGGAAAAACTGAGAAATCTAACGTGTCTGTGTTACTAATTCTGCAGAGACGAAATGCGACTGAAATAATGTGTCTTGGCGGTCTGGGTCTAACGAAGGAGAAGAGGAAAGAGAAGGTCTACATGACAGGAGATGTCCCTGATGTCAGAGGTATGTGCCCAAGTAATGGGGGGGGGGGGGGGCTGCCAGAGAAAGGACCCGTCCCGGGTGCCAAAAACCCTGGGCACGCCACTGGTACTTGAAACACCGCAACAAGGCACACAGGTCTCCCATGGATCACTCATTGGTGGTGAAGTGGTGCTCTTCCGCAGAGTGACTGACCCGTGCATGCTGCAGCTAAAACTCCACTATCGCCTCCTGCTGCTTGCACAGTCTCTCAAGCATATGCAAGGTGGAGTTCCACCTGGTGGGCACGTTGCACATGAGGCGGTGAGTGGGAAGGCCGAAGTTACGCTGCAGCGCAGACAGATGAGCAGCATCAGGGTGAGAACACCGAAAGTGCGCACAGACGGACCGCACTTTTTACGGCACCTCTGACATGTCTGGGTAGTTTTTAAGGAATTTCTGCACCACCAAATTCAGCACATGCGCCAGGAAAGGGATGTGTGTCAAACCAGCTAGTCCCAGAGCTGCTACGAGATTTCGCCCATTATCACACACCATTAGGCCGGGCCTGAGGCTCACTGGCAGCAACCACTCATCAGTCTGCTGTTCTATGCCCCTCCACAGCTACTGTGCGGTGTGGGGTTTGTCCCTCAAACACATGAGTTTAAAAACCATTTGCTGACGTTTATGCCTGGCTGTGCTAAAGTTGGTGGTGAAGGTCTTTCGCTGACCGGATGAGGAGGTGGTAGAAGAGGAGGAGGAGGCAACAGGAGGCAAAGAATAATGCCCTGCGATCCTTGGTGGTGGAAGGACATGCGTCAAACCACTATCTGCCTCGGGCCCAGCCGCCACTACATTTACCCAGTGTGCAGTTAAGGAGATATGCCCGTGCTTACTGGTGCATGTATCTGTGGTTATGTGGACCTTGTCACAGATGGCGATGCGCAGCGCACACTTGATTTTATCCTCCACTTGGTTGTGCAGGGAAGGGACAACTCGCCTAGAAAAGTAGTGGCGGCTGGGAACGACGTACTGTGAGACAGCCACCGCCATCAGCTGTTTTCAACAGTCCGTCTCCACCAGACGGAATGACAGCATTTCAAAGGCCAGTAATTTTAAAATGCTGGCATTCAGGGCCAGGAATCGCGGGTGGGTAGGTGGGTATTTTCTCTTTCTCTCCAGTGTTTGGGAGATGGACAGCTGAACGCTTGCATGTGACATGGTGGAGATGCTTGGTGATGATGACGGAGGTGATGGTGTTGGTGGCACATCCTCTTTTTGCTGGGTGGCAGGTGCCACTGTGACTCCAGAGGTGGAGGAAGAGGCAGAGACAGCAGCAGTAAAGGAAACAGGAGGAGCCTGAGACCTTTCTTGGTTTTTAAGGTGTTTACTCCACTGCAGTTTGTGCTTTGCATGTAGATGCCTGGTCATGCAGGTTGTGCTCAGGTTTAGAACGTTTATGCCTCGCTTCAGGCTATGATAGTACGGTGGGAAGTAGAAGGCGTACTGTCTCGGGGACGGCAGCACTGCTTTTGCACCCTGCTCCCTCTTTTGCTGTGCTGTTGCCTTGTGCAACCACCGTCTCTTCCTCAGAACTGCACACGTCACTAGCACAGCCTTCAGTCCAGTCTAGGTCTAGGACCTCATCGTCCTCCACATCATCTTCCACACATTCTTGACCCCTGCCCTCCTCATCGGTCTGCACACTGCAGAAATCCGCAGCAGTTGGAACCTCATCATCATCAGAGACATGCTGCGATGATATGTCCTCATCCTGCAACATAAGTGGTTGGGCATCAGTGCATTCAAAGTCTTCCACTTCTGGGGCAGGGCTATGTGGATGGCCTGGGGAAACACTGCCAGCAGAGTCATCAAAAAGCATAAGAGTCTGCTGCATGACTTGGGGCTCAGACTGCTTGGCTGCTTTGCAAGGGGGTGAGGTGAAAGACTGATGGGCATGGGCTGCAGGTGCCAACTCTGAGCTTTCTGCAGGACTGGGTGGGAGATACTGTGAAGGAACTGGCGCCACCCAATCTACTATCGCCTCTACTTGTTCTGGCCTCACCAGCCGTAGAGCGACATTCGGGCCTACCAAATAGCGCTGCAGGTTTTGTCGCCTACTCGCACCAGAGGACGGTGTTTCACTTGGACCTGTAGTTGGCACAGAACGGCCACGTCCACTACCAGCAACAGGAGCTCCAACAACACCACCACGACCATGTCCATGTCGCTTATTTGATGTTCTCCTCATTATTTGCGTTCACCCACCAAACTAACAGATGGTTTATCTCCGGTGTCAATTTAACTGCCAAAAGTCAACAATTAAGTTCACTAACAGTAAGGCAGTTCACTATCACCAAAAATTTGATTTTTCAAACCAACAATGTAACAGCAGAGGTTAACGGTTTAATTTGACTGTCAGAAATGCAGCGTACACCGCAAATGTGCTATCTACCACAAAACCTGTGTGTTTGCAACCAACTATGTAAATGCGGAGTTCCACAGGTTACTTAAAATGATTGAAATACAGGGTAGGCCTCAGATCTTCTATGTAGCACAAAACCTGTGTTTATGTCACTGCTTAATTATGAAACAAGTTTTTCAGGGGTGTATGCAAACGTGCTCTGTGGTACGACAATACGGGTTTATTCCCCCAACTACAGAAATGCCCTATGTCACCCCAAGATTATAAAATACATAATGTAGGGGGACTTGACCTGCCAGAGAAAAGGAATTTTTCCTCCATTGAGCTACCAAAAAATTATTAGAATTTAAAATAAAATAACAGCCATTAGTACGTTGCCTTTTTGGTGCGTCGCAAGTTCCAATTGTGAAGTGGGTATTGTTCACATATACAGATGCTTTTTATTCAAATGGACCGCGCTGCTCCATAGTAAACAGGAATCTCCTCCCTTCCAAATCACACAGACTTCCTTTGGCTATGGGAAAGCGTGCAGGTCACTTGGATTCACCTTTATATTATGAACCTTTGTGGGAAATCAAAGTTGCCACAATAGTGAAGCACAATCACAATAGTTGAACCGCACAGGTTTTATTGTACTTACAGGATAAAAACCAATTTCAGGCGGTGTACATAAATCAGTCACCCGACCCGGGTTTCGCTTCAGAAAGCTTCCCTTGACGAAGCTTTCTGAAGTGAATCCCGGGTCGGGTGACTGATTTATGTGACTGATTTTTGGACCCCCACAATCAGATACTAACGACCTATCCAGCAGATAGGTCATCAGTAAAAAACACTTGGAAACCCCCTTTAATAAGACATATGTCAGCCTAACTAACATTGAGATGGGAGGTCTTTACAGAGCAAAGCATGATGGTTTGGTTAACAAACCAGGCGGAAGCTGAGTGAAACAGGAGGTTCTGCATGTAAACCTCCTGCCAGGATGCAGTGATGTCAGCAACAAGGGAAGGAAAGTACTGGCCATGAAAAAGCTTACACATGGGGCAAAAATGGACAACCCCTTTAAGGGTTTATAATCTATCACTTGTTTCTGTTGCCACATACCAGGTTTCCGATTTCTTGTCATAGATATATCATTATAATTTAAAGATATTCGTCTGTAAATCTTGAAGTGGTAATGCCATGATTGATACAAAAAAATGAAAATCAAGAGATCATATAATACAACCTCATTCCAATAAAGCTAGAACCAGCCCTGTACCTCACATGGATCCAGAGATCAGCCCATTCATTGCTCTAATATTAAGATGTCAGCTAGAAGGTGTTTCCTTTATTAGGGGATGAGTACTTTCAGCCGTAGCTCTCTTCCTAATACAGCCAAGAGGGTGTGTCTTTCCTGCTGCAGACCTTTACCTGTAACTGTTACAGCTTTTAGCAGTACTTATTGTAGTTGAAAGCGAGAACTGAGCATGTGTGACCACCTCAGTAGGTGGAAGTGCATATTACTATACAGATTCAACACTAGGGGGTGCTATTATAAAGAAGTAAAGAGAATATCTCACAACTGGAACATTTTTGCAATGGCAACTAAATTACAAGAGTAACAATTTTTCATGCTGAATTATAATAAAATACTAGCAGAAGGACCCAGCTTTGCATGGGTATATTTCATCTATTTTGTTTAATGTTTGTGTGTGTTGTTAAAAGATATCGACAGTATCCACTATAACAGTGACATCTATAGTACCCCGCCCCTTTAACAGTGACCTCCACAACGGCCTTCCGCCTTAACAGTAACATCCAAAGCGCTCTCCCCTTTAACAGTGACCTCCACAGTGGTCGCTCCTTTATTAGTTACCTCCACAGTACCTCATCTCATTAACAGTGATTTCCACAATAACCCGCTTCTATTGGCTGATAAGGGTCATGTGACCAGGCTTCTATTGGTTAATGCATTTTTTGGGAATATCTCAGGAACGGTATGTGCTACAGAGCTGAGACCTGGTCTAAAACCTTCCTGGACAGCTGATGCACCTGTGCGCCAAATTGCGCGATTCTAAATGTGACTGTGTGGATTCCTTTAGCGGACATATGCACATACACTCAGCTTTATATATTAGATCTTATGATGGTGGCACAACCCCTTTAACCAATAAACACTCAAGATAGTGTAACATACTTTAAACTGATATTATACTCACAGCGGCAGATAAGCTTATCGCATGCAACAAGACCAAGGTCCACAAGGCATCACAAGTCATTTACACCACTCGACTCAAGTGTTGTGATTATATGTGTGTATTATACTGTACCCTGCAAGAAACAGAATCCAGAGGTGGGTGGTCTAAATGACTTGGCATGCGTCGTGATTTTTGTCATGCTAAAGACCTTAGTAATTATAATGAACTCAGTTTTTGGAAATTGCCTCTTCTGGTATCATCCTATTAGAATTACTGCAGAATCGATTAGGTAGAGGTAGTTATGTAACCTATGTGTAGGTGTCTATACATTCTTCCCCATTCACTGACCAACCAACAGATGACATTCTTACTAGAATTAACACTGAAAAGCTTGAGAAGTACACAGAGGTTTACCTTAAAGATAATGGGCCCCAGTACAAAATGTGAAAAGGGTTGCCCACCTTCCAGTGCTTTCTATAATACTGGTATCTTCAGGCACCCTCAGGCTCCTGGACCCAAGCTGCTACCTCTGCTCCCCCTACAGCTATGCCCTGGCAGTGCTGCTCTCAATCAAGCAATGGTGTGACTATAAACTGTACCATACCTCCCAACTTTTGAAAATCGCAAAGAGGAACAATATATGCGGCACGCATCGCTGCAATTTTTTTCATACTAGGCCACGCCTCTAACTCCGCCCAGAGCATTATTACCGACCCCTGTCACAACTGCAGCAGCTGGGGATCGGTTAGGTGAGTGTAAGTTCCTTTATTTTTACAGCACGTGGAGCCTCTGGGACAAATTTTTTCTTGCGCTTCAATATCCATTTAAATATTAGCACAAAAATCATCAGATTATAGATACTTTAAGGTCCAAATTGCACAAAATAATGAAGTTCTGGTCTACAGACACTTAAATAAGGAGCACTCCTCCCCATTTGGACTAGGTGTTTTTAATTAGCCTTAGTTGCAAGGGGTTTATAAACTCCTTCTATCTCTCAGATGCATTTCCTGAGGGTCGTGACTGGGTGAGCTCTTTGCACTCGTTCACATGGTGCGTGTCTGCCATTGCTGCCTCAGTGCTGTGCTGGCGGGGCGGTGGGCCCCAGAGCCAAGGAGGCTTTGCTGCACAGTGGGGTTGCTGTGTGGCTCCTGGGTCCCGCCGTCTGCTGCCGGTGCGGTGCTGGGGCGCCGGTGGTCGCCGCGCATGGCTGCGCCATTTATAGGTTAGAGTAGTTTCCCACTCGTAGAGGCTTCCTTGTCGCGGAAAGTGGGCCTATGCTTTTTGATCAAACTGTATACTAATGCCTCTTTTGCACAGCATACTTTGTATTACAAATTGGGCGGATACGCCACGTAATTATGCTGAGACAGTCGTTATATCAAAAGCATAGTGTTAAGGATGTGCGATCCAGATTCACTCTCCAGTATATACTTAAATAAGGAGCAATTTAGTAAATTTATTAATGCAAATTAAGGCTATTTTCACACTGTCGGATCCGTCCTGCCACTAGTTCAAGTCTGTCGCCGGACTGCCACTTGTCCCCAAGTGACTATAATGGGGGTGGGGCGGAGTTCTGGCGCAACACCGCAGTGCACAGCGAGAGGCCGTCGGACTAAATGTCGGACATGTCGTAGTTTTAGTCCAGCGGCCTCTCGCCGTGTGCTGCCGGGTTGCGCCAGAGCACCGCCCGCCCCAGTATAGTCAATGAGAATGGGTGGCAGTCCAGCACTGACCTACTGGAGCAGGACAGGATCCACGGCTGAACTGCAACCTGTCGGATACGTCCTGCCGCTAGTGTGAAACTAGCCTTATGCATTAATTTCCCAGGTCAAAAAGGGGGACAACTAAAGGGAACCTGTCACCTGAAACAGCAGTCCTAAACCGCTGCAGGACCTTCAGGAGTACAGCAGTGGGATTCTGAACACATATATCTTACAGAATTCCGATGCGGCAGTAGTAAGAAAATCGATCTTTAATCCCCGACTGGCGCGACTCTCTGCCCAGGCTTGAAGTCAAGGGGGCAGCGGCCTTCTTGCTTCAAGTCGCAGTGACCACACCCCCTTCCCGGCCCCTTCGCTTTGATTGACAGTGCTTATGTGGCTGGCTTCTCAGAACAGCCAGCTGTCAGTCACAGTGAAGGGGCCGGGAAGGGGCGAGCTCGCGACTTGAAGCAAGAAGGCCACTGCCCGCTGACCTCAAGCCTGGGCAGAGGCAGATCGAAGATCAGTTTTCTTACTACTGCCGCATCGGAATTCAGTAAGATATATGTGCTCAGAATCCCACTGCTGCACTCTTGAAGGTCCTGCCGGCGGTTTAGGACCGCTGTTTCAGGTGACAGGTTCCCTTTAAGGATCAAAGAGGGACAGAGGGACTTGGGCCAACAAGAGGGACTGTCCCTCCAAAAGAGGGGCACTAGGGAGGCATGATGTACTAGGAAAGGATCTATTCAGCAAGAGAGTATACTGTAGGGTTCCCTCTACCATTCTTACACCCAAAAGGGGAGATTTACTAAGCCAAATGCCCCAGAATTTTCATTAAATACTGTCACCAGGATCAACCCTATTAAACCAGACATACCGCCTGGTGGAGACCATAATGCTGCTTACAACTATACCTTTATTTTGTCTGTATGCTCAACAGCTACGGAGAAATCTTTGTTTTTATTCGTATAATATTATTCATATTTATATGCAAATGAGCAGTTGGAGCACTAGGGGGTGGGGATAAATCCTTTGAGCACTGCTTTGTAGCACCCCTTGTGCTTTGCACACTCCTCCCTCCACTTGATTGACAGGATTAGACATGCTGAGGGCAGAGCTGTGACCTAGCATCTACATATCGTATACTCTGTGTCACAGAAACCTTTTCCCTTTTGAGTTAGGTCCTAGGGATATATAATGAATACCCAACACAACGCTCACCTGACCAATTTTATCCCACTAGGCACCGACTCTGCATATAAATATTAAAACATAACTTTTATTAATAATAAATATCAATAACTACAGTGCCCAAAAGAAAAACTTAAAACTATCAGCTTGTTTGCATGAAGCCTGTGTGTTAGACTTGAGCTATTTTTGCAGTGGGGTCTGTAGCGATGCCTGTGGTGGCGTCTGCGCATGTGGTGCCAGCGGTTAGTCAAGTCTCACAGCCTCTGGTAAATAGTTTTTCAACTTTTTGTTTTTATGGCCTAATTGAGCATTTTCATTAAAGTAATATAATTAGACTTCAGATATATTTTTATATATATTTTAGGGGCCCAATTCAGATTCTTGCTATGGGGCCCAGTGACTTCTATGTACGCCCCTGATTAAACTGATCAGTTTTTTTCTAGTATTGAACCCCTAGGACGGAACTCAATACCGGAAAATAATAACGCTAGTGTGAAAGTACCCGTAGGAGTGCTGGTCTCATTATACTATGTGCAGCAAACAGATCTAAACAGCTAAACAGACAGTGTATCAAGTTTGATACACTTATGTCTGACTTAGAAAAAACAGAGTTAAATAGAGCCATCAAGATAGTGTGTTAGGTGGATACACTTCAGCACACACGTTAATAATTCTTAGGCTACTTTCACACTTGCGTTTTTGCTGGATCCGGCAGGGTTCTGCAAAAACGCTTCCGTCACTGACAATACAACCGTCTGCATCCATTATGAATGGATCCGGTTGTATTATCTTTAACATTACCAAGACGGATCTGTCATGAACTCCATTGAAATTCAATAGGGGACGGATCTGTTTTCTATTGTGTCAAATTGTGTCAGAGAAAACTGATCCGTCCCCATTGACTTGCATTGGGGGTCATGCCGGATCCGTCTTGCTCCGCGTCCCTGGACGGAAAGCAAACTACAACATGTTGCGGTTTGCTCTACGGTATGGAAACGCAACAAAACACGGAATGCATTTTGGAGCACTCTGTCCTGTTCATTGACAATGAATGGGGACAAAACTGAAATGTTTTTTTTCCGGTATTGAGCCCCTATGACGCAGCTCAATACTGGAAAACTTAAATGCTAGTGTGAAAGTAGCCTTAGATAAATAGAAGGCTAGTCAATTAGCTACAAGCAGCCACAGCAACTACAGGAGCAAGATAGAGTGTTATAAACACACGGAGATCCACCAGATAGATCAGACTGCAAACTTATTGAAATAGTTGCACAGGTGACACATCTGTACAGCTACAAACTTATGTGAAATCAAGTATCTATAAATAAATGAGGCATACCTCTAAAGAAATCAGAGGGTACCAGTATAAAAAAATATCTGAAGTCTAATTATATGACTTTAATGAAAATGCTGAATTAGGCCATAAAATAACAAAAAGTTGAAAAACTTTTAACCAGAGGCTGTGAGAATTGAATAACCCCTGGCACCACATATTCAGACGCCACCACAGGCATCTCTACAGACCCCACTGCAAAAATAGCTCAAATGTAAGGCTAGATGTACACGAACGTATTTTGTTTCCATGTCCGTCTTTTTTGCGGATAGGATGTGGACCTATTCATTTCAATGGGTCCGCAAAAAATGCTGACAGCATACTGTGTGCTGTCCGCATCCGTGTTTCCATCCTGTAGCAAAAAAAAATAGAGCATGTCCTGATCTTGTCCGTTTTACGGAAGTTCAGGTCCAAAGCCCGGAAGTGTGCTCTCCGCTTCACGTCCGGCCCCATAGAGAATGAATGGGTCCGCACCCATTCCGCAGAATTGCGGAATGGATGCGGACCCATTTGCGGACTTGTGAATGGACCCTAACACACAGGCTTCATGCAAACAAGCTGATAGTTTTAATTTTTGTAAATAGAATATTACGATACTCCCATAGGGGGTATAGTAATACATGGATTGCTGATGTCCTATGTTGTCCAACATAGAAACTGCACCTCTAATACTAATACTACTAATTCTTCTGAGATACTTAGCCCAGGGCCGGGCCGACACAGAGGCTGGGGAGGCTCCAGCCTCAGGGCGCTCCAGCCTCAGGGCGCAGGCAGGGGCCGGCGAGAGGGAGAGGGACTGACAGGGGGGAACCGCTCAGCGCTCCCTCCTGTCATTCCCTGAGCCGGGCCCCGTCAGAGCGCTCCTCTCACCTCCATTATGCTGCTTCAGGCCCGCTGTGAGGCAGCGCTGGGGCCTGATCCCGGAAGCCTGGAGCAGTGACCATAATAGAGGTGAAGGAGCGCTCTGACGGAGCCCGGCATTAAGTACAGTGAAAATGCCGGGCCCCCTTTCATTAAGTCTGTGACAACATGGGGGCAGAAAGAGCATGAAAACATGGGGGGGTAAAAGAGCATGAAAAGATGGGGAGAGAATGACAGGGTGCAGAAAAAGCATGACAGAAGAGGGATTATGACAAGAGGGAGCATGACAAATTACTATGTGGGGGCACTGCTGTGTGGTTGAGGGGGTGTGTGGGGGACATTACTGTGTGGGGGGCAGTGTGGCAGACATTACTGTGTGGGGCGCAGTGTGGCGGACATTACTGTGTGGGGCGCAGTGTGGCGGACATTACTGTGTGGGGGCAGTGTGGCGGACATTACTGTGTGGGGGCAGTGTGGCGGACATTACTGTGTGGGGGCAGTGTGGCGGACATTACTGTGTGGGGGCAGTGTGGCGGACATTACTGTGTGTGGGGCAGTGTGGCGGACATTACTGTGTGGGGGGCAGTGTGGCGGACATTACTGTGTGGGGGGCAGTGTGGCGGACATTACTGTGTGGGGGGCAGTGTGGTGGACATTACTGTGTGGCGGACATTACTGTGTGGGGGGCAGTGTGGCGGACATTACTGTGTGGGGGCAGTGTGGCGGACATTACTGTGTGGGGGCAGTGTGGCGGACATTACTGTGCGGGGGCAGTGTGGCGGACATTACTGTGTGGGGGACACTACAGTGTGGGGTGGCATTATACAAAAGCTCTGCAGATGCAACTCCCATGTATTGGGTCACCACAATTTGGGTGGTCATTCAGTAAATGAAACCTATTATGGGGAGAATCTGTGGATGACACATATTTGTCCCACAGACACCCCCACCCCCAAAACAGGGTTAATTTACTGAATGACCACCAATAAAAGAGGTGGGGTCACATATGCTATTTCATAATGACAGCGGGGCCCATGCAGTGACTGTATTCTACTACCCCCCGCTCACTGGATCTAATCTTATTAACTATATAACTGTAGCAAATCACTACAGTTATATAGTTAGATCCTATACAGTGTCGAGGGGGTGTGTAGAATACAGTACTGCAGGCCCGCTGGCACTGTCATCAAAAAGCAGATACAACCCACAGCCTCACCCTTGTATTGGGGTCATTCCTACATGGACCCTGTTATGGATGAGGGGGGATCTGTGGATGACACATATGTGTCATCCACAGATTCCCCAATAACAGTATCATCCATCACAGATCCCCCATAGCAGTGTCATCCACAAGTTGGAGGGGGGGGGGCGCACTTGGGCAGCTCAGCCTCTGTTGGTGGTGGACCTTGTCCCAGCCCTGACCTAGCCTATTAGAATTAATGACCGTCATCCCTGATCGCGGCACGAGCGCATCCAGGTTTTTCACCTTTTAGATGCCGTGATCACATATATTTACGGCATAAAAAGGCTGTAATATCCGCGATCTGCATTTTGCCAGTCATGGACATTGTTTAAAGACTGCTCCAGCACCGTCCATGGTGCTTCAGTTCTTCTTTGGGTACTAGCGTCCATTTGTAAGTCTGAAAACTGGTTGTTGGTTTTTTAGTGAATGCAGAGACACTGAATTCTTTAACAAGTTATATTACAAAGTTTACCTTTGCATGCTTTTTAGATATATGGGGGGGAAAAAAGTTGGTCATGTGTTAACTTAAGTCCAGTAATACAGGTATACATACTGTCAGTATTATTCAAATGTCTTGAAATAAAACATGACAGTAGATAAAAAGACATGAAAGAAGATTGTATTTTATTATTTATTTACTCACCAATCCTGGTTTCCGATAGTATGGATCCACACACAAAACCTGGAGCACAAGTCATGCTGGTGCCAGAGCATACAAAAGGAGACTGAGCAATGCACTGTGAGCACGAAAGAGCATAACCTGAAAATATGTAAATTAAGTTTAATTGAAAACCAATATTGGGGATGGGATAGGTCAAAAACAAAATGCAGCAAACTGTACCGTGGAGGATAATCACGATTGATCATCAATATCTAATCAATGTGGGTCAGGCTCCAACACTCCTGCGATCAGCAGTTTGAAGAGTGCTCCTCCTGTAACCACATCAAGCACAGCGCCATGCATTGTATAGTGGCAATGCTTGGTATTGCAACCCAGGCCCATTCATTTGAATGGGACGGAGCTGTAAACAGCCCATGTGACGTACAAAGGTGATGTCACTTGCCTAGGAAGAGACTGCGGTTCTCACTTGACCATTGCGGCCTTTTTAAACAACTGATCAAAGGATGTGTGTTGGGGAGTCAGATCCCCACCAATCTGATATTTAAAGCGAATCAGTCACCACATACCCCTCCATCAAACCGGCTAACCTGAGAGATGTTGGTCCCATCATGATCGTTGGCTGTAATGTGGAGAAGTTAGCATTTTTAAAACATGCAAATTAGTACCTTGGCGCAACAAGGGCAGTGCTGTTCCATCTTATTGCACCCATAGGCTCCGCTCACTTTCTTCTTGTCCACGCCCCCCACTGCTTCGAGTAACAGGGCCAGGTAGTGATTACGTAATCACGGCTGGTCCCAAAGTCCTTGCACCTGTGCGTTCAACAATGTGCTGTACTGCACCTGCGCCAATCGCTTTACTGAGCATTGATTTCTCCTACTACTTTAGTGGTCAGACGGGACCAACAGTATTTTATTCAGCTGAGAAGGTATGTGGTTTCATGGAGAGGTGTGTGGTGACAGATTCAAATTAAAGCCAACAATATCAAAATCCTGGACAACCCCTTTAACTCAGTGATGGACTGCAAATAAATAGTGTTGATCGCGAATATTCTAATCACGAATTCTTATCGCTAATATCGGCACTTCGAGAATTCGCTGAAATCTAGAATATAGTGCTATATATTCGTAATCGAGAATATTCTATTTTTTCCCCTCTGAACTCATGTTCCCTTCCTGCTTCTTGCTTGTGGGCCAATGAGAAGGCTGCAATATCTTTGTCTGAGCCTAGCAACATCCCTAGCAACCAATAGGAAAGTTGCCTACCCCTTTACAGCAGCTGTGCTCTGTGCTTTGCAGACTCATCTGGATCCTTATTTAATTACGTTAGTTAGTTAGTTAGTTAGTTAGTTAGTTAGTTAGATAGTTAGTTAGCTCATATATATAATACAGATAGTTAGTGGGAGATAGTCAGTGTAGGTTAGATGGTGATATAGTGTAGCTGATAGGTTCCAGTGCCGGGTGTTAGGTAGTGTGATAGGGATTACTGTGCTGTGATAGGAATAAGTGTCTCTGTTAGACACAGCGCTGTGATGTCACAACACAATATGTCAATACAATATCTACCCAGACCTGATAAAATGTGAAGTTGCACGTATTGCGGAAAAAAATCAGCATCATTAGTGTCGACTTGCACAATCGCGAAAATAATGACTAGAGTTCGCGAATTTATTGCGAATATTATGCGAAAAATGTGCAAAATATCATGAAAACTAATATTGCCTGTACCGCTCATCACTATAAATCTACTGCTTTATTAGCACTAATGCACAAGAGATACCAAATTCTGCTCTGCTCCATCTGTGTGCTTAGTCCCCTGAGTGGTGGGACTACAGACATACCTTTTGCTGCAAATGCTGAGAGGAGGGGAGCATTCTGAAGATCATCATGATGGACGTTTTGCTGCTCTTGCTTTGTTATATCTTGAGATGTGTACACTCCTAGATAGTTTTAAAATGGGGCGTGGAAATAGGCAGCAGATTATCATTTTCTGTTTTTCTTTTTTTTTTTTTAACTGTAAAGGGCCATAACAGTCCATAGAGTGCTTTTAGATAACAGGCGAACAGAGTGTCATAGCAGCATAATACACAACTGATAGTTATGGAACTAAACTGATTGCAGGTATAGTTTCCATTTACATGGCAGAATAATGGAGTTTAGTACTAAAAGGGCTTCTCCTATCATTAATGTAAAACAAAAATTAAAATCAGACACCATATAGACACATGGAGATCTCTTTCTAACAAAGCTAGAACCAACCTTGTACCTCACATGGGAACGGAGATCTTACAAATTGCTCTCCAATTGCTCTGCTAGAACTTTTTCAGACTAGCAGCTCAGGGGACGTGTCTTCGGGCTGTGTCCTTTCTACTTCAGCTCCCTTCTTATCACATTACAGGGGCTGTGTCCTTTCTGCTGCAGCCCTCTCCCTATCACAGCTGGGGGTCCTTTCTGCTGCTGCAGCCATGTGATTTCACAGCTTCTAACAGTGGATATGACTGGTGACATGGAAATGAGCATGTGCGACCACCTAAGTCGGTGGATGTGTACATTACTACACACACTGTGGTCTCTTTCCTAGTGAGGAATATATAGTATGGTACACTTCTTTCAGTGGGTTGTAAAAACTGGTGACAGAAATGAGAGAGCTCTAATAACTATGTATAAATATATCAGGGGTCAGTACAGAGATCTCTCCCATCATCTATTTATTCCCAGAACTGTGATGAGGGGATGCCCTCTGCCAGGGCCAAAGCTAAAGGCTTCATGGGCCCTGGCGCAAAAGTTCAGCTTGGGGCCCCCCTACCCTCATAACCTTCATACTGTCTGAGGCAAAAACTCAAATGCCCCCCCATTGCCAAATTCTTGACCTAACCCCTTCCCTCCAGTCGGAGATTTAAATTGACCAGACTGCACTTTCTATAATAATGGTGTTTTCTTATGTGGCACAAGGGTCTTTGCTCTAGTGTTGGGTGCGAATATTCGAATCACGCATTTTATTGCGAATATCGCCACTTCGAGAGTTCGCAGATATGTAGAATATAGTGCTATATATTAGTATTTTCGAATATTCTCGATTTTTTTTTCATCTGAACCCATGTTCCCTCCCTGCTTATTGCTTGTGGGCCAATGAGAAGGCTGCAATGTCTTTGTCTGAGCTTAGCAACATCCCTAGCAACCAATAGGAAAGTTGCCTACCCCTTTACTATATAAGAACCTCCCCAGCAGCCATTTTCTACAGTTTATTACAGTTCTGAGAGTGAGAGCAGTGTCATTGCTATGTTGTGTTGAGCGAGCATGCTCAACCGAGATGCTCGAGTCAGTGTATTTAAATCTACATTAGCTTCTATTTCTATGCAGAAGATCGCTGTATAGTGAGGGAATCCCTCAGTGTGAGTCCGTGGCTTAGAAGTACCTGCTCTGACTCCATATATAGCTATGTCCATATATGGAGTCAGTGCTTGGGGACACCAAGTGTATTTAAAACTAATTTAGCCTGTATTTCAGAAAAGTTTCTGCTGGGATTCAAATTCATGATCTTCTGCATTAGAGGCAAGGCACTTAACCACTCAGCTATAACAGCTTCATAGCCAGTTACTTGGAAAAAAAAGAGACTTCTACTGTAGAGGAATATTTACTACTAGTAAGTATTCCTATACAGTAGAAGTCCCATATTTATTTTTCTTATTTTTTAGGGACTGGCTATGCAGCTTTATTGTGTAGTGGTTAAAGTTCTGGGCTGTGATGCAGAAGCTGTGAGTTCAAATCCCGTCACAAAATTATATATATATATATATATATACACGTTTTTAGCCATAATATATTTACACATATTATTATATATTTAGAATATATAATATATTATAATATATGTAAATATATTATGGCTAAAAACATCAGTAGTGGTTTCCCACATATTATGAAGTATGATAGTAATTACACATTTATTTTGTGCCATATATTTTTTACAATTACTAAAAAAAATATAAAATATATAAATCTAATTTAACCTCTTTCTGAAATTGCTTGTGACATGATTTTAACTCACAGCTTTTTATTTAAGTTACTGACTATGCAGCTATATAGTGTAATTGTTGCGTTTCAAAATGTGCAGTATACAATCACTGTTCTGTGAGAGAACAGCTTCTATGCGCACTGAGGTGACTTGTTGAATCAGACATTCTCCACTTACAGTTTACGCATCAGACACCCAGGAGTTAATCAAGTAGCTTTTAATATGGAGATTGTATTACAAGATGTGCAAGCAATCCAGATGGTAAAAGAATTATGCCAACAATAATCTCCTTGATAAGAAGATGGAGATTCTCCTCAGAAGTAGCGCACACACTAACAGCAATGCATGACTGGGAAAATAGGAAGTGGCTAGGCTGAACTAACTAGAAGCTTAAACAGAGGGGGAGGAGAAGAGAGGAGCATACCAATACACAATGCAAGATACTGAAACAGAACACTCCCCATCTGGTATCGATAGATACCACTATATATATGCCTACAATGGAATTGTAGAAAATAGCAATGAATATTATCCATAAACCTGATAAATAAACAGATGTATAATGTCCATAAACCTGAAAAGGAAACATGCAATGAACATTTATTCAAACCAAAAAAGGATATATCTTCAGTTCAGGCCATAGAGCTGGTACTGGAAACAGTCCTAGAAGATGTTGAGCATCTCTGGTAGAAGGAATCTCAATCTGGAAGTTCTGCAGGCATGAGTAACACAACTTCTGTAACAGGGCTGAAAAAGGCCTTGATTACTCCAACACTCCAACTCTCGCGGTTCTCACTTTCACTTTACGAACCTTCCCATCCGAACTGGAAACGACTTTAGTAATAAGTCCAGTAGGCCAGTTGAGACGATCAACTTGTTTGTCTCTTAACAGAACAACATTTCCTTCCTTAAAATTAAGCCTTGGTTCTTGCCACCTTCTGCGTTCTTGCAAGAGGCAGAGGTACTTTCTTCTCCACCTTTTCCAGAACTGACTGGTGAGATGTTGTACCTGCCTCCACCGAAACTTATAAAGGTTGTGCTCTTTGAAAACACCACATGGCACAGGAATATTTCCTATCTTTTCTAGTTTATTCTTGAGTGATCTTTTATGCACCCTAGATGTGGATTTCTTCTTTTTTACTAAATGAGATTCTCTGTTGCTTTCATTAGCTACTGGGCGAGACTTGGTTCTCCTTGATCTTGCCAAAGATTTACAATGTGACTTCTCTGTCTGTGTCACCGATTTAGAGTGAGAGCGCTTATTTTGTGAGGCTGATTTAGATGTGGATCGCTTTCTGTCTATGGATTGCGAAAGCTCATGTCTGTTTTTCGCTTCTTAAATGGGATCTGTCTTTGTACGTACAGACTTGGGTCGTTGACATGCAGTATTTGTCATGGACATTGGCGATGAACCTTTCCCTGTGGTTTCCAGAAAAGGCTGAGCAATATGAAGGTGCTCATCCTTTGAGGACTGGGAAAAACTATGATCCTATTGGGTGCAATCAACAACTGCAGATGGAACTGAAGGTTCTTGCAAAGTATCTGAAATAAACTCTTCCTCTGCTGAAGGAACCTCCTTTATAGAAGGTTCATAAGATACTTCCTTTACAGAATTAAACTCATTGTCAAACGGTTGACTGGAAGGGTCACATTTCTGTGGTGTCTAATCAGAACTTCATGAATCAGAAGGATTGTCAGTGAAGATATAGGATTTATTATGATAAGCTGTGTGAGGACTGCAAAGCTGGGAAGGGCTTGAAGACGGCTCCAATTGAGATCCTGAAGGCATTTCTACAAGCTGCCCTTCTGTCAAGGAACATTCTTCTTCAACTGACTCCTTGGAAATTAAGTTGCTTTCAGATGAACAAGTTTTTAGAATATTTGGGCAAGGAACCTTTTGCACATAGTAGTGATTAGGATACCGCCTGAAGTAAGAAGTATATCCCCCTATTAATACGTTCAGTTCGGAAGGAGTGTACTTGGCAGGGTCTGTGGGCTTTGTCGAGACATACATTCCCCACGATAACCCAACCCACTGTAGGTTTCTGGGCATATGGAGCGTTGAAAGGGCCATTGCGAAGTTCAACGACCTTATGAGCCTCAAGAATGTCTCTGCCTAGCAAGAGTAAGATCTCAGCGTGGTTATCAAGGGGAGGAATCTGTCTGGCTATGTTCCTGTGATGAGGGTAATGCTGTGCGGCTTCAGGTGTGGGAATCTGATCCATTGTGTCCGGCAATTTGTCACACTCAATAAGGTTTGGAAGAGTTTCTTATCTTCTTTGATGGGTTTCAAGGTAAAACCATTAGCTCTTCTTCCTGAGGTTGTCACAAGGTGTTGAAGCTCAGATCGTTTTTAGCTCTAGCCAAGTCCTTGATGAACTTACAGAAGAATTAGAATGGTGGAAAGGAAACACGATGTTGCTCCTTGTATTTTGAATCTGTTGTTGCCCATAGGTCTTGAATATTGAGGGGTAATTTCTCCACGATCAAGTCCACACCTTGGGAGTTATCAAGAAAGCCGAGACCTGATAGCTGCGGGTCTCCCTTGATGATTTCAAAATCAAGAAGAATGTCGCTTAATTCCTGAAACCCTTGGCGGGCTGTATTGAATAATCTAGGAAAGTCATATAGTCGTTTAAATAAGGCACGTTCAACTTCTTCCGAGCCGCCGCTTGTCTGCTGTTATCTTTCCCATGTGAGATGAAGGCCTTTGACTTGTTCATAGATATAAACGGTTTTGAGTCTCTTAACACAGTTTGACGACCATGGACCTAGCTATCTAATTAGTAAATCAAGTTCTTGCATAGGCGGTACACCAAGGGTTTGAACTGTTACCTTGAAGGCTGGCCTTCCAACTTCTATAGTTCTCTGGGCGATCATCAAAGATCGTAAGGCTAGTACTGATGAGGTCCCTAAGGGTGAGGTACGATTTCTGATGCGTCATTTCCTTCCTGCATCATGGCAACGGGAACTTCTCCTTCGCTGGTGTTGTTGGCACCATCTGATACCCTATGTTTGGGGGTTGGAAGATGGAATGGGGTGGAAGCTGGGTTGAGCGTAAGTGAAGGATTCACATCTGGTAATGTTGGCGCCAGCATCTTGGTTGCTATGCAACTAGTCTTAGGAGGTTTTAATGTGATTTGATGAGCTTGAAGAGGCTTGGTCTCTAATGGCGCCTGAAATACTGTGTAAGGTGCCAGAGGTTTGAAAGAAAGAGAAATGTCCACTGAACTGGGGTCAACTGTATAGTTATCAGCTGCCTCTTTTTCTACTCGCATGAGTTCAGCAGGCTGGCGTGCAGAGGCCAATTCTTCTGGTGCAAATGCATTGACTTTGCTTTGGTCTAGGACGAATCGCAGGGTACACTCTTCTAAGTAATTAGATATCGTGGACAAAGAAGGATAAGTTTCATCTTCTTCAGGAGCTTCTTCAAGAACACTAAGTTCAAACATGGCTGCTGCTTCTTCCCTTTCCTTCTAGAGGACATCCAACTCAACTTCAGCCTTGGCTTTGGTCTCTTGCGCCTTAGCCTGTATAGCTGCTTGATTAGCTTGAGATTGGTCTTGTGTCACTGTGACTTGTGCCTTAATGGCTGCTTCCTTTCTAATGCTTGTACTTTTGCGCATGCCAAAACCAAAGGTACTCAGCGAAGAGTGCTCTGAACGAGACCTTAGCGATGAGGATTGAGCAATAGATTTCGATGAACGGAATGAAGCCTTGGAGTGCCTTGAAATATTAGAATGGTGGCGTGGGACGCAGTTTCATATTGTTGTGACATCTTCTCCTCTAGCATTGGCTTGACTGCCATAAATATGCTATATCTTTCATAATTAAGTGCAGTGTGGGTCTTTAATTCTAGCATGAATTCTCTGAGTTGAGACTTGATAACAGAGAGGAATATTTTTCAGACAGTCTATTATAACTTTCATAGGTCTTATTCAATTTTGTACACGTGGCCTTTAATAGATCTTTATTATAGCCTGATCCATATGCTGCATCCATACATTGTTCAGTCTTTTTCCACAAACTGGATAAGTTATTACATATTTAATTTTTTTTAGTTAGGAGCGCCTCCTTCATTTTTAATGAGGGCTTAGAAATCCTTCTAGCTGTTTCCTGCATTTTCACCTGTAACACAATAGCGACCTCTAGTGGTTGGTTCAGTCTTTTAATAGCTTACAGCAGGCAGACGATATTTACATCAGAAAACAGGCTGAATGTAGTTCCTAGCCTATTTGAAACTGCAATTGCTAGAAGAGTCTGCGATCCTAGTAAATGCAGTACTGAGCAGTATAAGATATTACCCTTATTACTGCAGCATAACAGGAGACAAATGATGATGGCTTATTACTTGGAGGAGGAGAATATTTTTTTCTTAGCGGGAGAAGGAGAGTACTAAGACAATTCTTTTACTGTGGAGTTTCGAAATGTCAGCCTTATACAATCACGCATCTGTGAGAGAACAGCTTCTATGCGCACTGAGGTGACTTGTTGAATCAGACATTCTCCACTTACAGATTACGCATCAGATACCCAGGAGTTAATCAAGTAGCTTTTAATCTGGAGATTGCATTACAAGATGTGCAGGGAATCCAGATGGTAATAGAATTATGCCAACAATATTTTCCTTGATAAGAAGATGGAGATTCTCCTCAGAAGTAGAGCACACACTAACAGCAAGGGAAAACAGGAAGTGGCTAGACTTAACTAACTAGAAGCTGAAACAGAGGGGGGAGGAGAAGAGAGGAGCATACCAATACACAATGCAAGATACTGAAACAGAACAGTAGTGGTTAAAGTTCTGGGCTGTGATGCCGAAGCTGTGAGTTCAAATCCTGTCATAAGCTTTTTCAGAAAGAGGTTAAATTAGATTTATATATTTTATATATTTTTGTTGTAGCTGTATAACTTAGACAAAAGCGGGATCTAGGGGCCACATAATAGAAAACATACAACCTACAGCGAAATAAGTGTAATGCCTAAATATAATATAAATAATAAGCACCAAACCAAAAAATGATCAAAAAATATATCTTTATTGGATTAAATATATTAAAAATATGTATCTCTTACAAAGTCAACTCATAACCCAGTGGCCACATGATAGAGCAAGAGGCACTGGGAGGCGGGCTAACACAACACAGAATATATGGACATAAATATAGACATAAATTGATGTGCACATAATACTCATATAACAATTCAGCGTATATTAGTGTAGATATATAGTAGTATAATGAGTTGCACACTAGCCTGGGGGTACACGCACTCAAATTAGAGTAAAAACAAGAAGGTGTGATAGAAACAAATCTATCAAAGGGCAAAGGCCCAATCAAATAAGAGTGACATGTAAGTCCAGCACTACTGAAATACACAGAAATAAGATACAAATACACAATAAATGGTGCGGCCCCCCTCCTAGTGTCCCCTGACCTTACACAACGCTTCGTCAGGGAGTGTAGCTGTATAGTGTAGTGGTTAAATTTCATCACAAACTTTTTCAGAAATAGAGGTTAAATTAGATTTATAAATTTCATATTTTTTTGGTAATCATAAAAATGTATGGCACAAAATAAATGTGTAATTACAAAAAAAATAATATATATATATATATATATATATATATATATATATATATAAAATCATACTTCTGATATATATAAATGCATAATATGTGGGAAACTACTACTGATGTTTTAGTCATAATATGTTTACCCTTTTTTATAATATATTACATATTCTAAATATATAATAATTTGTGTAAATAATTAAAATTAAATTTATATATATATATTAGATTTAAATACACTGGGTGTCCCCAAGCACTGACTCCATATATGGACATAGCTATATATTAAGTCAGAGCAGGGACTCCTTAGCTGAACTAGAGTCCCGACACCCTCCCTCTCCAGAGCAGGGGGTGCCTGGTTTAATGCTCGGGTTCTCCCATTGACTTCCATTGTGCTCGGGTGCTTGGTAGAGCACCCAAGGACTTATGTGCTCAATCAACACTATTGCTATGCTCTATGCTTTACTGTGTCACATTACATTAGATAGTTAGCTAGTTAGCTTATATACATATATAATACATATAGTTAGTGGGAGATAGTCAATGTAGGTTAGATTGTGATATAGTGTAGCTGATAGGTTCTGCTATCCATATATACATGCTACAGATATAGTGCTGTGATGTCACAAGTTCACAACAATACTTAGGGCACCAATTACTAATAACCACCAAGACTATAAACTCACCTAAAGAATTATTAGGAACACTATACTAATACAGTGTTGGACCCCTTTTTGCCTTCAGAACTGCATTAATTCTACGTGGCATTGATTCCACAAGGTGCTGATAGCATTCTTTAGAAATGTTGGCCCATATTGATAGGATAGCATCTTGCAGTTGATAGAGATTTGAGGGATGCACATCCAGGGCACGAAGCTCCCCTTCCACCACATCCCACAGATGCTCTATTGGGTTGAGATCTGGTGACTGTGGGGGCCATTTTAGTACAGTGAACTCATTGTCATGTTCAAGAAACCAATTTGAAACGATTCGAGCTTTGTGACATGGTGCATTATCCTGCTGGAAGTAGCCATCAGAGGATGGGTACATGGTGGTCATGAAGGGATGGACATGGTCAGAAACAATGCTCAGGTAGCCCTTGGCATTTAAATGATGCCCAATTGGCACTAAGGGGTCTAAAGTGTGCCCAGAAAACATCCCCCACACCATTACACCACCACCACCAGCCTGCACAGTGGTAACAAGGCATGATGGATACATGTTCTCATTCTGTTTACGCCAAATTCGGACTCTACCATTTGAATGTCTCAACATAAATCGAGACTCATCAGACCAGGCAACATTTTTCCAGTCTTCAACAGTCCAATTTTGGTGAGCTTGTGCAAATTGTAGCCTCTTTTTCCTATTTGTAGTGGAGATGGGTGGTACCTGGTGGGGTCTTCTGCTGTTGTAGCCCATCGGCCTCAAGGTTGTGCGTGTTGTGGCTTCACAAATGCTTTGCTGCATACCTCGGTTGCAACGAGTGGTTATTTCAGTCAACGTTGCTCTTCTATCAGCTTGAATCAGTCGGCCCATTCTCCTCTGACCTCTAGCATCAACAAGGCATTTTCGCCCACAGGACTGCCGCATACTGGATGTTTTTCCCTTTTCACACCATTCTTTGTAAACCCTAGAAATGGTTGTGCGTGAAAATCCCAGTAACTGAGCAGATTGTGAAATACTCAGACCGGCACGTCTGGCACCAACAACCATGACACGCTCAAAATTGCTTAAATCACCTTTCTTTCCATTCTGACATTCAGTTTGGAGTTCAGGAGATTGTCTTGACCAGGACCACACCCCTAAATACATTGAAGCAACTGCCATGTGATTGGTTGACTAGATAATTGCATTAATGAGAAATAGAACAGGTGTTCCTAATAATTCTTTAGGTGAGTATATATACTACACACCTAAATGCCGGATCGTGTGGTGCGCCGCCATTCTGCTCTGACTAGTGTAGGGACAGGGTTATACTTTAATTTTTTTAATAAGTCTGTGGGTGACTAGTAGGCATTTATGTCGGTGCAATACAACTTCTTTACCCTGTAACACAGGAATACAATACTTAATCAGTCTGTTAATTCTGAGGTTGACCTAAAGTAATTATTGGGGTTCAAAACTCCGCCTTTTTATCCGTCTTACTGTAATAAGACAGTTAATCAGTCTGTTAACTGAGTCAGTGACAATAAAGCAATGTTTTTGTTTAATAACACTGTATTTTCATCTATCTAACTGTTACAGGAGGCTTAATCAATCAGTTACTTGTGTCTGTGGCAAAAAGCAATTTTTTTGGTTTAATAACAACTCATTTTGATCTGTTTAACTATAATACGAGATTTAATCAGTCTGTTAATTGTCGGTGACACATAGCAATTTCTGGGTGTCACAACAGCGCATTATCATCCATCTAACTGTTATAGGAGGTTTAATCAGTCTGTTAATTGTGTCGGCGACCTATAACCATTTTTTGGGTGCAAAATACTTCATTTGCATCAGGGACACACCTTCCTCTGGTACAAGCAGGAGACAGGAAGTTCTGCATCATTTTGTAGGCCCAAATACCGATCTACAAATGGTGAGGCCAGAACAATTAGAGGAGTTAGCAGATTGGATGGCTGACAGTGCCTCCAGTTCTTTCACATTGTCTCCCACCTGGTCCCCTGCTGAAAGTGCAGAGTTGGCACCGGCGACCCATGGGCATCTGTCTTCCACCTCAACACCGTGCACATCAGCCAAGCAGTCTGAGCCCCAAGTCAAGCAGCAGTCATTTATGCTTTTTGATGACTCTGCTGGCAGGCTTTCAATGGGCCATCCACCTAGCCCTGTCCCAGAAGTGGAAGAGATTGAGTGCACTTATGCCCAACCATGTTTGTATTTGACGATGAGGACTTGGGAGGACCACCGTAGCGCATCTCTGATGATGATGATGAAACACAAGTGTGAACTGCTGGGGCTTTCTTCACTGTGCAGTCTGTGCCAAGAGGGCAGGGGTGAGGAGTGAGTGCATAATGTGCAGGATGATGAGGTTCTAGAACTCACATGGCATCCAGGTCATCAGAGTGAACGTGTGCAGTTCAGAGGAAGAGGTGGGGATTGACGCAGCCCCAGCCGCACAGCAAAAGAGGGAGCAGGGTGCAAAAGCAGAATGGCCCGCCTCCAGCCAGTATGCCTTCTTCTGCCCAACACGCCCAGGGAGAGAGCACATGAAAGCCAGCTCAAAGGAGTTCCCTGGCGTGGCAGTTCTTCAGGCAGTGTGCTGACAAGACACGGATGGTTTGCACACTGTGCAGTCAAAGCCTTAAGCGAGGCATACATTTTCTAAACCTGAGCACCACCTGCATGACCAGGCATCTAACTGCAAAGCACAAAGCTTCAGTGGAGTAGACACCTGAAAAACCATGAAAAATCAGAGGCTCATCGCAGGGGAGCACCCAGAAATTTTGTCTAGGGGGGGTCCGAAAAGAAAAAAAATTGTGCAGCGCCAAAAAATTGACCCCGCCCATTTTTCTAAGACCATCCTACATATAATAGGCCACTCCCAACAAACACTGTACAGCTGAAATGATATTGATGAGGATGACGGTAAGAGTCTCACCCTCATCCTACATAGACACACTGTACCTAATACTCCACCATACAGGGCCCAACATAAAGCCCCTGTACTCTCACTGCCCCCCACATAGCTTCGTGGCAGGAGCTGTTGCAGTTTCACTTCCTCCCTCCTAGTCCTGAAGGCACCAAAAGTGGAGTGGAGGAGGAGCTGCGCGATATTAAAGGTGTGTAGGTCCGGGTGGAGGAGCCCGGGTCTACACATCATACCAAGGGGATGGCGTGTCC
Source organism: Bufotes viridis (assembly GCA_033119425.1). Classification (NCBI taxonomy): domain Eukaryota; kingdom Metazoa; phylum Chordata; class Amphibia; order Anura; family Bufonidae; genus Bufotes; species Bufotes viridis. The sequence goes on from CM065590.1 coordinate 582,990,214, forward strand.
TGGCTGCACTGCCTGCTTCACATTATACAATGGACAACAGCAGGCTACAGCCAGGAAGCTCCTCCACTCTTCTCCCTCCCCAGATCTTGCTCAAGGCTTGTGATTCCCCCACCATCCGCCACCCGCCCCTGGCCTGCCACCCCTTGGGCCGTCCTCACGTAGCTCTGAATCCTCCTTTTGCAAATGGCAGGAGGAGAAGCCGGTGCATCTCCTATCCTACATAGCGCCCACATACCTCCTACATCCAGTGATGTCACCTTTGATGTAGACGTTCTCTTTTCTCATCTTCTCCATTCAGACCAGACCGCCATGATGATTTTTCACCCATCTCCTGTCTCTGCAGAGATTGACAAATAGACATTAGTTTCCCACTTTTCCATCATCTTCATATCTTCTGAACACCCCATCCTGCCATCCCCAATACTGTTCCCGCTGTGCTCCTCAATACTATACTGCAGAAACTATCCCCTGAAAAATACCTGTACCACACAGATAGTGCCCCTTCTACAAATATTGGCACACAGTGCTCTAAAAACATAACTGTGCCCAGTATATAGTATCCCTGACACTAATAGAATAAACATATTGTCCCCAAAAATAATTGTGCTAAGCTGATACTGTGCCAGGGTGCCCACCAAAGTAACAGTGCTCACCAAATTCCCACCAATAGAAATAATTCCCTGCCTGAGCACACTTAGTAATAATGCCCTCATAGTGCCCATACTAGTGTGATCATGTTCGCTCATAGCCCCCAGTAGTAGTAAAGCTCACCATAATGCCCCTAGTAGTAATAATTCTCCCTATAATATTACAGTACAAAGAAATATACCTGCTTAGTGCCCGCAGTTGAGCTAATGTCCCCATAATGTATGCCAGTATAAAACACCTCTATATAGTGCCCCAGTAAATGCCCCGTAGTGCTCCTCTCCCACTTGACCATAGTGCCCCGATAATTTGCCAGTATAAAATACCCCATCTTAGTGCCCCCAGCACATGCCTCCATGGTGCTTCTCTCCCCTTCCCCATAGTGCCCCCTATAATATGCCAGCAAAAAAATGCCCCTTGTAGTGCCCCAGCAGATGCCCCTATAGTGCTCCTCTCCCCATAATGTGCCAGTAGAAAATGCCCCTTCTTTGTGCCCTTCATATTGTGTCAGTAAATTCCCTTCTTAGTGCCACCAGATGCCCCCATAGTGCTTCTTTCACCCATAATGCCCTCATAATGTGCCAGTTAAAAATGCCCTTCTTAGTGCCACCAGATGCCCCCATACTGCTCCTCTCCCCATAGGTGCCCCCATAAAGTGCCAGTTAAAAATGCCCTTCTTAGTGCCACCAGATGCCCCATAGTGATGCCCGGCCCTTTAGTGCCTCCCATGTGCCAGTAAAAATACACATTAGTGCCAGCCAGATACCATAGTGCATATAGGGATATTGTGCCAGTAAAAAAATACCATAGTGACCCCAAATAATGCCCCTATAGTGCCACCAGATGCCCCATAGTGCTGCTCTCCCCTATAGTGCCTCCCATAATGTGCCAGTGAAAAATGCCCCTTAGTGCCACCAGATGCCATAGTGCCCCATAATATGCCTATAAAAAGCCCCTTTAGAGCCCCAGATGCCCTCATAGTGCTCCACTCCCCATAGTGCCCCAAATAATGCCGCTATAGTGCCACCAGATGCCCTAATAGGGCCCCTCCAAAATAAGGCAGTAAAATGCCCTCAAAATGGGATAGAAATAAATAAATAAATGCCCCTATAATGCTCCACTCCCCATGGTGTGGTGCCCCCAAATAATAGCCCTATAGTGCCTCTCCTCAAATGGGGCAGTAAAAAATCCACAAGATTCCCTATAGTATGCCCCAAAATGGGCTACAAATAAATGCCCCAAAATGGCTACAAATAAATGCCCCAGATGCCCCCATAGTGCCTCTACCCAAAACGGGCCAGTGAGAAATGCCCCCATAGTGCCCCCACAAAACAAAATGCCACCAGGTGCCCCCTAAAATGTGCCACCCTTAAAAAAACTAAAAAACACTAATACTTACCTTCATGAGGTTAGCAGCAGACCTCTTCCGGCCGCGCTAGTAGCGCCCGGCTCAGGCGGCGCGATGATAATGATGTCATCGCGCCTACCTGAGTCGGCTCTGATAGGCTGCAGGCACTAGTGCCTGCAGCCTATCAGAAGAACAGGAAGGAGACGCCTCTCCTCCCTGCCACAGCACATTGATCTGTATCGCTGTCCTGAGGACGGCAACACAGATCGATGAATATAGAGATGAACGCTTCCGCAATGGAAGCGCTCATCTCCTACTGCCTCCCCACCGCCGTCTGCAATTGGAACCAGGGCCGCGCCGCCTGTTGCGATCGGCGGTGCGGCCCTGAGTGATTTAAAAAAAAATTGGATCTGGGTTCTAGGGGGGGTCCAGACCCCTAAAACCCCCCCTGTCGGTGCGCCCCTGGCTCATCGTGCTCCCTCTTCTGCTGTGATCTCGGGCTCTTCCTTCCGCTCTAGAGTTACAGAGCCACCTGGCAGCCCTTAAAGTGAGGATGTGACAGCAACACTACCACCACAACCAGTTTCACCGAGCATCTCCACACTGCCCCATGGAAGCGTTCTGCCGTCCATTCCCTAAACACTGGAGAGAAAATTCCTGGCCTTTGAAATGTTGCCATTCTGCCTGGTGGAGATGGAGAGTTATAAAAACGTAACAATGGCGGCTGTCCCACGGTTCAAGGCTCCCAGCCACCACTACTTTTCCAAGCGGACCGTCCCTGCCCTGCACGAAAAAGTGGCTGAAAAAATCAGGTGTGCACTGCTCAATGCCATCTGTGGCAAGGTCCACATAACCACTGATATGTGGACCAGTAAGCATGGAAAGGGATGTTATATCTCTCTAACTGCCTACTGGGTAAATGTGGTGGCGGCTGGGCCCAAGGCAAAAGGGGTTTGGAGCACATCCTTCCCCCACCTAGGATTGCTGGACATTTCTCAGTGCCTCCTGATTCCCCCTCTCCTACTCCTCTTCCTCCTCCTGTTCCTTCTCTACCGCCTCCTCATCACTCACCACCAACTTCAGAACAGCCAGGGGGAAACAACAGCAGGCTGTTCTGAAACTCATATGTTTTGGGGGAAAAAAAACACACAGCTCCGGCGCTGTGGGAAGACATAAAAGAACAGACCGATAAGTGGTTGGGTCTAGCTGATTTGAAGCACATCCCTTGCTTAGCTTATGTGCTGAATTTGGTCGATACCCTAATATGTCAGAGCTGCTGCAGAAAGTGCGGGCCGTCTGTGTGCACTTTCACCATTCTCACCCTTCTGCTGCTCGCCTGTCTGCACTGCAGCATAACTTCTGCCTTCCCGCTCGCCTACTCATATGCGATGTAGCCATAAATTGGAACTCCCCCTTGAACATGCTGGAGAAACTGTGCAAGCAGCAGCAGCATAGTGAAGTTTGAGCTTCAGTACGTACGAGTGAGTCACTCTGCGGAACAGCACCACTTCACCACCAGCAGGGGCCTCCATTCGGGACCTGTGTGCCGTATTGTTTCGAGTTTTCCACCAACATTTCCAGCGCCGATGATGCCATCCTCAGTGTTACTATCCCACTTCTGTGTCTCCTTGAAAAAACAATACACCTTCCACCGAGGATAGCTTGTCATTGCCTTTGGGCAGCCTGGCACACATGAGCGACTACATGCTGCAGACCGCCAAGTTGCCCTCATTCTTACCAGTGCTGATTACTGGGTGGCCATGCTGCTGGATCCCCACAACAAGACCAACGTGCCATCCTTGCTTCCGTCACTGGAGCCCGCATGGAAGATGCGCAAATCCAAGCTCATGCTGGTAGACGTGCTACTTGACATCATGACATCATGACGTTCCTTGTCCTTGCATACCAACAGTCAGGAATAGCTGCTAACTAGCAACTAATCCAGCTATTTTACCAGAGAAATGGCCTGGATTGTTTAGATCTGAGTCTGAGGCATTGTATGTTGAGTCTTGTTTGAGCTTACGATGGGTCAGAAAAAAGCATTGTATGTTGAAATATTGTATCTTGAGGTCATTGTATCTTGAGGGATCACTGTACTGGCCGCCCCAGCTATTGTTATACTCCAGCCCACTTTGTGTGTTCTCTTTGCTATTTCCGAATGTTTTGGGGGCTTCCACAATTCCACAAATAAAAAAAAAAGTTGTCTGCCTCGTCCGCCTGCATCACCATGTCCGCCTCCTCCGCCTGCACCTCCACATCCGCCTCCTCCTCTCGGCCCTCCACCTCCTGGCTCAGGAGTATTATGTCTTATATTGGCAAAGTAGAGAAGTATACCGGGCATACCCAGCCATTTTTATATACTCCAGTGCACTTTGTGCATTCGCTTCGCTTTTTATTAGTGTTTTGGGGCCTCCACAAACAAACAAAAAATAAACTAAATAAACAAAATTAAAAGAAAACTGTTGGCTACGTCCTCCGCCTTCTCCGCCTCTTCCACCTACACCACCATGTCCGCTTCCTCTACTACTTGAACCTCCACCTCCTGGCTCAAGATTATTATGTCTTATATTGGCAGAGTAGAGAAGTATACCAGCCGCACCCATCCATTATTATACTCTAATGCACTTTGTGCATTCTCTTAGCTATTTCCCAACATTTTGGGGCCTCCCAAACCCCCAAAAAAATTAAGGAAAAAATAAATAAAAGACTAAATTTAAAAGAAAAAATTGCTACATTCTCCACCCCTCTACCTACACTGCCACATCCGCCTCTTGTGCCTGCACGTCCACCTCCACTCGGACCTCCACCTCATGGCTCAAGATTAGAGTAGAGTAGAGAAGTAGAGAAGTATACCAGCCGCAACCCAAAAATGTAAAAAAAACACAAAAACTGTTTTTGCTTCCTCCTCAGTCTATCCGGCCTCTTCCACCTACACCATCACATGTACAGCCTCCTCAACTTCCTAATCCGCTTGGACCTCCGCCTACTGGTTCAATATTATTATTTTTTATTGTTATGTATTTTATGTTATTTTAAGTCATTTCCCTATCCATATTTGTTTGCAGGGAAATTGTACTGCTCTTAGCCCCATTTTGGATCCTTTTGCAGCCCTCTAACTCTTTCTATGACTACTTACAGCCATTTTGTAGCCCCAAAGTTCAGGTCTCTATTAACTTCAATGGGGTTCAGTGTTCAGGGTCAAGTTCAGTTCAAGTCCAGAACCTGCACCAAACTTTCAAACAAAGTTCGGCCGACCTGTCGAACACAACACCCATCGGTCCACTCATCACACTAGTAATAGATCTGCATCTCTATAAAAAATGTTTATAGATTTTTATAGGGCTTTGACATCACAAGAGATGGCTAGTTGCTGATTGGCTGGCTGCACTTCATTATAGATGATCTCTTGTTCCTGGGCTTCTTACTTTCACTTTGTAACACATGTTGCTGACATTTTCAGAAAAAATCTATTCGTTACAGGAAGCGCCAGGAAATGGCTATGTTGAGAATCAAGTCTTTCCTAAACATTAGATTGAATTCCACTTAAGATGCTTCGATTGGCTCAACACTAATTGTAACAATGTATCAGAGCTTTCACTTCCACCTGAAAAGTAAAAAAAAATAATGTTTCCATTTACTGAAAGCAAGCAGAGAATTTTAAATTGTGAGAATATTAAACACCACTTACGGTATATTACATAGCTGTTTAAAATGAGTTTTTCTAAACTAAAATTGTTCTTGTTAAGGATGAAAAAAGTAGTAAGCAAAAAGGTATTGTCATTATAAATATATTGAATATTTAAAAAAAAATCTGGATAATCGGGAAATTGTTCACATGTTAAAAGTTTAAAGACTAAAATGTATTAAAAAGGCAGAAAAAGTGAATAGAATGACGGAGCCATAACGAAGTCCGGCAGCTGCACTCGTACATATGTAGTTATAGACCGTTGACAGTCCACTGGTTTTGAACAGCTGTTGGTTGGCATCACAGACGCTTCTGGTGGCACAACCACGAAATGAAGTTGCGGATGATTCAAATCCTGTCAAAAGTAAAGATATATTCTATTATATTAAAAGTATTACTTTAGTTTTTTTCATTTGTAAAAAAAAAAAAGAAAAAGAAACAGAGCAATTTTGCAAGCCTTGGTCAAAACAATTCAAACAAGATATAGAACTGGAACCAGCTATACTATCTATTATGGTGTCCACCAATTACTTTAGTGGACACCTAAACTAGTGCCTTTACCTCACCAAGGCCGGGAACCTTGGTGACACATTCCTTGGTGACAATCCTGTTCACACATGGAACACACATGCTTCTTTTGGACTTCACAGCCCATAACATTATTCACATTGCCACACTAGCTAATCTCATATATGTGTATTTTATTCTTAAAATTCCCAGAATGCATTTGAATATCATATGGGAAATCTGCCAAATATATATTTCTCTTGAGTGAGGAAATGGTACAATCCCAGAATATATTCAGAAGAGATGATTTCAGCAACTTAGACTAAGTTCGCCAATAATTGATTTGTTCTGAATTAATTTGTCACTATTCGCTATAAATCAGGTATACCCAGACCACTGTGCCTTAGGGTACAGCCACACAGAGCAGCCGTGCTTTGGTGAAGAACTGCATGGACAATTAGCCCACAGTTGTCTTTCATTTAAAAATGAAAACTGCACTGTATATACTGCACTGTATAGTCGGTATCTATTGTTAATGGCCGTGTGACACCTTTAAACAGGGGCTATTGCTGGTTTTGGTTTTAGCTGGTTAGGTGGGGGGGGGACAATATTCATATTATTAGTTGCTTTCTGACTCTATTCTGCAACTCTGTACCATTTGTTCCCTCCAAAACCCAGATACTGCCACCACCCTATATAACACCACATTAAGTACAGCTCTGGACATTGTTGCCCCCCTCACACACAACAAAACCTGAAAAATTAACAGACAGCCCTGGCACACCAGCTTGAGCAAAAATCTCAGACAAGCTTCCAGGGCTACTGAGTGGCGATGGAAGAAATCACATTCTAAGGATCACTTCTTCACATACAAGCAATCCCTCCTCATTTTCAAATCCTCACTCACTGATGCAAAACAGGCGACTTCTCATCTCTCACTCCCTTCTACGTCCACCAGCGCCCCCAACCTCTCTTCTCATCTCAGCTGAGGACTTTGCAACATACTTCAAACAAAAGATAGTCATCATCAGAGAACGCTTCAGTGCACAGTCCCCACAGACCCTCTACACAACTGCTCAGTCCTCTCCTCCCAAAACCCGCTTCTCCACCATTACAGAAGAAAAACTATCCACTCCACTCTCCATATCACATCTTACCACCTGTGCACTTGACCCAATCCCCTCCCACCTCATCCCCAACCTCACCACATAGTTTATCCCAGCCCTAACTCATCTCTTCAACCTTTCACTAATCTCAGGTGTCTTCCCCTCCAGTTTTAAACATGCTACCATTGCACCCATCCTCAAAAAGCCTTCACTCGACCGATCTTCGTTGTACAGTTATCGCCCAATATCACTTCTTCCATATGCCTCAAAGCTCCTTAAGGAACATGTCCATTCTGAACTGCCCTCTCACCTCTCCTCCTCTTACCTCTTTGACCGGCTACGATCTGGCTTCTGACGCCACTACTCAACTGAGACTGCCCTCACCAAAGTCACCAAAGTCCTACTAACAGCCAAAACCAAAAAACACTGTCCTCCTTCTCCTTGACCTGTCCTCTGCCTTTGACACTGTCGACCACTCTCTTTTGTTGCAAACTCTCTCATCTATTGGCATCACGGACCTGGCCCTCTCCTGGATCACATCATACCTCACAGACAGGACATTTAGTGTCTCCCACTCTCACACCACCTCCTTGTCTCATTCCCTCTCTGTGTCCCACAAGGCTCTGTCCCAGGACCCCTGCTCTTCTCTATCTACACTTTCTGCCTGGAACAGCTTATAGAGTCCCATGGCTTTCAGTATCACTTTTATGCTAATGACACACAAATCTATCTACCATATCCTCCTTCTTCTCCTCTCGTTTTCTGAAACTTAACATGGATAAAACAGAAATCATCATCTTTCCACCATCTTGTTCACCCCCCACCCCCAACAGACCCCAATCTATCACAATCAATAGCTGCACACTCTCCCCGGTCACCCAAGTCCGCTGCCTTGGAGTGACCTTGGATTCTGCCTTCTCCTTCCGACCGCACATACAAACCCTTTCCACCACCTGCCACGTCCAACTCAAAAACATCTCCCGCATCTGCTCTTTCCTCAACTTTGAGTCTGTAAAAATGCTTGTACATGCCACCATCATCTCCCTCCTAGACTACTGCAACATCCTCCTCTGTGGCCTTCCATCTAGCACTCTTCTGATATGCCTACAGCCAGTGATCGTGCTGCCTCTATACTGCCATGACCAGCTTCACCCTCACCTACTGTGTCCTTCTCCCATACCATGTAGAATGTAAGCCCTCATGGGCAGGGCCCGCTCTCCTTCTGTATCGATTTGTAACCTGTCTTGTTCATGCTTAGTGCAACTGTCTGTATTATGTATGTATACCCCTTTTCATATGTACAGTGCTATGGAATGAATGGCGCTTTAATAATAATAATAATAAAATTGGTGTTCTGGCCTGCAATCTCCTGCAGCTTATTTGACAGTAAACACAGAAAATGAATCGGCTCTGGTATGCCCACTTCTCCAACCCCAGCGCTCTCTGGTCCTACAGGTGGGAGCCCTACTTCTGCCATCTTCTTTTCCTCTTTTTCCACGTTATCTAATATTGATGAGAATATGTCATCTCATCAGGAACATCCAGCTGCCCCTCTCTCTCTGCAAGTAAAGACATATTGGTTGGCATGCTAGCAGTGGAATAATAAATGCTTCCATCTTATTGGTATTGATTACATATCTTAGTTTATGGCTGATGTAGGAATAAGTAAATGTAGAAATAAATAAATAAAACTGATGCAGAATAAGTCTCCCTGCAATCCTCCTGCACTCTCCCTGAACTCTCCCTGCACTTTCCTTCTCTAATATTCTGCTATTAATCATTTTCAGCAATACTGTCCCTAGCTCTTGAGTGCTCTCCCTATGCTCAGATCACAGGACAATTGCGGAGAGGATGTTGGATGAGGGTTTTATAGGGCTTTGACATCACAGGTGGGTGCCAAATTGCAGATTGGCTGGCTGCATGGCATTATGATATTGTGTTCCTGGGCTTCATTCTTTTACTTTGTAACATGTGCACCCACCATTTTGGGAAAAACTGATCCCTTACCACGAAGCATAAGGAAATTCGGATTAATTGCAAATCGAAGTTTTCCTAAACTTCTGACCGAATTCCACTTTGGATGCTTCACTTCGTTCAACACTAATAATCACTAAGAACTACTCTAAGAAGAATTCAAAAATGTGTTCCATAATTATCTCTATTTGGTATACCAAAAATATTTTTTCTATATTTTTATCTATCTATCTATAAAGAAAAATCTGATTCCAAGTAGCACAAAAAAGCTAAAGTAATGGTGTGTTCGCAGACATGCATATGATCATAATCCAGAGCAAGAAAACAATAAAAAAAAATCTGCAGCATTCCCAATTGCAGTTCAAATGTTTTGTCTTTTATTCACTGGAAAATTGAGAAAAGTCCCAGTAAGAGGACTGAAACATCACCTTTTCTGGAGAAGAAAGGACAACACATTTGAACTAAAATTGGCAGTGTTGTAGAATTTTTGGGTTTATTGCTCTGTGTCCCTATCTATCTATCTATCTATCTATCTATCTAAAGTAGCAAAAGAAGAAAATACTTTTATTCACCCATGTGGATACGCAAATTTTCGGCTCAACACTAGAGCCTTTCTCAAGTTATCTATCTATCTGTCTGTCTGTCTGTCTATCTATCTATCTATCAAAGGAAGCATTTTGTAAGTCTAATTATGAAAAAACTATGTATTATGTGCCAGAAGTTAAATTTCTAATCCTGGAATGTAGTTCATGTAATACCAAAAAAGGAGTCTCAGATTTACAATAGTGATGATTTATCCCCCCCATCCGTGTAACAGAGTGACATTTTAACTACTAACCTGGACTCTGATATTCAAGCCTGACCCTTCTCACACGTTAATCACAGATTGAATCTAGTGTACAATCTACATTACATACAATTAGAACAAAAACTGTCAGAAATATATGACTATCAATTCTTTATATAGGAGCCCCTACCGCTTGTTTTTAAAAGATATTTGGCAAGTGATAAAACATTATATTTCTTGTGAAAAGTATCTGCTCATGAAGCTGTATGTTTCTCTCTGACATTGGGATTAATGGAGGTATTAATGCTTGGTTTATCAACTAGACTTCACCCATGAGGTGCCATTTTTCTAACTTGTCTGACAAAGAACACAAAAGTCTCATTGTTCCAACAGGTTATTTTGGTTACTTTTTTATTTTCAGGGAAAAAAAGTTAAGGTAACTTACCCATCGTAGTTGTACCTAGACGAATGCACATGCTTTCATTTCCATAACACTGCATGGAATTCTGAGTGTCACAGCGGTCACTGTTCAGGGACTGGCACTGCCTACACACAATTCCATTTGGCCACGTATTATTAGGAGTCGGCACTTTAAATAAGACCAAGAAAATGTTTGAATTGTGTTAGTGCACATTATTGTTGGAAACTGTGGTTTGGTAATTTGACTTAGGACCTCATAAAGCTTCGAATGGAAGTTTTTCTTGGTCATCAACAGTCGCTATGTTACATCTAGTGGCAATGCCTATGATTTATCTATCTATCTATCTATCTATCTATCTATCTATCTATCTAACAATTGCCCTTGTTAATTCTTGTCAGAAGAAAATGTGAATGCACCAACTTCTATACTTACATTTTGGTTCTTTTGGAGTACATCTATCTATTACTGAGCAACAAGTGGCAGCCATCTTTAATGTACCATTGGGGAAACTACTACTTCCAGTTATGTTGCACTGATTCTTGGGTGCACAAGATCTGAAAAAGTTTTTTGCAGTTGCTCCATCTGAAATGCATCAAACTCAAATTTACCATTTAGTCATATATGTATATGTAGTATGTATATGACTATGTATCATGTATATTGTCATCAGAAGGCGGAAACCATGTCTCTATAGTTACCGCTTTACAGCTGCCATAGATTGTGACAGGTGTTCTGTCTTCATACACGTTCACACAGTGCACAGTCTGACATTCAGCATAAACCATTCCTGTCTTCCAAATAAGAGGACTGTTCTTTGTAGTGTAACTTGTTTATTGGTCAACAGGATTGTGAATTGGTAAAACTATAAGAATACAAATAACATATAAGATAGTATGTACAACAGAAAGCATAGAACAACATGTACTATAACATTACATTAACTCTGAGCATTTGTCCAAAATGGCTGTCGATACATAGGACTGCATACATAGCTATTCAACAGTCATAACATGTTCCCTGAGACAATTATAACTAACTTAACAGCACTACATAACATAATGTCCCTGAAACAGAGGTAGATGTCACTCACCAGATATACTTGCACAAAGATGGTGGGGTTTAAGAAGGAGAAATGCAGGAGACAGCACTGCTGATGTCCTGTAACATGGAGACTGGGCTGGGCCTCTATTTCCCAGAATGCATTACACTCCCACAGTGCTTTGCACCTCCCAGAAATACAATAATCGTTATCAACAAAAAACAAGGCACAAACAAGGTGCAATACATTTCTAAAACCACTAGATGGTGCTGTTACCTAACTAATAACTACAGAATACAGCAGATGTGATGTTTATGATACTGAAATGAATCTCCCACTGCTGGAGGCAGAACAACAGGCATGGAGTGCATGTACAGATCTTTAGTGGTCAAAGTGAAATCATTTATGGTCATTGTCATTTAAAAATGTGTACAAATAAATGTTTCTGTCAGAAATTAGAATGATTTGAAGTCAAGTGGTAACTAATTACCAGGGATAAAATTATGTTTTAAATAAAATCATACTTACTTATTGTAACTTCCATATAAAGAGATAAGCACTCGTTGTCATCAGAACAGGCCACGCTGCCACCTGAGCAATATGTTCCATTTCCATTGAAGCAAGATACACAAGACAGGGAGTATCCTAGGAAGAAAAAGAGGATATATAAAATTCAGCATTGTAGGGCCATTTAGGTTAACAAAGGAGTGGGTCAAATGTGCCCCAAAGGTCCTATTGCCATGTCGTGTTAGATCTGACCAACCTGCGAGAGAGTAGCCAGCCAATCACTTGCTAAAGTGCATCAAGCAGCAAACATCCCACTGGCTGTCTGCTCAGGAACTTCAACTGGGCAAGGTGGTTAGTGACAATGGAAGGAACATTGTGATCATGCGGCCAGCAGGTAGGATGTGTTTCGAGGTCAGACAGTGGCAGTTCATCAGAGACTCCAGCTGCATACTCAGGCCCTTCAAAGAGGCTACCAGATTTCTCAGTACGAACAACTGCAATATCAACTATGTCATCAACCTGATATTTATCTCAGAACAGATGCGCACACTGATGCAACAAGGGACAGCAGAAAAAGAACAGCTTATACATTTTGATGGCTGCCCTGTAGCTGTTGGGGACCCACAAAAAGAAAGTCCCATGGAGGAGGAGGGCGAGGATGAGGAGCTACCACTGGTGAAAGAGGATGAGGAGGAGGGCTTGGTGGCGGAAGAAAGAGCAGGAGGCTGATAATGATAATGATGATGTCAATGACATCAGCATTGATGCCAGTTATCTTCGTGGGTTTTGGAGCTGGAAAGAACTAGGGCCGCAGACACAATGGCGAGAATAGCAAGCTGTCTGCTTGCTTATGCACTGACAGGTATATCATTCAGGTGAAGCAGTCTGATAAATTACTGCAATACTGTATCATAGAAAGGGTTTTCAGCACTGCAGAGGGTATCCTGATAACCAAATAGACAAATTTGTCCATTGTTGGTGTACAAAGAGTAACTTTTGTCAAAATGAACGAGGCATGAATTTGTGAGGATTTTCACACTCTTCCAGCTGAGGCTGATAAATAGCTTTGGTGCAATATTATGCTACTGTTACTCTCTGCCTGACTAGCATGAAGTTCAGTACCACATGGTTAGGCAGTAGCTGCTGACTGTCCTCTAGTAACTCGTCCTCACTATATAGTGGAGCTGAGCCCACAGCATACAATACTTCTGTGGCTGAGGGAACAGCAAAGGACAGAGGCAGGTTGAGGACAGGTGAGGGCACAGGGCCTGCTCCCAGGCCATGCCAACTAAGGATATGTCTGACGAACCCACCGTCTGTTGGTTCGGGGTGTCTGATGTCACTTGATATGAAGTGTATGACAGAGTTAACCAATTAAAAACCGCTCAGTTGCTGGTCAAGACACGACCACTAGATGACAACGGGAGCTCAGGCCTCTCGCTGCGACTCCTGCTGCCACGCCCCCTTACTCTGCTGTGACCTCTGCCTGCGCCAGAAACATTAAGGCCTCTGCCACTCCTCTGTACATGGCCTGGCACTTTTCTGACTGACATACTTTTAGCTAAACTAAATAAATTAAAAGCAAATTTAAAAAAGCGACGAATATATTTTTTCTTTTTGTACTGAAATAGGCAAGGAAACGCTTTTAGCGCAAATAATTGCAAAAGTGAAATGCGTATATATTTGTCTTGTAGTACTGAAATACGACACTAAACGCTTTTAAACGCTTTTAACGCAAATAACTGCAAAATTGAACTGCACATATATTTCACTTTTTTTACTGAAATAGGCCAGTGAATGCTTTTCGCCAAAATAACTGCAAAAGTGAACTGTGTATATACTTCTCTTATAGTACTGAAATATGACACTAAAAGCTTTTAACGCAAATAACTACAAAAGTGAACAGCATTTATATTCCTCTTTTTGTACTGAAATAGGCCAGTAAACGCTTTTAGCACAAATAACTGCAAAAGTGAACTGCGTACATATTTCTCTTGTAGTGCTGAAATAGGCCAGTAAACGCTTTTAGGGCAAATAATTGCAAAAGTGAACTGCATATATATTTCTCTTTTTGTACTGAAATATGACACTAAACGCTTTTAACGCAAATAATTGCAAAGTGAACTGAGTATATATTTCTCTTGTAGTGCTGAAATAGGCCATCAAACGCTTTTAGCGCAAATAACGGCAAACGGGAACTGCATACATATTTCTCTTTTTGTACTGAAAAAGGCCAGTAAACGCTTTTAGCGCAATTAACTGCAAAAGTGTACTGCGTGACCTACTGAAATACGACACTAAATGCTTTCACCACATATAGCTTCAGCTTCACGTCAGCTTCTATTAGCTCATCTCTAATTGTAATCATACTGACCCAGAGAATGAAAAGCTTAGATCAGTTTTGCCACATATGGAACACCGTAGGGACACAACCTGTAAAACTGTGGTGGAATTGCATTTTTTTCCAATTTAACCCCAATTGTTTTTCCAACTTCCTACTACATTGTAACCCATATTAAATGGTGGCATTAGAAAGTAAAAGTTGGCCACCAAAAACAATCCCTCATACAGGTATGTGAACGGAAAAATAAAAAGTTATGTCTCCGTGAAGACATGGGAAAAAAGTAAAAACACAAAAACGAAAAAAACCATTGGTATCCAAAGGATTGAATGTGAAATAAAAACAATATCAAATTATAAATGTCCCCCATTGTGTCTATTCCACACAACAGGGATTTAAAAATACTTGGTGTCTGTCCCCAATAATAAAGTTTCAAAAATAAATAGTTGACACCGCAGACAGCATAAAATACATGGTGTTAATTCCAAACAACGGGGGCCCACCCCATGCAGAATAGCCTAAAACCAAATGGTGCATGGGACAAATACATGTTTCACCCCAACATTCCAATCTATGAGATCCAGGTTCTGATATTTAATGTCAACATGCACCATTATATTTTTATAGCCTGATATCAGCACCAACTATACCAGGCTACAGCATAGATACACACAAGCTTTCCCAAGCAGATAGAAATGTGTGGAGACTTACCATTCGTTACAAGAGAGAATAAAGACAAAATAATCAAAATCATTGTAAAAGGGAAGCTGCAGAGCTGAAAATGGCTTCCTAATTGTATTTCTAGCTTCTCACCTTCTCTCGAACACTAATATAAGCAATTTAGGTGTGAAGGACTTGGATGACTCAGTGACGATGACATCAAAGATGAGTGACAACACAAAAAGTTTCTCAGGGGTGCAGCTATGAAGAATCAACGAAAACCTCAGGGCTGACTCCTTAGCACACATATCAGCTGCGTAGTGCACAAAGGAAACAGCTGTCAATCAAGGAGTGTTTGTCTCCAGGCAAAAAAAGGAAAAATAAACAAGACATTCATATGAAGTCACATTTTTGGTGCCATGAACCAAGGTTAAATGTCAAGTTCTAATGATGATGGCATAATTGTGCAAAAATGCTCAAGTCTTTTGAACATATTGTTATGAATTCAGAATTCAATAAGCCATACGGCTAAAAGTAGAATAGGTTGGTCAGTGGGTGACAGAGACATAAGTTGAAGCTGATAGGCCTCACTGTATATGCAATCTGTAACAGGACCCAACTCTTATTATGTGTTATTTATAATTTTGGTGTCTTGTAATCTAGCAGGGTAGCATATGGGGCCCCCAGGTGCCAAGTCCTAGATAATTCTGCTATGTCTGAAACTCTATAGCTATGTCCTTATGTGGGTAGTTAGAACGGGTAAGTCATGGGTGGGTTTTGGAGGCTTTGGTCAACAAGAGAATAGGGGAATTGGTGGATAGTTTCAGTGGCTTTGGCAGACATTAGAAATATGTGGTGGGTTTTGGAGGCTTGAGTCAACATATGAATAGGTTGGTAGGTGGATTTTAGAAAGTTGGGTAGACATGAGAATTGATAGGTTAGCAGGTGTGTTATTGAGGCTAGGGTTAACATGAGGCCTATTCTAACTATACATCCAACCAATTGCTCATGCGGTTATTTACACTGAGGAAGAAATATGACCTTTTTAATCTATCGCCCCAATCAAAAGTGTACATTATTAATTATGTTAAAATGAACCCCCGTTAACACAGACTTAAAATAAAGCAAACATCTGAAGGTGAATATTGTGATTTAATATGTACAGTGTGGGTTTATAGGTTACTATGTGTATAGCTGATATAGTCAATGTATCACATTATATCTGACTGCTGCAAGTCTGTGCTCACTTTCCCTTCTCAATCAGTATGTTCTATTCACACACAGTGATCAGTCGATACTACAACAATATAACTGGTAATTGACTATGATACGTGAGACACTGGGTGAGCCTACTTGGAGCAACACATTTTAAATCTGTAAGGATTGGACTTAGAATTTAGCATATATCGAAACCTTTCTGTATCATCCATATTATTATCAGAGGGAGAGAGAGACATTCTCTATATTTGTACATCTCTGTGAGTGAGTGATGAATATTTTCAATGTAAAATGGACCGCCTATATACTAGTACATCTCAATAAATTAGAATATTATTAGAGATAAGCGAATTTCTCAAAAATTCGATTCGGCCAGTACACTGAATTTTCCGAAAAGCTTAGATTCGATCCAAATTTATTTGTAGTGAATCGCGTTAAAAAGCAGCTATTTCCTGGCTTCAGAGAGCCTGTATAGTGGTGTAGAACACTGTGCCTTGTAGTAACATGTATAGGGAGTCTGCTGTGATAGAGAAACAATACTGTGAGTCAGTATGACATGCAGATGACAGGAGTCGCTCTTAGAAACAATGCACACTCCACACTCTGTCATTGTGCCACTCTATGGCCTCCTCATGCTGCTTCTGCTGCCACCTCAGTTACGGGACCAAACCTGACCAAATAACTCAAGTGTGAACTCAGCCTTACAGATCGGAGTTAGCGTCAAGAAGAAGTGCACTCCTTTTACACCGTCGTCAGCTGATTCCACATAGATATCTACAGAACCTGTTCTATTAAACTCTTACACAAGTAGAGCCCCCGACATAGTGGAAAGGGTGTCAGCAGTAAGTTTGTGTTGACATCACTGAATATTTTGCCCTTCCTCTGATCCATCTGTTGAGCAGCTACCTTCACGTAAATAGAACATTTGCATATCTTTTGTGTTTTGTACCCACTCTGGCTTTTGGCTACCAAATCATTAGCCAATTCTGATGGGACCATACAGGCCATACAGCTGCTACATAAACAGGGTCCATTTTGAGTCTGATTTTTCTTTCCTTCTGACAGGTCAGAAGAAGGGTCGAATAACTAATGATGTCAACCAGGTGAAAACGGCAAAATAGTGTCCCAGTCATTAAGTGGGAAGGGTGGGAAGAGTATAAGAAGTCCACAGAGTGGCCCAATGACATAGTGGTGAGGTGAAAGCAGCATGAGGAGACCACAGAGTGGCCCAGTGACATAGTGTTGAGGTAGCAGCAGCAGCAACATGAGGAGGCCACAAAGTGGCACAGTGACATAGTGGTGAGGTGAAAGCAGCATTAAGAGACCGCAGAGTGGCCCAGTGACATAGTGGTGATGTGGCAGCAGCATTAGGAGACCACAGAGTGGCCCAATGACATATTGGTGAGGAGGCAGCAGCATTAGGAGACCACAGAGTGGCCCAGAGACATAGTTGTGAGTGGGCAGCAGCATGAGGAGACCACAGAGTGGCAAGGTAATAAAGTGTGAAGGTGGCAGCAGCAGCATGAGGAGACCACAGAGTGGCCAAGAGACATAGTTGTGAGTTTGCAACAGCATGAGGAGACCACAAAGTGGCAAAGTGACATAGTGTTAAGGTGGCAGCAGCAGCAGCATGAGGAGACCACATAGTTGCACAATAACAGAATGTGGATATGGCAGCAGCAGCTTCAGGATACCACAGAGTGGCCCAGTGATATAGTGATGATGTTGCAGAAGCATTAGGAGACCACAGAGTGGCCCAGTGACATAGTGGTGAGGTAGCAGCAGCATGAGGAGACTACAGAGTGGCCTAGAGACATAGTTGTGAGTTGGCAGCAGCATGAGGAGACCACAGAGTGGCAAGGTAACATAGTGTGAAGGTGGCAGCACAGTAGCATGAGGAGGTCACAGAGTGGCCCACAGAAAGAGTTGAGAGTTGGCAGTAGCATGAGGAGGACACATAGTGGTAAGGTGACATCAACATGAGGGGACCACAGAGTGTCAGGGTGACATCAGCATGAGGAGACCATAGAGTGGAAAGGTGACATCAGCATGAGGAGACCACAGAGTGGCAAGGTGACATCAGCATGAGGAGACCACAGAGTGGCAAGGTGACATCAGCATGAGTCATAGTGGCACAATGACAGAGTTGTGAGTTGGTAGCAGCATGAGGAAGCCACAGACTGGCACAACGATATAGTGTGAAGGTGCCAGTTGCATGAGGAGACAACAGAGTGGCAAGGTGACATCAGCATGAGGATCCCACAGAGTGGCACAATGACAGTGTGGAGGTTGCAGCAGCAGCAACATAAGGGAACCACAGAGTGGCCGATAGACAGAGTTGTGAGTTGGCAGCAAAATGAGGAGGCCACAGATTGGCACAATGACATAGTGTGAAGGTGGCAGCAGCAGCATGAGGAGACCACAGAGTGACAAGGTGACATAAGCATGAGGAGACCACAGAGTGGCAAGGTGACATCAGCATGAGGGGACCACTTAGTGGCAAGGTGACATCAGCATGATGAGGCCACAGAGTGGCAAAATGACAGAGCGTGTAGGTGGCAGCAGCAGCATGAGAAGGGCACAGAGTGGCAAAATGATATTGCGTGAAGGTGGCAGCAGTAGCAGCATGAGAGGACCACAGAGTGGCAAGGTGATATCAGCATGAGGAGACCGCAGAGTGGCACAATGACAGAGTGTGGAGGTGGCAGCAGCATTAGCATGAGGAGGCCACAGAGTGGCACAATGACAGAGTGTGGAGGTGGCAGCAGCAGCATGATGAGACCACAGAGTGGCCCAATGACAGAGTGTGGAGGTGGTAGCAGCAGCAAGAGGAGACCACAGAGTGGCCCAAAGACAGAGTTGTGAGTTGGCAGCAGCATGAGGAGGTCATAGAGTGGCACAATAACATATGTAGTGTTGTGGTAGCAGCAGCAGCATGAGGAAAACACAGAGTATCAATATAACAGAGTGTGAAGGTGGCAGCAGCAGCATGAGGAGACCTGAGTGGTGAGGTGGCAGCAGCATCAGGAGACCTCAGACCCGATGACAGAATAGGGAGGTGGGTGGCAATAACAGTACCCACTGATGATGGTGGAAGTAAGAAGGAGCTCTTGGCATCAGATGTGTGGCATCAGGCAGATGGCAGCATCAGAATAGTAGCTGAGGCAGGTAGCCAGAATAAACCGGACTATTTTGTTAAGGTTTGGGTGGGACAGCATGGATGATCTAATCTGATGCATCATGCATTGGTGGGTGGAAATCCTGGCTGATCCATGAATGATTCATCTTGACAAAGGTTAGTCTCTCCACAATTTGGGTGAACAGGCGAGGTCTCCCTAGGGTAACTATGGCCCCTGCCAAACTAAACACCCGCTCTGATGCCACACTACTGGCCGGGCAGGACACCTTTTCCAGAGCAAACTCGGCCAGGTATGGCCACAAATCCAGTTTGGCTGTCCAATAGTCCATCGGATCTTCAATGGTGGCAACAGCTGCTGGTTCAGGTTCTGCTCCAGGCCTAGCTGCTAGTGAGTAGTTTCTTCACTAGGCGGGTGAAAAAAGCTGCTCATCAGTAGAGTTGAGCGGACACCTGGAAGTTTGGGTTCGACGGGTTCGGCCGAACTTCACAAAAAAGTTCGGGTTCGGGATCCGAACTTAACCCGAACTTGACCACGAACCCGAACCCCATTGAAGTCAATGGGAACCCAAACTTTTGGGTACTAAAATGGCTGTAAAAAAGTCCTGGAAAGAGTTAGAGGGCCTCAAAAGGCAGCAAAATTTGGGTAACTGCCCTGCAAACAAATGTGGATAGGGAAATGACTTAAAATATAATATAATAAATAAAAATTAAAAATCAAAATCTTGATCTAGGAGGAGGAAATGGTTGTGGAGTAGCGCATCTACTAGCGTGTGTTTGTAGTCACGCATCTTTCGATCATTAACAGACATTTTTACCAAATTTGGTTTCCTGTCAGCAATGCACAGCAGGGGTTTTTCAGTGGCAAAACGGGGTTCATATCACCCACCAACGGAACAGATGATTTTTAAAAATGTAGGCCCCTGACAATCAGGCAGGAGGGGTTAATTCACAGCAAAACGGGGTTCATGTCACCCACCAATGGAACAGACATTTTATAAAATGTAGGCCCCTGGCATCTAGGCAGAGGAGGGGTTAATTCACGGCAAAGCGGGGTTAATTTCACCCACCAATGGAACAGGCGATTTTTAGAAATGTAGGTCCCTGTTACCTATGCAGAGCAGGGGTCTATTCACGGCAAAACAGGGTTCATGTCACCCACCAATGGAACAGCCGATTTTTAGGAATGTATGTCCCTGGCAACCAGGCAGAGAAGGGGTTATTTCATGGCAAAACGGGGTTAATGTCACCCACCAATGGAACAGACGATTTTTAGAAATGTAGGCTCCTGGCACCCAGGCAGAGGAGGGATTTATTCAAATGCCAAAATAGCAATACCATAAATAAGTGGTTTAAGCTGTGGCTGGCCAAGTTTCATAGTGTCCTGCAAATTATATATTTTGTTCTGGGGTGAAATTCAATTGCCAAAATAGCAATACCATAAATCTGGTGTCACAGCTGTGGCTGGCAAACTATAATAGTGTCCGCAAAAACATATATTTTGTTCTGGGGTGAAATTCAATTGCCAAAATAGCAATACCCTAAATAAGTGTTTTCAGCTGTGGCTGGCCAAGTTTCATAGTGTCCTGCAAATTATATATTTTGTTCTGGGGTGAAATTCAATTGCCAAAATAGCAATACCATAAATCTGGTGTCACAGCTGTGGCTGGCAAACTATAATAGTGTCCGCAAAAACATATATTTTGTTCTGGGGTGAAATTCAATTGCCAAATTAGCAATAACATAAATCAATGGTTTCAGCTGTGGCTGGCCAAGTTTCATTGTGTCCTGCAAATTATATATTTTGTTCTGGGGTGAAATTAAATTGCCAAAATAGCATTACCATTAATCTGGTGTCACAGCTGTGGCTGGCAAACTATAAAAGTGTCCACCAAAACATATATTTTGTTCTGGGGTGAAATTCAATTGCCAAAATAGCAATACCCTAAATAAGTGGTTTCAGCTGTGGCTGGCAAAGTTTCATAGTGTCCTGCAAATTATATATTTTGTTCTGGGGTGAAATTCAATTGCCAAAATAGCAATACCATAAACCAGTGGTTTCAGCTGTGGCTGGCCAAGTTTCACAGTGTCCTGCAAATTATATATTTTGTTCTTGGGTGAAATTCAATTGCCAAAATAGCAATACTATAAATCTGGTGTCACAGCTGTGGCTGGCAAACTATAATAGTGTCCGCAAAAACATATATATTGTTCTGGGGTGAAATTCAATTGCCAAAATAGCAATACCATAAATCTGGTGTCACAGCTGTGGCTGGCAAACTATAATAGTGTCCGCAAAAACATATATTTTGTTCTGGGGTGAAATTCAATTGCCAAAATAGCAATACCATAAATCAGTGGTTTCAGCTGTGGCTGGCCAAGTTTCATAGTGTCCTGCAAATTATATATTTTGTTCTGGGATGAAATTAAATTGCCAAAATAGCAATACCATAAATCTGGTGTCACAGCTGTGTCTGGCAAACTATAATAGTGTCCGCAAAAACATATATTTTGTTCTGGGGTGAAATTCAATTACCAAAATAGCAATACCCTGAATCTGGTGTTCCAGCTGTTGCAGGCCAAGTGTAAATCTGTCCATAAAAGGATACCTTTCATCCAGGGCCTAAGTACTAGCCCTAAAGGAGATATTCCCCTAAATCAGTGGTTACTGCTGTGCCTGGATTAGTGTAA
Organism: Bufotes viridis; assembly: GCA_033119425.1. Taxonomy (NCBI): domain Eukaryota; kingdom Metazoa; phylum Chordata; class Amphibia; order Anura; family Bufonidae; genus Bufotes; species Bufotes viridis. The sequence continues at coordinate 583,012,279 of CM065590.1, forward strand.
TACGCTACATAAATAAATAGGCAGATAGTTTTAGGTGCCTGTAAAAAAAGGCCTGAATTTGAAATCAATACAATCAATATTTTTTTTCTTATTGTGGTGCTTGGTGAACGGTAACAATGAGGAAAACATCTAGTAAGGGACGCGGACGCGGTCGTGGTGGTGTTAATGGACCCTCTGGTGCTGGGAGAGGACGTGGCCATTCTGCCACAGCCACACGTCCAAGTGAACCAACTACCTCAGTTTCCAGTACCCACCAGAATTTAAAGCGATATTTGGTGGGGCCCAATGCCGTTCTAAGGATGGTAAGGCCTGAGCAGGTACAGGCGTTAGTCAATTGGGTGGCCGACAGTGGATCCAGCACGTTCACAACGTTATCTCCCACCCAGTCTTCTGCAGAAAGCAGAAGTGGCCTTCTCCAGTGGTGGGTGATATGATGCCTTATTCCTTGCTGTGGGACCTCTCTCCTCTGTCTGGGTGGTGGGCCGAAATAATTGAAAGTGGCCTTCTCCAGTGGTGGGTGATATGACACATGATTCCTTGCTATGGGACCTCTCTCCTCTGTCTGGGTGCTGGGGCCGAAATAACTTAAAGTGGCCTTCTCCAGTGGTGGGTGATATGACGCATAATTCCTTGCTGTGGGACCTCTCTCCTCTCTCTGGGTGCTGGGGCCGAAATAACTGAAAGTGGCCTTCTCTAGTGGTGGGTGAAATCACGCATGATTTCTTGCTGTGGGACCTCTCTCCTCTGTCTGGGTGCTGGGCCGAAATAACTGAAAGTGGCCTTCTCCAGTGGTGGGTGATATGACGCATGATTCCTTGCTGTGGGACCTCTCTCCTCTGTCTGGGTGCTGGGGCCGAAATAACTGAAAGTGGCCTTCTCCAGTGGTGGGTGATATGACGCATGATTCTCTGCTATGGGACCTCTCTCCAATCGATATTGGTTAATTTTTATTTATTTTAATTTAATTTAATTCATTTCCCTATCCACATTTGTTTGCTGGGCATTTACCTACATTTTGCTGCCTTTTGCAGCCCTCTAGCCCTTTCCTGGATTATTTTACAGCCTTTTTAGTGCCCAAAAGTTCGGGTCCCCATTGACTTCAATGGGGTTCGGGTTCAGGATAAAGTTCAGGTCGAGTTCAGATCCCGAACCCGAACATTTTCGGGAAGTTCGGCCGAACTTCTCAAACACGAACATCTAGGTGTTCGCTCATCTCTAGCTGTAAGCCATAATTATCCAAATTATAACAAATAAAGGCTTGAAATATCTCGCTTTGTAAGTATGTGAGTCTATCTCATATATTAGTTTCACCTTTTAAGTTGCATTACTGATATAAATGAACTTTGCACGATATTCTAATTTTTTGAGTTTTACCTCTATATTCCACTCAGATACCTCAGCTGGGTGGGATAGCTAAAATACGGGAGGTAATAGTCTAAACAGTATGTAGGTTGCTGAGATAAGCTTCTTGTTGGTGTAGTCTGGGCCAAATTTTAGTTGGATTGGCAGATAGGATTGGAGGTGGGATCTACCAATCCACACCCTTCCAGCACGGGTGTTCCCTTGGACCAGAGAGGATAGCAGGTGAGGTCTGCGATGATCAGACTGGGATAAAGATTCTCCCAGGGTGTCACTTAGTGGGGAATGTACAGACAGAGGCCTGGTAAGGCTCTGTCAGTGTGGTCTCAGCAGGGCAAGGCTGAGGGGCCATGGGGCTATTCGCTAGCTGGAACTTTGGGGGATGCCCTGACGCCTGGGAACAAGAGTCACGAGTCACTAATTAGTAAAAGTTATGTTTCAATATAATAAGCCAAGATCTATTTTGAGGAGTTGTGTAGGCTTCCTCGGATCCGTCAGAAGAACAACAACAACAAAAAAAAGACCCTGTCTTTTGAATATCTGCCTTTATACGGTCAGTATTTAGTCAGTAATTGATCAGTATTGGTAAGGTAAAAACAGGAGTGGATCCAAAACAGAGAAGTAACGTATGATGGAAATTTTTGCATGTTTTCAGTGTTTTGGACCCACTCCTACTTTTGGCTTTCAACTCATGATCAAACCCTGATGCAAAATACTGACTGTGTGATAGAGGCCTTATAGATGCTCCAAAGACATGATCCGTTTTTCATATTTTGGTTCTTCGGACAGATCAGGAGAATGGTAAAATAAACTGTGATGTCAACAAGGCCAAACAGGTGGCAACAGCATGAGGAGTCATCATAATTGCCCCGTCGCAGAGTGGCGAGGGTTGCAACAGCATAAGAAGTCATCATAGTGGCCCAGTCGCAGAGTGGTGATGGTGGCAAGAGCATAAGGAGTCATCATAGTGGCCCAGTCACAGAGTGGTAATGATGGCAACAGCATGAGCAGTCAACATTGTGGCCTAGTCACATAGTGGGGAGGGTGGCAACAGTATGAGGAGCCAACACAGTGGTCCAGTCACAAAGTGGGGAGGGTAACAACAGCATGATCAGTCAACATAGTGGTCCAGTCACAGAGTGGGGAGCTGGGGGGAAACAACAGAGGCAGTAACAGCACAAAATGGTGGCAGTTGTAGTAAATGGCAGCAGGTGTTTGGCATCAGACGGGTGGCAGCATCAGAATAGTGGCTGAAGCACATGGCTAGAAATAACGAGCCATTTTTCACAATGTTCTTGTGTTGGAGCACACTGCAGTCATAATATTACTGTCAGACTTGATCTAGTCTAATGCATTAGGCACCGATGTGTGGAAATGCTGGTAGATGCACTACTAATTCATTTTAATAAAGCCTAATCTCTCCACATTTTGTGTTGAAAGGCGAGTTGTCTTTGGGGTAACTATGCCCCCGTCGCACTGAACACCGGCTCTGATGCCACACTACCGGCCATGCAGGAAAGCTTGTCCAGGGCAAAATCGTCCAGTTGCAACAACAATTCAAGTTTGGCTGCCCAGTAGTCCAGGGGATCTTGGGTCTGGAGTGGCAAGGTGGAGTCCAAGTATGCCACCACCTGCTGGTTGAGGTTCTGCTCCATGTCCTCCTGTTGCTGCTGGGGGGTTTCTTCAGTAGGCAGAGGTCCCTCTGATCAGATGGGCATAAGGATGGGTGATAGCGCACATAGGCAGTGACTAACTGACTACACAGGATTTCTCTCTAGTAGTTGAGTATATCATCCCTCTCAGCAGGTGTAAAAAAGGCCCCAATTTACATCTTGTAAAGCCAGTAGTCACCCTTCTGCAAAATGGTGATAATGCTTAAAGACGCTGTCACTACCAGAGATGAGCGAAGTTTTCAAAAATTCGAATCAGGCGCTTCGCTGAATTTTTTTAGAAAATTCCATTTGATCCAAATTAATTTGTCATGAAGCACGTTATAAATCAGCTATTTCCTGGTCTGCAGGGAGAGTGTAGATCACTGAGCATTGCATAAACAGACATAGCTAGTCTGTAGTAAAGCAGGTACTGTGTATCAATATGACAGGCAGGTGACGGTGTCACTCTTAGACTCAGTTCACACTTTACTTATTTGGGGCGTTACGGGTCAAGAACTGAACAAATAACTGAAGTGTGAACCCTGCCTTACAGGTCAATGTTAGTATCAGCTATAATGTACTTAAGCAAAAAACAAACAATACAACAGCACTCTGCAAACACAAATACCAAGGTAAATATACAACAGTGCCATACTCACCATAGAAAATATAAAATGCTAATACTGTCTTATAAATGTGAGATTCTTATCAAATACATTTTGTACAAAGTTATTTGTGCCCGTCTGCCAGCGTCAAGGTGATCTCTTTAAGATGGTAACCTAACACTAAATACCACACTCAATGGTGCCATACCGACCTACATAAAATTCAGGGAATTCAGGTTCCACATGCATGCTGGACCCACACTATATTGTACCTGTCATGGTGCCACAATGGCCTCCATTAAATTCAGGGGATGCAGGTTCCACATGCACGCTGAACCCACACTATAATGTACCTCTTTGGTACCTCACCGGTCTCCACTTTCAGTTATTTCGGCCCCAGCACCCAGACAGAGGAGAGAGGTCCCACAGCAAGGAATCATGCGTCATATTACCCACCACCAGAGAAGGCCACTTTCAGTTATTTCGGCCCCACCACCCAGACAGAGGAGAGGTTTATTCAACTTTGGGTTGCACAGCAAGATCATGGTAAAGTTGAAAAAATGAGGATTCAATAAAGAAGTGCCCCGGAGTACAAGAATACATGGTTGAGGGGGAGGCAGTTATAAATGTCTATTCTGCACAAGGGAGGGACAGGTCCTGTGGGATCCATGCCTGGTTCATTTTTATGAACGTCAGCATGTCCACGTTGGCTGTGGACAGGCGGCTGCGTTTGTCAGTAATGACGCCCCCTGCCATGCTGAATACACGTTCAGACAAACGCTGGCCGCCGGGCGGGCCAGCACCTCCAAGGCATAAAATGCTAACTCTGGCCACGTGGACAATTTGGAGACCCAGAAAATGAATGGGGCCGAACCATCAGTCAGTACGTGGACGGGTGTGCAGACGTACTGTTCAACCATGTTAGTGAAATGCTGCCACCGCTGTTCCGAAGTTCCGCTGTAGCGCAGACAGGCGAGCAGCGGCAGGATGTGAATGCCGGAAGTGCGCACAGATGGCCCTCACTTTATGCAGCAGCTCTGACATGTCGGGGTAGTTGTGAATGAACTTCTGCACCACCAAATTCAGCACATGCACCAGGCAAGGGATGTGCGTCAAACCGGCTAGTCCCAGAGCTGCGACGAGATTTCGCCCATTATCGCACACCACCAGGCCGGGCTTGAGGCCCAACAGCAGAAACCACACGTCGGTCTGTTGTTCAATACCCCGCCACAACTCCTGCGCGGTGTGGGGCCTGTCCCCCACTACATTTACCCAGTGTGCAGTTAGGGAGATATAGCGTCCCTGGCCGTGCTTACTGGTCCACGTATCTGTGGTTAGGTGGACCTTGCCACAGATGGCGTTGCGCAGTGCACACTTGATTTTATCGGATACTTGGTTGTGCCGGGAAGGCACGGCTGTCTTGGAGAAGTAGTGGCGGCTGGGAACAACATACTGTGGGACAGCCATTGCCATCAGCTGTTTGAAGCTGTCTGTGTCCACCAGCCTGATTGACAGCATTTCAAAGGCCAGTAGTTTAGAAATGCTGGCATTCAGGACCAGGGCTCGAGGGTGGCTAGGTGGGAATTTACGCTTTCTCTCCAAGGTTTGTGAGATGGAGAGCTGAACGCTGTCGTGTGACATGGTGAAGATGCTTGGTGACGCAGGTGGTGTTGTCAGTGGCACATCCTCTGTTTGGTGGGCGGCAGGTGCCAACATTCCTCCCGAGGCGGAGGAAGAGGCCAAGGCAGCAGCAGAAGAGGGAGCAGGGGGAGCCAGAGTGAGTTCCTTGCTTTTAAGGTGTTTACTCCACTGCAGTTCATGCTTTGCATGTAGATGCCTGGTCATGCAGGTTGTGCTAAGGTTCAGAACGTTAATGCCTCGCTTCAGGCTCTGATAGCACAGCGTGCAAACCACTCGGGTCTTGTCGTCAGCACATTGTTTAAAGAAGTGCCATGCCAGGGAACTCCTTGAAGCTGTCTTTGGGGTGCTCGGTCCCTGGTGGCGGTGGCCAGTAGCAGGCGAACTCTCTTTGATGCGGCTGTTCTGCTTTTGCCCCCTGCTCTCTCTGTTGCTACGCTGTTGGGTCGGTCTCACCACTGCCTCTTCCTCTGAACTATGAAAGTCAGTGGCACGACCTTCATTCCATGTAGGGTCTAAGACCTCATCGTCCTCTGCATCGTCTTCCCCACAGTCTTCCTCCCTAACCTCCTGTTCAGTCTGCACACTGCAGAAAGACGCAGCAGTTTGCACCTGTGTTTCGTCATCATCAGAGACGTGCGGACTCCGATGAGGTGGTATTCCCATGTCCTCATCATCAGGAAACATCAGTGGTTGTGCATCAGTGCATTCTATGTCTTCCATCAATGGGGAAGGGCTAGGTGGATTCCCTTGGGAAACCCTGCCAGCAGAGTCTTCAAACAGCATAAGAGACTGCTGCATAACTTGAGGCTCAGACAGTTTCCCTGATATGCATGGGGATGATGTAACAGACTGATGGGCTTGGTTTTCAGGTGCCACTTGTGCGCTTTCTGCAGAAGACTGGGTGGGAGATAATGTTGTGAACATGCTGGATCCACTGTCGGCCACCCAATTGACTAGCGCCTGTACCTGCTCAGGCCTTACCATCCTTAGAACGGCATTGGGCCCCACCAAATATCGCTGTAAATTCTGGCGGGTATTGGAACCTGAGGTAGTTGGTTCACTAGGACGTGTGGTTGTGGCAGAATGGCCACGTCCTCTCCCAGCACAAGAGGGTACACTAACACCACCACGACTGCATCCGTGTCCCTTACTAGATGTTTTCCTCATTGTTACCGTTCACCAAGCACCACAATAAGAAAAAAAATATTTGGCCCAATGTATTGATTTCAAATTCAGGTCTTTTTTTAAAGGCACCTAACACTATCTGCCTATTTATTTATGTAGCGTATTACACTAATCCAGGCACAGCAGTAACCACTGATTTAGGGGAATATCTCTTTTAGGGCTAGTATTTATGGACAGATTTACAATTGGCCTCCAACAGCTCGAACACCAGATTCAGGGTATTGCTATTTTGGCAATTGAATTTCACCCCAGAACAAAGTATATGTTTTTGCGGACACTATGAATCTTGGCCTGCAACAGCTCGAACACCAGATTCAGGGTATTGCTATTTTGGCAATTGAATTTCACCAAAGAAGAAAATATATGTTTTGGCGGACACTATTATACTTTGCCAGCCACAGCTGAAACCACTGATTTATGGTATTGCTATTTTGGCAATTGAATTTCACCCCAGAACAAAATATATAATTTGCAGGACACCTTGAAACTTGGCCAGCCACAACTGAAACCACTGATTTATGGTATTGCTATTTTGGCAATTGAATTTCACCCCAGAACAAAATATATGTTTTGGCGGACACTATGAATCTTGGCTTGCAACAGCTGGGACACCAGATTCAGAGTATTGCTATTTTGGCAATTGAATTTCACCCCAGAACAAAATATATGTTTTGGCGGACACTATTATACTTTGCCAGCCACAGCTGGAACCACTGATTTATGGTATTGCTATTTTGGCAATTGAATTTCACCCCAGAACAAAATATATGTTTTGGCGGACACTATGAAACTTGGCCAGCCACAGCTGAAACCACTGATTTATGGTATTGCTATTTTGGCAAATGAATTTCACCCCAGAACAAAATATATAATTTGCAGGACACTATGAAACTTGGCCAGCCACAGCTGAAACCACTGATTTATGGTATTGCTATTTTGGCAATTGAATTTCACCCCAGAACAAAATATATGTTTTGGCGGACACTATGAATCTTGGCCTGCAACAGCTGGGACACCAGAATCAGGGTATTGCTATTTTGGCAATTGAATTTCACCCCAGAACAAAATATATGTTTTGGCGGACACTATTATACATCGGCAGCCACAGCTGAAACCACTGATTTATGGTATTGCTATTTTGGCAATTGAATTTCACCCCAGAACAAAATATATGTTTTAGCGGACACTATGAATCTTGGCCTGCAACAGCTGGGACACCAGATTCAGGGTATTGCTATTTTGGCAATTGAATTTCACCCCAGAACAAAATATATGTTTTTGTGGACACTATGAATCTTGGCCTGCAACAGCTGGGACACCAGATTCAGGGTATTGCTATTTTGGCAATTTAATTTCACCCCAGAACAAAATATATGTTCTTGGCGGACACTATGAATCTTGGCCTGCAACAGCTGGGACACCAGATTCAGGGTATTGCTATTTTGGCAATTGAATTTTCACCCCAGAACAAAATATATGTTTTGGCGGACACTATTATACTTTGCCAGCCACAGCTGAAACCACTGATTTATCGTATTGCTATTTTGGCAATTGAATTTCACCCCAGAACAAAATATATAATTTGCAGGACACTATGAAACTTGGCCAGCCACAGCTGAAACCACTGATTTATGGTATTGCTATTTTGGCAATTGAATTTCACCCCAGAACAAAATATATGTTTTGGCGGACACTATGAATCTTGGCCTGCAACAGCTGGGACACCAGATCCAGGGTATTGCTATTTTGGCAATTGAATTTCACCCCAGAACAAAATATATGTTTTGGCGGACACTATTATACTTTGCCAGCCACAGCTGAAACCACTGATTTATGGTATTGCTATTTTGGCAATTGATTTTCACCCCAGAACAAAATATATGTTTTGGCAGACACTATGAATCTTGGCCTGCAACAGCTGGGACACCAGATTCAGGGTATTGCTATTTTGGCAATTGAATTTCACCCCAGAACAAAATATATGTTTTGGCGGACACTATGAATCTTGGCCTGCAACAGCTGGGACACCAGATTCAGGGTATTGCTATTTTGGCAATTGAATTTCACCCCAGAACAAAATATATGTTTTGGCGGACACTATTATACTTTGCCAGCCACAGCTGAAACCACTGATTTATGGTATTGCTATTTTGGCAATTGAATTTCACCACATAAAATAATCTATCCTTTGCCAGACAGCAGACAGTATTATACTTGGCTAGCCAAAGCTGGAACACCAGATTTAGGGGATTGGTATTTGGACAATTGTATTTAACCCCTTAATAAAATATAGAAATTGCTATCCTGAATTTCTAGGGGTGACAATTAGCACAGCCAAGCCCCTGATGTAGGATATAGCAAAAAAAAAAACTAGTATTGATGGATTGATGGACTTGGTGGCAGCTTGTTCTGGTGCACCACAAGTCACAAAATGGCCACCGATCACCCCAGAAAATAAGTGACAGAAAAACACTCTGTGCAGCCTAAAAACTAGTGAGCAAGTAACTAGCAGAAGTTCAATCATTCACAGCTGTAGATTGATCCGTTCATTAGGTGCTGTTGCTGACTTTTCCCTGCCTAATCTCGCCCTCACAGAAGCTGCGTCCTCTCCCTACACTAATCAGAGCAGTGTGACGTGCGGCGCTACGTGACTCCAGCTTAAATAGAGGCTGGGTCACATGCTGCACTTGGCCAATCACAGCCATGCCATTAGTATGCTGTGATGGGCTCTTAGGGCAAGAAGTAAAACTCTAGCTGATTGGCTGCTGTGCAGCCCTTCAGAAAACAGGAAGTAATCGCTGAACAACAAACCCGAACTCGAACTTTTTTGAAAATGTCCGGGTTCGGGTCCGTGTCCCGGACACCCCAAAATTCGGTACGAACCCGAACCCGATAGGACACACTACTGACCCCCACGGTGCTGAACAGACACCACTGACTACAATGAACTCCATTCATTTTCCATTTCAAATCTTGTTTTTTTTTTTTTAATGGCCAAAAAAGTCCTGATTTTTTTAATCTGGTCTTTTCGATGGAATCTGCGATGGAGGCCCTGAACGGAACCAACAACGTAGAAGTGAATGAGCCCTTAACAGTATGATAAGAAATCTGACACATCGAGCCAATTAATAAATGATTTGCAGTTTTATTCTATCAAGTATAAATACTGTACAGTAGAACATTGCATGTAAACAGTAAGTATAGAAAATAACATATAAAGGAAGGCTGTAAAATCAAAGAAAACTTTACAAAATATGCACAATAAAGAAAATGAACATGACCATTGGGGTGAGGAGGCCGCAATACAGAGAAATGCCTCCATTAGTGCAAGAGAACTTGTAATCAGCAGAAAATTCACTTGTGCTCAAGGATTGACTGGCAAGAGTGCAGAGGGAAGGAGAGGCGCAACCGCGAACTGCCATTGTAACAGCCTGTGGACCTAAAGAAAAAAGAACAGATATAAACCAGATTATCTATCTATCTATTTATCTATCTATCTATCTATCTATCTATCTATCTATCTCTTAGCATGTGCTTTAAGAGTGCTGCTATAACCTGTAATCTATGAAGCCGTATAGGACTTTACCTGTGATTTTAGTTGTCTGCATTGTACATGCCGTCTCATTTCCAGTACAACTAATGGTGTCGCTGGTATAACACCAATCGGAGTTCACTGTGATGCAGCTTCGACATTTCACTCCATTGACTGCAGAGCTGTTGGAATTGCTGTTGAGTGCTGGCACTATATGAGAGATATGAATGTTAATGAGTATACATCTCTTATATCTAATTCCATTGAAGATGAAAGTTAATTTGACATACATAATTAGGACTGGTTATTTTTGTTATATATATATATATATATATATATATATATATATATATATATATATCTACATTTCCATTACTGGTACCCATTAAGATCAGCTTACAACACCAATAGATAGTGTATAGTTTTATAGTATCATTGAAGAAGTAATAAAGCTTTATACACAAAACTCAGTCTTTTAGAAATCTTTGTTGCTGCTCTCTCTGCTCTAGCTAAGAAATAGCCCACCCCCACCACAAAACCAGACAACCCTTTAATATTCAGATAAGTGAGGCACATTTGGTAAATTTGCATGCCGATTCCCCTAATCCAATCCTTGTATTCTGGAAACCTGTCAGTCATCCTTATACTGTTTACTATGTATAATACTTTGATTCATTACAATTTGGTTTTCGCACCCTACATACTACAGAAACTGCCCTCACTAAAGTGACCGGTATTCTCCCTACTGCTAGATGCAATGGTGACTACTCTTTACTAATTCTCCTTGATAATTCTGCTGCAATCTAATCTACACTGTAGACCACCATCTACTCCTCACCATGCTCCAATCTATCGGCCTTAAAGACACAGTTCTTTCTTGGTTTATTTTCTATCCTCTCTCACTTTTTCAGTGTGTCATTCACTGGCTCTATCTCCCCTCCTCTCTCTCTCTTGCTGTTGGGTTTCCTCAGTGTTCAGTCCTTGGTCCTCTGCTCTTTTCTCTCTACACAGCCCCTATTGGACAGACAGCAGGTTTGGTTTCCAGTACCATCTCTATGTTGACAACACGCAACTATGCACTTCTTCTCGTGACATCACTAGTGCTGTACTACAGAACACCAGTGACTGTCTGCCAGTTCAATTTAACATTATGTGATCTCTTGATCTAAAGCAGAATTTTTCAAAAACTGAACTACTGGTGTATTCTCCTTCTTAACCTACCTAAACCTGATATCTCCCTCTCAGTGAGCGGCACTATCATAACTCCGGGGCAGCACACCTGTAGTCTCGTTGTTATGTTTGGCACTGATCTTTCCTTTACCCCCTATATTCAATCTCTTGCCCACTGATGCTACCTAAACTTCAAAGAGATCTCTAGGATCTCTCTCTTTCTTACTGTGTAACCAACAAAAACTCTCATTGTGACCCTGATCCATTCCCGCCTCAATTACTGTAACTCTTTACTAATTGTCCTCCCCCTCACTAGATTCTCCTCTCTCCAATCAACCCTGAATGCATCAGCCAGGCTCATCTGTCTGTCTAACCACTACTCCACCCTGTGCCAGTCATTGCACTGGTTGCCATACAGTATAGGATTCAATTTAAACTGCTAATTTTTACCCACAAAGCTATCCATCGTGCTACACCCCCTATATCTCCTCCCTCATCTCTGTCTACCATCTTACCCGTGCTCTCCGTTCAGCTAATAAATTACAACTGACATCCAATGTAATCCGAAACTCTCACTCCTGTCTCCAATACTTCTCCCAAGCTGCACCAGTTCTCTGGAACGCCTTACCCCAAGCAATTAGGTTAATCCACAGCATTCACAGTTTTAAGTGCTCCGTAAAAACACATCTTTTTTGGTTAGCCTATCACAATCCCTGATCCAGCCTTCTATATTCCCCCCCTTCAGAATTATTCCTCTGGACCTGATCTAACTGTATCCACTAGTGACGAGCGAAGTATTTAAATATTGGATTTGACTGCTTTGACAAATTTTACAAAAAAATCTGCTTCATGACAAATTAGTGCATTGTAGTGGTTACAATGACATTGTACCCCTCAGATGCCGCAGTCATACATGATCGCGGCATCTGGTATTAATAACAGAGGGGAAAATTATACAAAAAGAAATATATAATACTTACCTGACCCATTTGCTCACAACGGCTGGTCGCCATTATCCTGCTTGAAGGCCTGGTATGAAATCTCACTCAGCTCAAGATGACGTCACTGCACACGGGATTTCGGCCTAGATCTTCAAGCAAGATGTCGGCAGCTGGCCTGTCGCGAGCAAATGGATCAGGTAAGTATTTTTTTTTTGTTTTTTACACTTTTTCTGTTTAAATTGATTCACTACTGCGAAGCACAAGGAAATTCAGCTTCATGGTAAAACAAATTTATCCTAATATTCGGATCTAAGTCCACTTCATGGACTTCAATTCGCTCATCACTAGTATCCACCACACCTCATTCACTCTAAAGCACTCAAGATATTAGCTCTTGACTGGCTTATGCAACCTTATATCTTTCCGGACCATTGTATAAAACAAGCATTTTTTAACTATTGTGTTACTTTTTGTGTCACCACTTCTCCTCATAGAATGTAAGCTCTTGCGAACAGGGCCCTCATTCCTCTTATTTTAACTATTGACTTGTCCGTTGCTATGTTATGATGGTTTGTACATAAATCCATGAATTATAAAGAGCAACTGAATATGTTGGTGCTATATAAATAAAGATTATTATTATTATAGTTATCTTTCTACCCATTTTCAAAGCTAAAGCCTATGATCACTTACATGTAGGCATTGGGGGGACACAATTGTCAGTGGAACAGCATGTAGCACTCGTCTGGACTGTGCCTCTTGGAATGGTCATGGTTCCAGCTGCATTACAATTGATTGGCAGGGAACAGGATCTAGAAAACACTTGTGTGCTTAATCCACCTGAACATAGATAATAATAAAAAAAATGTGTTAACAAATTAATTATCATCTAAATGACAAAATTGAAAGTTTATTTTTAGACTTTGCTTGTCTTTCTAGGGAATTTAAGCTTTAAAGTGAATTTTTTATGGTATTAATACATACTGTATGTGTCAGAGCTGACAGTGAATTGCTTGCAGTTCTCTGCCATAGCTCCTTCTTTATTTTTTATTGCTGAGGGGCCCTGACAGGGTGGGAAAACCCCGTTAATGCAGATGAAGAGAGAAGAAGTAAAAAAGGAGAATGGGGAATCAAGACAAGTAGGGAATCAAGAGGAAGATAAATAAAGAGTAAGGGAAAGAAGTAAAAGAATGGATAGAATAAGAGGAAAAGAAAGAATAGGAAGAGGACGTGAATAAAACATATGAAAGAATAGGAAAGAAGAAGAGAAAAATAAAGAAGAAGAGGGAGGGAGGGAAAGTATAAGGGAAAGGGAAAGAAGATGGGAAAGGGATAGAAGAAGAGGCAGGGAAAGAGAGAAAGAATAAGAGGAAGAGAAAGAAGAAGATGAAGGGAAAGAATATGCACATGAAGTAAAATAAATGAAAGCGTTAGAGAAAACAAAGAGGAAGGGAAAGGGAATGAAAGGAAATAAATAAGGAAATAAATGAAGAGAGAAAGAAAAGAGGAAGGAAAATTAAATAGGAAAGGAAAGAAGAAGAGTAAAGAACTCACAGATGAAGGAAGAGAAAGAACACAGGTAAGAAGTGGATAAAAGGAAAAGGAAAGAAGTAGAAGAAGAAGGAAAGGAAGAGAAAATGAAAGGAAAATTAAGAGAAAGCATAGAAAGATGAAGAAAAAAAAAGAAAGGGAGATATAGGAAAGTAAAAGAGGAGACGAATGGAAAGAAGAGAAAGGAAAGAAGAGGGAGATGAAGGAAAAGAGGTGGAAAAGAGAGGCAAGAGAGGGATAAAAAGTAAATAAGGAAGGGAATGTAAAGAACAAGGGAAAATTAAGAAGGAAATGTAAATAAAGAAGAAGACTTACCTATTGTAGTATTGGTGTATCTTGCTTCACAAACATAATCTGTGGGGCAGATGACACTGACACCTGTGCAGCTCGAAGACATTGATGTCACACATAGCTGGCAGGAAATACAGAATCCTAGAACATAGACACAGGTTCATATCTACTTCTATACAAGCCTCATCCCTTATTAAATACCCTAACAGCTCATTTACGTGGTTACGACCACCCTGCAATCCATCAGCGCTGGTCATGCTTGCACATTATAGGAAAAAGTGCCCGTCTCTCTGGTGGCGGGGAACATGGGAGCTCACATAGGCTAGTGCTTTTTTCAATACTGTGCAAGCACGACCACCGCTGATGGATTGCAGGGTGGTCATAACCATGCAAACAAGCAGTGTATAATGAGATAGAAAAATGAATCCAGCCAGCAAAGGAGGCAATATGGAGAATAACAATACATTAGTAAGTATCTTGTATTAACTTACATGATGAATGCTATTTACTGAAGTGACACAACCCCTTTAAAGTGCTTGTGAAAGATTAGCTGCAAGTGATAAGTGATGGCAGTACTAGATGCAGACACTGGGTAAGGAAGATGCTTTACCTGGGAATAAAATATCATAATTTGCTTCATGCCCTCAGGGTGACCAGAGTGGCCCTGGTCTGGTTTACATATATGCAATGGTCACTTTGATAGAAGGAGGCATTCTGCTGTCTGCCTACAAAAACATCTACACCTACATACACTTTGGAAGAACATGAATGCTACCTCCTGGTCCAGTGCCCATGGGATGCCCAGCTAAGAGAACTTCAAGAGAAACAAATTATTGAACCAGCACTCAGCCAAGTCAACCAATACTCACTAATTTTACTGGAGGAAGGTAGCAGTATACAATTGCTGGAACTTAACTATAACCATTGTATAAATAACAATACAAGTAGCCAGGAAACAAGGTAGAGATGAGCAAATCAAATGGAAATCAAGCCACAGTGTTGAAAAAATTCTGATTTGGCAGATTCATTTTCAGATTTGTTTGGATATGGAGAGAAAGAGAGAGTTTTTCTTGGACGAATTTGACCAAGAGAAATTTTAGAAAATCTCTAAAAAAAAGATATTAGGTACTTACCTTTTGCTGTCAGAGCTAAAAGCAGGAAAAAAACTCCAAAGACAGACCGCATTTTCAAAAACATCAGCGAAAATTGTAACTATTCAAAAGCTGAATGCAGTTAGAATAGCATTAGACTCGTTTTACATTGTCCCTGTAGTTAGACTTCAGGAATTTAGGTGTGTGAGTGACGACAAAAGACGAGGACATGATTAATGAATCTGAGTAATAGGCGTGGACCCCATGCAGCAGTGAGACTTGTCAAATATACTCTTGACACCTCTTGCGTAGAGCTGGTTGATTTATTCAGGACATCAGGTGTCAGAACATCAGGTGTAAGGAATTGTCTTAAAATGTGTTTTTCTGGAGTCACTGTTTTAGTCCTACTGTCATAAAGTACGTCAACGGCATCAACATTTGCTTCCAATGACCGTTTTATTTCATTTAAGATCACTGGGAGGAATTAAGGAGGTCGTCCAGGATTATAAAAACCTGACAGATAAATACAGTGCCATATCTGTCCACAGGTTGGGAGTGGTATTGTACCGCAGACCATTTGGTTTATTAGTGCCACATAACCCATGGAAACCGGTGGCATGTTTTTTAATGGTGGGCAACCCCTTTAATAGCTGAAACCCCAAGTGTCACAGCACAGATCCTATCTACATTTTTTCTTATCCTGCCCAATATTTGGCGTTATCAATATTTACTAGAAATATTTGTGCATGAAATAATAAAAATACAGCTAAAAATATACATATAAATGAGATGACTGTCCATCTATCTTATACTTATGGAACCTCCCTGCTGTCCCCCGAACAGATGATATCAGGTTCGGCTACATTCACATATGCTCTCTTCCCTTTCCGCTATTGAGATCCGTGAACTGAACGAAACGGAGTGCACCAGAATATATTCTGTTCCATTTGGTTGCATTCTCATCGCAGACAGAATAGCGCTGCAAGCAGAATTTTTCTGTCTGCGATGTGATGAGGACCAAGAGGGATCCGTCCTGACACCCATCCCTATTGATTTATTCAATAGGGACGGAACCGTTTTCTCTGACACAATAGAAAACTGATCCGTCCCCCACTGACTATCAATGGTTTTCATGACGGATCCATCATTGCTAGGTTAAGGATAATACAAACAGATCCGTTAATAACAAATGCAGAAAGTTGTATTATTGTGACGGAAGCATTTTTGCTGATCCATGACAGAGCCAGAAAAAACCTGGTGTGAAAGTTGCCGAACAAGGTGCGAACCAAACATGTTGAATATTAATGCCTGATTGTTCTGTTCTTAGGGGAGTTACCCCAACAACATAGGTGTCTGGCAGCAGCTTTACTCCCCTTTCTCTATGCACACTCAGCCAAACTGAACAAGCATACCGTAGGGTGTCGGGAGGAATAGCCGTGGGCCAAACAAGATTAACTTGTAAATTTTCGTATGGTCATTTTCCTTGGGTAAGATGGCAACCACACCTCAGTGTCAGGATGAAAATAGCTCAGAAGATGCAAAATCTCCTGATATTATAGCCCCTTTTTAATTTCAGAACAGACATGCAATGGAGAAGAAACAACATGATCACCATTCACACTGGAAAAACCTGTTTCTTTAAACGTTCTTTATCATGGTCTTTGGCATCATGGAGCCTTACATATTTCAATAGCATTAAACAGGTTGTTCAACAAAAAAACATTTTACAGTTTACAAACCTTCTTCATATGAATACTTTTGTAATCGCATGTATTTAAAAATGTATTATAGCCACCGAGTTCCTCAATGAAATTGATCTGTAGAGCGCCACCTGCTGTTTTTTTTTTCCTTTTTCTAATTTCTCTGTCCTGCTCACTGAGACACAAGCAGATACTCAGTTCCATACTTCAACTGCCACCAGCTGCAGCAGACAGAACACACTCCCTTAGAGAGGGCACACCTCCTAAGCTAACAGTTTGAAATAAATCTAGCAAAACAATTGTAACAATAATGGGTAGATCACTGGATCCATGTTGAGGTATGAGGCTGGTTCTAGCTTTGTCATGTGCTATATTATATGTGACTTTCAGTTTTTACATTCTTCATAGTGACCTATGAGAAACTAGAACATCTATTATATCAAGAAATGAAAAGTCAAAGATGTTTTTCAGCGATATGGGTTAGTTGTACCAAGCTGTATCCCATCTTGTCTATGGGACAATGTCAGGGCTGCCAATTAGTTTTACTGGAAAGATAGTGTTCGAGAAGTTAATGTCTTGGAGAAATAAGAGTCTATGGACTGTATATTAGAGAAGACAAAGGTGGGAAAAATGTTGTGGGATGTTTACATCCATGCGGAGCATTGCAATTGCAATTCAAGACCCAACTCATCTGTACGGAGACCCTCAAGGCTCTCTAAGAAACAGGCTAGTATAACCTTTGGGATAGACATTTGATTTTCAGCTTATACTTAGAGGGTATCTACACGTGAATTAAAACATACACTACCAAAAATTTTTTAAAAGAACACCCTGAAAATGTAAGGAGATTAAACTGGAGCTTGACAAATTATAAACTGCTAATTGTGCTTGGTCAATAAACACACAACCAAGGTGGTGCCCCTTTATTCTGCAGCATGGTTTATGTGAAGGAGGGTTCACATTAATACTGGATGGCATCTCCTCTTGATGCGATACAGGCTGCCACTCTGGCATGATAGTGCTCATACAGATGCTGAATAACATTCGGTGGGATGACCACCCTTCTTTCCCCATAGTATAGGGTGCTATGCATCTGATGAGGGTCTATAATGCTACACTTTCCATATGTATTTGCCAGTTTGTGAATAGTTTTTTTTCTTTTTATCCACCTATCATCTGGACACATTAACTAGCATGGGGTCTTCGTGGCAGCTATGTTTCCTTATAAAACTGAGCTTTTAGCAACTAGAGGCCAAAACTGCTGTGACTTTGCATGTCCTTCAGTAGATGAGGTGGCTCCCTCTGTGTTCCCCTTATAGTTTACTACAGTCACGCAATTCCAAGATTGTGAGAACAGTCCAAGAAGACCACAAAAGGGAGGTTGTAACATGAATTTGTCAAAAAGAGAAGATCTGGGAATTTTGAAGGTACAAGACAGGGCAGGTCTTCAAAGAGGTTGTCTCATCTAGACTACCTATGTGCTTTCCCGTTGGGGACTATGTTATATTCCCTTGTAAGAGCATCATGTTTGTAACACACAGAGAAGCTTCTGCAACATCTTATTCCTGTGTGCCTGTATGGCACAGCAGAGGGCGCCAGATCATTGTCTGAAGATTTATAAGCGATCCTATGGAAAAATTATAATAATAATAATTTCACATTCAGAATTTCAGATATTAAGAAAGCGGTAATCTCAGCTCTGGTACATATGTATGGTCTCAAGTTATCAGTGTTATCACATCTAATTGAAAACAAGAAATCTGACAGATCAAGCCTGTTTGTAGACAACTCATGGTTTTATTCTCTAAAATGTAAATACTGTACAATAAAATATTGCATGTAAACAATCGTTTTAGAAACATACTACATGAAGGAAGGCTTACCAAAATTACTAAATGTATACATACAATAAGGAAAATGAACGTGATCTTTTAGACCAGGAGGCCGCTACAGAAATGCCACCATCTGCACAAGAGTACAAGAAAACTCAGTAGTGTGTAACTGGGTTGTCTCACTTAGGAAAAATGCATTCATGATGTAGACAGAGTTAACACAAGGCACTCATAGCCCCTTTACACGGGCCAATTTTGCAGGTGATTGTCAGGAAGAAAGCATTTCATCTCAACAAATGCCTGCTTCTCAGTGAAGGAGACCACTGCATTTACATGCAGGAGGGATCGCTAATGCCATTGCTTGACCGCATACAGACTCATTATTTGCCAGCAGCAGAGGCATGATCTGCTGCTGGCAAACGATAATTTATGTGCCTACACTAATGATCAAATTACCTGATGAATGAGTGCTTTGCTCGTTTATTGGGTAATTGGCGACTCCTTTACAGACTAAACAAAACCAAAGACAGGTGCACTCTGCGTTAATACTAAACCCTCACACTGATGAAAAATTGAGAGGTTAGTTCTAAATATCCTACTAGGAGGACATGTCTTAAGCTCGGGCACCATGCCAAGGTCTCTCAAAGTAGCCAGAGGCCCTATCACTCACCTACCTGTGCCGTTTGGGCAATACCAGGGGCCAATGGGCGGATTACGGGAGCATAAGGCCTGACTCACAGACAGCTACCAGTAACCTCCAGCATGGCTATGCCTGCAATAGGAGTGGGAAGTGCCTGTGAGCCCCACCCGAGACTGGCTGATATGACCCAGGGCTCAGTCTCAGGTGGGGCTCACAGGCACTTCCCAACTCCCATTGCAGGCAAGGCTACATGCTGGAAGTTACTGGTAAGCTGTCTGTGAGTCAGGCCTTATGCTCCCGTAATCCGCCCACTGGCGCCTGGTATTGACCAAACGGCACAGGTAGGTGAGTGATAGGGCCTCGGGCTACTTTGAGAGACCTTGGCGCGGTGCCCGAGCTTAAGACATGTCCACCTAGTGGGATATGTCGAACTAACTTCTCAATTTTACATCAGTGTGAGGGTTTACTATTACCGCAAAGTGCACCTGTCTTTGCTTTTGTTTAGTCTTTGTATGTTCTTCACATCCACATAATTGTTACCTTATGTAGGATGGGTATTGTGGTACTTGTGGTCCGTTGCTGGCATTTTCCATTGTATGCGATTTTTTGCTGTTGATTGCCATAGCAACGGACTACAAGTGCAGGATGTGCTCCCCTATATATATGCACAACTGCATGTGGGTTTGAGCATATCCTGCCTGTTTAACACCACGTTTTCTAATGGTTTGTAGACTCTTTACAGAGCCAGATAATAACTAACGAGCATTCCTTAGAAGAACGCTCGTTAGCAATTATCTGCAGTGATGTTCCGAACTATTCGCCGGCGAATATAGCTTGTTCGCGTTCGCCGTGGCTGGCGAACATATGCGATGTTCGGTCCGCCCCCTATACATAGTAACATAGTAACATAGTATATAAGACCGAAAAAAGACATTTGTCCATCCAGTTCGGCCTGTTTTCTACAAGTTGATCCAGAGGAAGGCAAAAAAACCCTGTGAGGCAGAAGCCAATTTTCCCCACTTAAGGGAAAAAATTTCCTTCCCGACTCCAATCAGGCATCAGAATAACTCCCTGGATCAGCGACCCCTCTCTAGTAGCTGTAGCCTGTAATATTATTACACTCCAGAAATAAATCCAGTCCCCTCCTGAATTCCTTTATTGTACTCACCATCACCACCTCCTCAGGCAGAGAGCTCCATAGTCTCACTGCTCTTACAGTGAAGAATCCTTTTCTATGTTTGTGTACAAACCTTCTTTCCTCCAGACGCAGAGGATGTCCCCTCGTCACAGTCACAGTCCTGGGGATAAATAGATGATGGGACAGATCTCTGTACTGACCCCTGATATATTTATACAGAGTTATTAGATCTCCCCTCAGTCGTCTTTTTTCTAAAGTGAATAACCCTAATTTTGATAACCTTTCAAGGTACTGTAGATCCCTCATTCCAGTTATTACTTTAGTTGCCCTCCTCTGGACCCTCTCCAGCTCTGCTATGTCTGTCTTGTTCACAGGAGCCCAGAACTGTACACAATACTCCATGTGTGGTCTGACTAGTGATTTGTAAAGTGGTAGGACTATGTTCTCATCACGGGCATCTATGCCCCTTTTGATGCAGCCCATTATCTTATTGGCCTTGGCAGTAGCTGCCTGACACTGTTTTTTTGCAGCTTAATTTGCTGTTTATTAAAATTCCTAAATCCTTTTCCATGTCAGTCTGTTTAGAAAGGATTGTCAAAACCGGAGAGTCCTGTCTAAATCCCGTAATTCGAGAATACATCTCTGAGGGACATGAACATGTGGAGTCACTGTGGGTAGAAATACATGGAGCAAAAAACAATAATAAAATACTAATAGGAGTGTATTATAAACCACCTAATATACCAGAGTCCACAGAAAATCTATTACTAAATGAGATAGATGAGGCGGCAAATCATATTGAGGTGGTTATTATGGGGGACTTCAACTACCCAGATATAGACTGGGAAACTGAAACCTGTACATCCCAAAAAGGAAACAGGTTCTTGGCAATAGCCAAAGACAATTACCTTTCCCAACTAGTTCAGGACCCCACTAGAGGGACAGCCATACTGGACTTAGTATTAACCAATAGACCTGATAGAACAACAGATGTGCAGGTTGGGGGACACCTGGGAAATAGTGACCATAAAGTTATAACCTTCCAATTATCCTTCAAATGAGAGTTTCTAAAGGGAGGAACAAAAATACCAAACTTCAAAAAGCAAAATTTAGCCAACTAAGCGAGGCCATAGGCCTAACTAACTGGGAAAAAGTCCTCAAAAATAAAAATACAACCATAAAATGGGAGATTTTTAAAAGCATTGTAACATCTAATTGTGAGAGGTACATACCTTATAGGAATAAAAGGCTAAGGAACAATAAGAAACCAATGTGGATAAATGGAACCGTAAAGAAAGCAATAAATGACAAAAAGAAAGCATATAAATCACTAAAACAGGAGGAGAGCCAGGAAGCACTGATAAACTATAAGGAAAAAAATAGAATATGTAAAAACTAATAAAATTTGCCAAACTAGAAACCGAGAGATTAATTGCCAAAGAGAGTAAAACTAACCCTAAAATGTTCTTCAATTATATAAATAGTAAAAATATAAATCTGAAGGAGTCGACCCTCTACATTGCAATGAGGGGGGTGTTGCAGAGAGCGACGAGGATAAAGCAAAACTATTAAATATTTTTTTCTCCACTATATTCACTGAGGAAAATAAACTGTCAGATGAAATGCAGAATGTAAAAGTAAATTCCCATTAAAAGTGCCCTGTCTGACCCAGGAAGAAGTACAACAGCGACTTAAAAAGATTAAATTGACAAAACGCCAGGACTGGATGGCATACACCCCCTTATCCTAAGGGAATTAAGTGATGTCATAGCCAGACCTTTATTGCTGATATTTACGGACTCTATAATAACAGGGAATGTTCCACAGGATTGGCGCATAGCAAATGTGGTGCCAATATTCAAAAAGGGTCCAAAAACAGAGCCTGGAAATTATAGGCCGGTAAGTTTAACATCTATTGTTGGTAAACTGTTTGAAGGGTTTCTAAGAGATGCTATCTTAGAGGATCTCAACAGAAATAAGCAAATAACGCCATATCAGCATGGCTTCATGAGGGATCGGTCATGCCAAACGATTTTAATCAGCTTCTATGAGGAGGTAAGTTCTAGACTTGACAGCGGCGAATCAATGGATGTCATATATCTGGATTTCTGAAAGGTTAGTATATAAAATGAGGATGCTCGGACTGGGAGAAAATGTCTGTATGTGGGTAAGTAACTGGCTGAGTGACAGAAAACAGAGGGTGGTTATTAACGGTAGATACTCAGATTGGGTCACTGTACCTAGTGGGGTACCTCAGGGGTCAGTATTGGGCCCTATTCTCTTCAATATATTTATTAATGATCTTGTAGAAGGCCTGCACAGTAAAATATCTATTTTTGCAAATTACACTAAACTGTGTAAAGTAAATAACACTGAAGAGGACAGTTTTCTGCTACAGAGGGATCTGGATAGATTGGAGGCTTGGACAGAAAAATGGCAGATGGCAGATGAGGTTTAACACTGACAAATGCACATGGTAAGGAATAATGCAAGTCACCCGTACATATTAAATGGTAAAACACTCGGTAACACTAACATAGTAACATAGTAACATAGTATATAAGACCGAAAAAAGAAATTTGTCCATCCAGTTCGGCCTATTTCCTACAAGTTGATCCAGAAGAAGGCAAAAAAAAAACCTGTGAGGCAGAAGCCAATTTTACCCACTTAAACGGAAAAAAATTCCTTCCCGACCCCAATCAGGCAATCAGAATAACTCCCTGGATCAACGACCCCTCTCAACGACCCCTCTTTAGTAGCTGTAGCTTGTAATATTATTACACTCCAGAAATACACATACAGACATTTTCTCCCAGTCCGAGCATCCTCATTTTATATATTAACCTTTTATGAGATACGGGGTCAAATGTTTTGGAGAAGTCCAGATATATGACACCCATTGATTCGCCGCTGTCAAGTCTAGAACTTACCTCCTCAGAGAAGCTGATTAAATTCGTAAATTCATAATTGAGCAAATTTTGACCCTGTACCTCACAGTCAGCAGACACATTCCAGCCAATCAGCATACGCTCCCTCCCAGACCCTCCCACCTTCTATCAAAAAGCAAGGACAGCATCCATCTTAGATTCATTCTGAAGCTGCAGTGTTAGTTAGAGCAGGGAGAGTGCTGCTGCTGCTGCTGAAGTAATAAAGGGATTCTAGGGAAAGCGTTAGCTACTAGTTTTCCGTGTCCACTCCAGTCCTCAAAGACTCATCTGCTGTAAGGACAGCGTCCTGACAGCACCCCAAAACGCCCTTTTTAAGGCTGGTACATCAGTCTGTTCTTTTTTTTAATATATATATATATACATATATATATATTATTGTAGTTGCCTGCCCGTGCGTGAGAGGCCCAGAGACTCTAGTGTGCCCACTGCCAGTGCCCACCACTCATATAGGGTGGCACAGGACTTTGCATAAAAAAAACGGCATTTAGTTTTTACACTTTGATCCAATTTCAGTTGCCTGCCTGCTGCCAGTGTGTGTCAGGCCCACAGACTGTAGTGTCCCCACTGCCAGTGCCCCCCACTCATACCGTGTGGCACAGGACTTTGCATTAAAAAAAGGCATTTAATTTTTACACTTTCATGTAATTTCAGTTGTCTGCCCGCTGCTAGTGTGTGTCAGGCCCACAGACTGTAGTGTGCCCACTGCCAGTGACCACCACTCATACAGTGTTGCACAGGACTTTGCATAACAAAAGGCATTTAATTTTTACACTTTAATCTAATTTCAGTTGCCTGCCTGCAAGTGTGTGTCAGGCCCACTGACTGTACTGTGCCCACTGCTAGTGCCCACCACTCATACCGGGTGGCACAGTAGCTTGCTGATAAATAAGGCATTTAATTTTTTCCCCTTTAATCTAAGGTCAGTTGCCTGCCAGTGTATGTCAGGCCCACAGACTATGCTGTGCCCACTGCCAGTGCCCACCACTCATACCGAGTGGCACAGTAGCTTGCCGATAAATAAGGCATTTAATTTTTACCCGATAATCTAAGGTCAGTTGCCTGCCAGTGTGTGTGAGGCCCACAGACTCTACTGTGCCCACTACCAGTGCCCACCACTTATACCGGATGGCACAGTACCTTGCAGATAAAAAAGTCATTAAATTTTTACTCTTTAACCACTTCAGCCCCCCTAGCTTAAACACCCTTAAAGACCAGGCCACTTTTTACAATTCCCCACTACACTACTTTACCCGTTTATTGCTCCGTCATGCAACTTACCACCCAAATGAATTTTACCTCCTTTTCTTCTCACTAATAGAGCTTTCATTTGGTGGTATTTCATTGCTGCTGACATTTTTACTTTTTTTGCTATTAATCAAAAATTACCGAAATTTTTACAAACAAATGACATTTTCACTTTCTGTTGTAAAATTTTTAAAAAAAACTACATTTCTATATAAATTTTTCTCTAAATTTATTGTTCTACATGTCTTTGATAAAAAAAAGTCCAATAAGTGTATATTTATTGGTTTGGGTAAAAGTTATAGCGTTTACAAACTATGGTGCAAAAAAGTGAATTTCGGCATTTTGAAGCAGCTCTGACTTTCTGAGCACCTGTCATGTTTCTTCAGGTGCTAGAATGTCAGGATAGTATAAATACCCCCAAATCACACCATTTTAGAAGAAGACACCCCAAAGTATTCGCGGGGGGCATGGTGAGTTCATGTATCATTTCATTTTTCACAAGTTAGCGGAAAATGACACTTTCTGAGAAAAAAATAAATAAAAAGTTTCAATTTCTGCTAACTTCTGGCAAAAAAAAAGAAATCTCAGACGGACTCACTATGCCCCTCAGTGAATACCTCAGGGTGTCTACTTTCCGAAATGGGGTCATTTGTGGGGTGTGTTTACTGTTCTGGCATTTTAGGCGGGGCTAAATTGTGAGCCGCCATGTAAAACCTAAAGGTACTCGTTGGAATTTGGGCCCCTTTGCGCACCCAGGCTGCAAAAAGTGTCACTCATGTGGTATCGCCGTACTCAGGAGAAGTAGGGCAATGTGTTTTAGGGTGTATTTTTACATATACCCATGTTGGGTGAGAGAAATATCTCTGTAAACTGACAACTTTGTATAAAAATTTTTAAAAGTTGTCGTTTACAGAGATATTTTCACACACAGTATAGGTATATATAAAATGCACCCCAAAGCTATGCCCTACTTCTCTGAATCTGGCGACCTGTGTGCCACTTTTGCAGCCTGTAACGCTAAAACCTAATGAGTACCTTTAGAATTTCTGAGGCCATTTTACGCATTTGGATTCCAGACTTCTTCTCACGCTTTAGGGGCCCCTAAAATGCCAGGACAGTATAAATACCCCACATGTGACCCCATTTTGGAAAGAAGACACCCCAAGGTATTCTGTGAGGGGTATGGTGAGTTCATGTAAAATTTTATTTTTGTCACAAGTTAGTGGAATATGAGACTTTGTAAAAAACAAAATAAAAAAAAAAAAAAAACTATTTCCGCTGACTTGTGGCAAAAAATAAAAATTCTGTGGACTCACCATGCCCCTCACGGAATACCTTGGGGTGTCTTCTTTCCAAAATGGGGTCACATGTGGGGTATTTATACTCACCTGGCATTTTAGGGGCCCCTAAAGTGTGAGAATCCAAATGCATAAAAATGCCCTGTGAAATCCTAAAGGTACTCATTGGTTTTAGGGCCCCTTTGCGCATCTTGGCTGCAAAAAGTGTCACTCATGTGGTATCGCCGTACTCAGGAGAAGTAGGGCAATGTGTTTTGGGGTGTATTTTTACATATACCCATGCTGCGTGTGAAATATCGCTGTAAGCGACAACTTTTTACATTTTTATTCAAAGTTGTCAGTTTACAGAGATATTTCTCTCACCCAACATGGGTATATGTAAAATACACCCCAAAACATATTGCCCTACTTCTCCTGAGTCGGCGATACCACATGTTGACACTTGCAGCCAAGATGCTCAAAGTGAGCCAATGATTGCCTTTTAGGAGGGCATTTTGCGCATTTTCTTCTCACGCTTTAGGGACCCTAAAATGCCAGGGCAGTATAAATACCCCACATGTGACCCCATTTTGAAAGAAGACACTCCAAGGTATTCCATGAGAGGCATGGCGGAGTTCATAGAATATTTTTTTGGCACAAGATTAGTGGAAATTGATTTTTATTGTTTTTCTCACAAAGTCTCCCTTTCCGCTAACTTTTGACAAAAAGTTTAATTTTCATGAACTCATTATGCCCCTCAGCGAATACCTTGGGGTGTCTTCTTTCCAAAAATGGGGGTCACATGTGGGGTATTTATACTGCCCTGGCATTTTAGGGGCCCTAAAGCGTGAGAAGAAAAATGCGTAAAAATAGCCACTCCTAAAAGGTACTCGTTGGAATTTGGGCCCCTTTGCGCATCTTGGCTGCAAAGAAGTGTCACTCATGTGGTATGCCCAGTACTCAGGAGAAGTAGGGCAATGTGTTTTAGGGTGTATTTTTACATATACCCATGCTGGAGTGAGAGAAATATCTCTGTATATTGACAACTTTGAATAAAAAATGTAAAAGTTGTCGTTTACAGCGATATTTCTCACACCCAACATAGTTATATGTAAATACACCCAACACCATGTGCCCTACTTCTCCTGATGCGTGACCTCATGGTGACACTTTTGCAGCCAAGATGCACAAGGCCTAAAACCAATGAGTACCTTTAGGATTTTACAGGCCATTTTTACGCATTTGGATTCTCACGCTTTAGGGCCCCTAAAATGCCAGGGCAGTATAAATACCCACAAGTGACCCCATTGTGGAAGAAGACACCCCAAGGTATTCCGTGAGGGCATGGCGAGTTCACAGAAAAAAAAAATTTAGCACAAGTTAGCGGAAATAGTTTTTTTTTTTTTTTACAGTCTCATATTCCACTAACTTGTGACAAAAAATAAAATTTTGCATGAACTCACCATACCCCTCACGCAATACCTTGGGGTGTCTTCTTTCTAAATGGGGTCACATGTGGGGTTTTTGTACTGCCCTGGCATTTGAGGGTCTCACTTAATCATTACACGTATGGCCAGCATTAGGAGTTTCTGCGATTCTCCGTATATTGAGCATACGGGTAATGAGATTTTTCCGTTCAGCCTCTGCGCTGAAAAAAAAAAAAATGAGACGGCACAGATTTCTTCATTCGCATCGATCAATGTGGATGAATAAATCTCTGCCAAAATCAGTGACTGCGGTGCGGTGGGCTGGGCGCTAGCTACCTAACAAGTAGCTAACTAACTGGTGGTGATAGGGGACCCTTATGCCCCATTCACCGTCCGCAATTCTGTTTGCAGAGCGGAATTGCGGACCCATTCATTTCTATGGGGACAGACTTTGTCCGCTTCGGATCGAATTACGGATCCAGCGCTTCCGAGTCTGCACTTCCGTTCACGTAAAAATATAGAACATGTCCTATTCTTGTCCGACAATTGCGGACAAGAAAAAGCATTTTCTATATAGTTCTGGCAATGTGCGGATCTGCAAAATCGCGGAAAGCACATTGCCGGTGTCCGTGTTTTGAGGATCTGCGGATCGGATCAGCGGACTGGATCCGCGGATCGGATCCGCGGATCCGTGAATCCACGGATCTGTGAATCACGGATCCGCCAAAACACATATGGGCGTCTGAATGGAGCCTTACAAGGGTGTGATCAATGACAGGGGGTGATCAGGGGTCTAGATGGGGTGATCAAGGGGTTAATAGGTGAGGGGGTGGGGGGTTAGTGTAGTGTTTGGTGCAACTTTACTGTGTTACCTGGTCCTCTGGTGGTCGATCCCAGAAAATGGGACCACCAGAGGACCAGGTAGCAGCTATATCAGACGCTGTTCATAAAACAGCGTCTGATATAACTGTTTGATGCGATTTATATCGCATCTACAGCCTGCCAGCGATTGATCATCGCTGGCAGGCTGCTAGTGCTAACTCTTCAGGCGCCAGGCGCTGTGAGCAGCCGCAGCGCCAGTCCTGCAGCGATTCTCGCGTCTCGCGAATGGCAGCCCGGCGGCGTCCGATCAGGAAGAACAGGACCGCCCGCGGGGCGCAATCCTGCGTGCTGGCGGTCTGAAGCGGTTAATATAATTTCAGTTGCCTGCCAGTGTGTGTCAGGCCCACAGACTGTACTGTGCCCAATGCCCACCACTCATATAGGGTGGCACAGTACATTACACGGCGCACGCGCAGTGCCCCAAATTGGAAGTAAGAGGAGCGACCAAGCTTCTTTTTCCATCTCCAGTTCCTAAAATCTGTTCGATACCGTCCCTGATAGGGGACGTAACGAGATTAAATTTATAGGAATAGTACTACTTAACACACCACTCATATAGGGTTGCACAGTACATTGCACGGTACACACGCAGTGCCCCAAATTGGAAGTAAGAGGACCGACCAAGCTTCTTTTTCCATTTCCCGGTTCCTAAAATGTATTCGATACAGTCCAGGTGTTAGTCCCCTTGAAACAACTTTTCCATCATTACTGTGGCCAGAAAGAGTCCCTGTGGGTTTTTAAATTCGCCTGCCTATTGAAGTCTTTGGCGGTTCACCCGGTTCGCCATTCGCAAACATTTGCGTAAATTCGCGTTCACGAACTGAAAATTTTATGTTCACGACATCACTTATTATCTGGCGGATTTTTGGCCCATGTAAAGGACCCTTTACTAATGTTTTGTGATTGTCCGTGATGTCTCCTTTGCTGTCTTGACTCATTTTTCATCACATTATATATTGCTCATATCCAGGGTTACAACTGTATTACCCCAGAGCAGGTACTTCCATTCCTACAAACTGCTACAGTCTCTAATGCATAACCAATGTATGACACCACTATGCCTTTTGTTTCCAGATCCAGCAGTCAGTGGGCGTTATTCCCCCTACAGCAGGATCCCCAGGAAGCAGCTTGTAGAGCACCCTGACGCCTTGCAGTTCAACAGCCAAAGGCACCGAAATCAAAGGTAACCAGAACCTCTAAATAGTCCAGATACCAGTCCAAAGCTAGAGATTAGTACAGCAGAAAAAAGCAAAGCAAAGTGTCTGAGCTGACCTGTCACTGCACCCCGAAACCTGCTGGAGCCAGAGAATGATCAAATATTATCTGGATGTGAGTTTTTTAAGTAAAACTGTTGAACTTTATCAGGTCTGGACTCGGCTTATTCCTCCAAGTATAGGTCCTTTGAATGCTGCGGAGCCTAGCCCTGGAGACAGACGGTGTCCAGGTAGGAACACAGTGACATGAGTAAGGCCGCATCGCCACTCAGCATTTCCTGCACACTGGGACCCCAATCGTGCCCTGTGGGTCAGCACGTTGCATAACCACCCTGCAAGTCCAGCCACAGTGACCATGCTTGCACATTATAGGCAAGCGCACTAGCGTCTCTGGTGGCCGGAATTGTGGGAGCACACATGTACAGCATCTGCCATCCCGGCCTACTTGTATATATGAGTGACACTGATATACACTGTATAGCTTTGGGTAACCACATGTCTAAAGGTGCTAACAAGCAGCTTATTTAAAAACACACTACAATGTAATTATTTTTTTATCTTTTTCATATCAGCAATGTTCCAAATATTGTCCCTTATTGGAGCCATATGGTGTTTAAACACATTCAAAAATTAACCCTTAACTAGGGTTAGATCCCTGCCCCTGTTTATATACACACATCAATGTCATAAGAAACAGAGGCTTGTTCTGCACAATCATACAAAAACTATGCCTTAATGGATATAGAAGCCTATTCATATTTATACACACAAATGGTTAACAATGGTTTGCAGTAAACAAGTCTTGCAACGTTATCTGTTTTTGGGAACAGAGGTACAGTGTGGCTATGGAAGGGATAAAGTGTAAGTGTATAGAGTTAATAGTGTAAGCAATGGTAGCAGCAGCTGAAACAGTACAGCATGGAACAGACAAGGCAAGGTTTGTGTGCAGCTGTTTAGGGGTGGTAGTAGTACTAGTGGCAGCCGTTTAACAGTAATGGTAGTGGCAATAAAAAGAATAGCAGCTGCGTCAGTGGCAACAGTCATGCAGTGCAGAACATGATGGCAGGAAGGCAGGTAGAGAGTGGCCGTGGTGTGTTGGAGCCAGTGATAAAAAAACACTGATTACTGAGTAATAGTAGAGCTATTCCTTGGCCTCAGCTGGAGGTGTATAAAAATTATCATGGATCAAAGCATACAGCAGTTCAATTTGCCTAAAGTAATGTTTTAAACACTGGCAGAGGACAACTTTGTCCGTTTGAGTGTGATGGATGTCACCTGCCATCCTGAAAACCATCTCTGAGATGACACTGGAGGCTGGACAAGACAGTGTAGTCAAAGCAAACTGGGCCAGTTCTGGCCACTATTCCAATCTGCCTGCCCAGATGTCCATAGGGTCATGGAATGGGGAATGTACCTGGGAAAAAGGCATAGTCATATAAAAAAATGAGATAATTTTTTCAAGGACAGCTAGCCAGAAGTATGAATATCATACAGCAAAATTCACTTTTGGGAAAGGCAAGGAACTATGCTACATTTCCATAATTACAATAACATTTTTTGAGGCACCTGCCTGGCAAAAGGTCCAACTGATGCCATACAGAAGAATTACAATTTTAGAGAATAATCAAATTTTATTAAAGTCACTGAACTGTGCCACTATGGCAGGGGTAGACTGGCCATAGCACCTACAGGGAAATTTCCAGGTGGGACAATTCCCAGAGGGCGCCCAAGCCTTACTTATGTCTGCAGGATGGGTACACAATGATCTGATGCTTTCAGTATTACCAGTTAGTGCTGGGAGCATCAGGTACTTATGCATCTGGCCAACGACAGCAGGTACCCTCCTGAACTAAACTGCATCACCATCTTCAGGACCATAATACAGTTAAATACTGTGATGAAGGAGGCAGTATTTTGTGCTGGACTGTGGTATTTGACTCTGAGGGGGTGGTATTTTGTGCTGCACTATGGTATTGCTGGACCTGCTTACTTGTGTTGCCCTTGCTTTTGTCAATTTGGACCCGCCTACAACAAAAATTTAGTTTTAGCAAAGAGTTAAATTTAGTTGAAGGAGGGGAACTGCACCACTACAGACACCTGGCAAAAAGGCTGACTGATGACATAGAGAATAATAAAATTTTAGAGAACTGCACCACCGGCAACTTAGCCAGGTGGCACATCAGCTTGCACACAAACGAATTACTTGTTGCAAATATGTATAGTTTCTATAAGCACCAGTACAAACAATGGAGACTGTCGAGAGACAGTGTCACAGTAGTAACAAACATCCGGTGACCATATAATCAGAAACACACATAAGTGCCTGTGGCAATGACTAAATAAAAAAAAAAACTATCAAAAATATGCCAGATAGCACTAGAATAAATCAATAACTTTATTAAATCACATTGAGAAGGAGTTAAAAACAGTGTTGGAATAGAAATTGGTGGCATCACTGGATGAGATCACATTGAGCAGACACAATCAGTATAGATGATGAATCGAATCCCGTAAATCCCATCTGAAAATTGTCAGCTTGAAGCCGATATCTTCATGCGTCAGTAAATTTGATTTAACCTGAAATAGTATAAAAAACTAAAAAATTCAAACTTACCTCCTCCATTTGCTGACGGGTCGCCAGCCTCCATCTTGCTTGAAGATCTCAGCCGTCATATGTTACCACGCCAGCCGATGGGATGACGTAATCTCGCACCGCAATGGATTTTGGCTGAGATCTTCAAGCAAGATGACGGCAGCCGACACATCGGCAGCAAATGGAGGAGGTAAGTTTGATTAACCTTTTTTTTATTGCTTATTTTACACTCAGATGACGCAATCATGTATGAACGTGGCATCTGAGGGGTAAAATGACGGGGGGCGGTTCTATCGCAGTTTTTTGTCATTGCACCCGCTACTTACAAAAAAATGCGTAATTCGTCACTAAACAAATTTTTTTGTAATCTTCGGAGAATTAGCTGAATCAAATTTTCAAGAAATTTGCTCATCTGTAACAATCAGCATATAACAAATAATATCAATTGATCCAAGTGCAAAGTGCAGCAACAATGATAGCAAGTAAAAGAGTGATCAATTACCTATAATGATCCATTTGCCGCTGATCTGCTATTCTTATTTCGTTAATAGCAGACAATGGACTGCATCAAGAGACTTTGCGACGTCACCATAATGTTTAAGTTATTCACCAAAGTTCAACGAGACTTCTGTGATAATGAAATTGGCTCACTGGAGTCCATACATTTTAATGCTCTACAGAGGTGGATCTCCATACGGCATTAAAATGAAGTTTTAAGCAAATCGTCTTTGGAGCTATCTCTTTTACACACTTACACAGAGAAAGCTCTCAATCACCGATAACACCTCCCCTGTGTACAACTATCAGTGATTGACAGCTAGCTCCATATACACACTTACCCATATAATGCTATCAATCACTGATAACTAGAGTTGAGCGAACACCTGGATGTTCGGGTTTGAGAGGTTCGGCTGAACTTCCCGAAAACTCGACCCGAACTTCACCCCGAACCCCATTGAAGTCAGTGGGGACCTGGACTTTTGGGCACTAAAAAGGCTGTAAAATAGCCCAGGAAAGGGCTAGAGGGCTGCAAAAGGCAGCAAAATGTAGTAAAATCCCCTGCAAACAAATGTGGTAGGGAAATGACTTAAAATCAAATAAAATAAATAAAAATTAACCAATATCAATTGGCAACTTGGAGGAGGAAGAGGTGAAATAGGAGGTTGGGGTGGCATCAGGTGGGAATGCTATGGAAGTTGATGTTCTCATCACAGCCAAAAAGGATTCATGTCTGCCTGCAGTGCCACAGGCCTCATTCACAGACTCAGGGTCATGGCACCCGCAAAGAGGAGAGCAGTCCCGTAATAGCAACACAGGCCTCAGGTCAACCTGCAATGGAACAGGCCGTTATCATTTATGTAGGCTCCTGACACCCAGACAGAGGAGAGGCAATTTGACAGTAAAAAGAGTTTAATGTCTCTCACTCAGACAGCAAGCAATTAAACGAAATATAGGCCACTGACACCCAGACAATGGGGCGCTCATTAGACAGTAAAAAGAGTTTAATATTTCCCACTAAGACAACAAATGATTAAACAACATATAGGCCCCTGACACCCAGACAATGTGGAGGTCATTAGACAGTAAAAAGAGTTTAATATCTCCCACCAAGACAACAAATGATTAAACAACATATAGGCCCCTGACACCCAGACAATGGGGCGGTCATTAGACAGTAAAAAGTGTGAATTGTCTGCCACCAAGACAGCAAGCAAGTACGTGAAATTTAGGCTCCTGACACCCAGACAATGGGGCGGTCATTAGACAATAAAAAGAGTTTAATATCTCCCACCAAGACAACAAATGATTAAACGACATATAGGCCCCTGACACCCAAACAATGGGGCGGTCATTAGACATTAAAAAAAATTAAATATCTGCCACCAAGACAGCAAACAAGTACGTGAAAGTTAGGCCCCTGACACCCAGACAGAGGTCCCATAGCAGCAAAAGAGGCATCATGTCACCCACCAAAATGGAAGGCCACTTTTAGTTATTTAGGCCCCAGCACGCAGACAGAGGAGAGAGGTCCCAAAGCAGAGAATCAGGTTTCATGTCACCCACCAATGGAGAATGCCACTTTCAGATATTTAGGCCCCTGGCACCCAGACGGAGGAGAGGTTCATTCAACTTTGGATTGCCCTGCAAAATAATGGTAAAATTAAAAAAAGAGGATTCAATAAAGAAGTGCCTTGGAGTACAAGAATATATGGTTAAGGGGAGGTAGTTATAAATGTCTATTCTACACAAGGGATGGACAGGTCCTGTGGGATCCATGCCTGGTTCATTTTTATGAATGTCAGCTTGTCCACATTGGCTGTGGACAGGCGGCTGCGTTTGTTAGTAATGACGTCACCTGCAGTGCTGAATACACGTTCAGACAAAACGCTGGCCGCCGGGCAGGCCAGCACCTCCAAGGCATAAAAGCTAGCTCTGGCCACGTGGACAATTTGGAGACCCAGAAGTTGAATGGTGCTGAACCATCAGTCAGTACGTGAAGGGGTGTGCACACGAACTGTTCCACCATGTTAGTGAAATGCTTCCTCCTGCTAACACGTTCCGTATCAGGTGTTGGTGCAGTTAGCTGTGGCGTGGTGACAAAACTTTTCCACATCTCTGCAATGCTAACCCTGCCCTCAGAGGAGCTGGCCATGACACAGCTGCGTTGGCGAACTCTCACTCCTCCTCTGCCTTCGCCTTGGGCTTCCACTTGTTCGCCTGTGACATTTGGGAATGCTCTCAGTAGCACGTCTACCAACGTGCGCTTGTACTCGCGCATCTTCCTATCACACTCCAGTTCAGGAAGTAAGGTGGGCACATTGTCTTTGTACTGGGGATCCAGCAGGGTGGCAACCCAGTAGTCGTATTCACACGTTAAAATGTGTGCAACTCTGCTGTCGTTGCGCAGGCACTGCAGCATGTAGTCCCTCATGTGTGTCAGGCTGGCCAGAGGTAAGGACAAGCTGTCCTCTGGGGGAGGCGTATCGTCATCGTCCTCCGTATCCTCCCAGCCATGCACCAGTGATGGGCCTGAGCTGTGTTGGGTGCAACCCCGCTGTGAACCTGCTTCATCCTCATCCTCCTCTACCTCCACCTCATCCTCCTCGTCCTCCAGTAGTGGGCCCTGGCTGACCACATTTGTACCTGGCCTCTGCTTTTGCAAAAAACCTCCCTCTGAGCCACTTCTAAGAGACTGGTCTGAAAGTGCTAAAAATTACCCCTCTTCCTCCTCCTCCTCCTCCTCCTCCTTCTGGGCCACCTCCTCTTCCATCATCGCCTTAAGTGTTTTCTCAAGGAGACATAGAAGTGGTATTGTAACACTGATAACAGCGTCATCACCACTGGCCATGTTGGTGGAGTACTCGAAACAGGGCACACAGGTCTTGCATGGAGGCCCAGTCATTGGTGGGGAATTGGTGCTGTTCCACAGTGCGACTGACCCGTGCGTGCTGCAGCTGAAACTCCACTATGGCCTGCTGCTGCTCGCACAGTCTCTCCAGCATGTGCAAGGTAGAGTTCCACCTGGTGGGCACCGTGGCATATGAGGCGGTGAGCGGGAAGGCCGAAGTTACGCTGTAGAACAGACAGACGAGCAGCTGCAGGATGTGAATGCTGGAAGTGCGCACAGACAGCCCGCACTTTATGCAGCAGCTCTGACATGTCGGGGTCGTTGTGAATGAACTTCTGTACCACCAAATTCAGCACATGCACCAGGCAAGGGATGTGCGTCAAACCGGCTAGTCCCAGAGCTGCGACGAGATTTCGCCAATTATCGCACACAACCAGGCCGGGCTTGAGGCCCACCGGCAGAAACCCCTCGTCGGTCTGTTGTTCAATACCCCGCCACAACAGGTGTGGGGCCTGTCCCCCAAACATATGAGTTTCAAAACGACCTGCTGAAGTTTACCCCGGGCTGTGCTGAAGTTGGTGGTGAAGGTGTGTGGCTGACTGGATGAGCTGGTGGAAGAAGAGAACGAGGAAGCCAAGTTGAAGGTGGAGGTTACAGGAGGCAAAGAATGATGCCCTGCGATCGTTGGCGGCGGAAGGCCATGCGCCAAAGAACTCTCCGCCTGGGGCCCAGCCGCCACTACATTTACCCAGTGTGCATTTAGGGAGATATTGCGTCCCTGACCGTGATTACTGGTCCACGTATCTGTGGTTAGGTGGACCTTGCCACAGATGGCGTTGCGCAGTGCACACTTGATTTTATCGGATACTTGGTTGTGCAGGGAAGGCACGGCTGTCTTGGAGAACTAGTGGCAGCTGGGAACAACATACTGTGGGACAGCCATTGCCATCAGCTGTTTGAATCTGTCTGTGTCCACCAGCCTAAATGACAGCATTTCAAAAGCCAGTAGTAGTCCGCGTCCCTTACTAAATGTTTTCCTCATTGTTACCATTCACCACTATAATAAAAAAAATATTTGGCCCAATGTGTTGATTTCAAATTCAGGCCTTTTGTTTACAGGCACCTAACACTATCTGGCTATCTATTTATGTACCGTATTACACTAATCCAGGCACAGCAGTAACCACAGAGGGGGAATATCAATTGTAGACCTAGTATTTAGGCCCTGGATGAAAGGTATCCTTTTACTGACAGATTTACACTTTGAGATGCACAGTAGCGTGTGAAAAAATATATAGGATTATGCTTTCAGCACTTGTATTTTAACACTTTGTGTAATATACCCTTTAACGGAAAGAAATACACTTAGAGATGCAAAACAGTGTGTGCAAATGTAGAGGATTATGCTGTATTTTATCACTTACTGTAATATACCCTTTAAGGGACAGAAATACACTTGGAGAT
The DNA here is from genome assembly GCA_033119425.1 of Bufotes viridis. Classification (NCBI taxonomy): domain Eukaryota; kingdom Metazoa; phylum Chordata; class Amphibia; order Anura; family Bufonidae; genus Bufotes; species Bufotes viridis. The sequence continues at coordinate 583,049,006 of CM065590.1, forward strand.
GCACGCTGAGTGTAATATATCCTTTCACGGACAGATTTACACTTGGCCTGCAACAGCTGGAACACCAGATTTTGGGTATTGCTATTTTGGCAATTGAATTTCACCCCAGAACAAAATATTTCCTTTGACGGATACTATTAAACTACTTGTCCAGCCACAGCTAGGACACCAGATTTACTGTATTACTATTTTTGCAACTGAATTTCACCGCATAAAATAATATATCCTTTGACGGACACTATGAAACTTAGCCAGTCACAGCTGGAACACCAGATTTACGGTATTTCTATTTTTGCAACTGAATTTCACCCCAGAAAACAATATATCCTTTGACGGACACTATGAAACTTGTCCAGTCACAGCTGGAACACAAGATTTACGGTATTGCTATTTTGGTAATTGAATTTCACCCCAGAACAAAAGCTATATCCTTTGTCGGACACTATGAAACTTGTCCAGTCACAGCTGGAACACCAGATTTACGGTATTTCTATTTTTGCAACTGAATTTTACCAGAAAAAAATATATCCTTTGCCGGACACTATTAAACTTTGCCAGCCACAGCTGAAATCACTGATTTACCGTATTGCTATTTTGGCAATTGAATTTCACCCCAGAAAATTATCTATCTTTTGCCGGACACTATTAAACATGGCCAGCCACTGCTGGGACACCAGATTTACGGTATTGCTATTTTGGCAATTAAATTTCACCCCATTACAAAATATATCCTTTGCCGGACACTATTAAACTTGGCTAGCCACTGCTGGGACACCAGATTTAGGGGATTGCTATTTTGGCAATTGAATTTCACCCCAGAAAATTATCTATCCTTTGCCGGACACTATTAAACTTGGCCAGCCACAGCTGAAATCACTGATTTACGGTATTGCTAATTTGGCAATTGAATTTCACCCCAGAACAAAATATATCCTTTGCCGGACACTATTAAACTTGGCCAGCCACTGCTGGGACCCCAGATTTAGGAAATTGTTATTTTGGCTATTGAATATCACCCCAGAACAAAATATATCCTTTGCTGGACACTATTAAACTTGGCCAGCCACTGCTGAAACCACTGACTTACGGTATTGCTATTTTGGCAATTGAATTTCTCCCCAGAAAATTATCTAATAACTTGGCCAGCCACTTCTGGGACACCAGATTTACGGTATTGGTATTTTGGCAATTGAATTTCACCCCAGAACAAACTATATCCTTTGTCGGACACTAATATACTTGGCCAGCCACTGCTGGGACACCATATTTAGGGGATTGCTATTTTGGCAATTGAATTTCACCCCAGAAAATTATCTATCCTTTGCTGGACACTATTAAACTTGGCCAGCCACAGCCGAAATCACTGATTTATGGTATTGCTATTTTGGCAATTGAATTTCACCCCAGAACAAAATATATCCTTTGCCGGACACTATTAAACTTGGCCAGCCACAGCTGAAACAACTGATTTATGGTATTGTTATTTTGGCAATTGAATTTCAACCCAGAACCAAATCTATCATTTGCTGGACACTATTAAACTTGGCCAGCCACTAATGGGACACCAGCTTTCGGGGATTGCTATTTTGGCAATTGAATTTCACCCCGGAAAATTATCTATCCTTTGCAGCACTCTATTAAACTTGGCCAGCCACTGCTGGGACACCAGATTTAGGGAATTGCTATTTTGACAATTGAATTTCACCACAGAAATTTTTTTATCCTTTGCCAGACAGCAGACAGTATTACACTTGGCTAGCTACAGCTGGAACACCAGATTCAGGGGATTCCTATTTTGGCATGTGAATTTAACCCCTCAATAAAATATAGAAATTTCTATCCTGAGTTTCTAGTGGTGACAATAAGCAGAAAAAATTTTCGGGTCCGGGTCCGTGTCCTGAACACCCCAAAATTCAGTACGCTCAACTCTACTGATAACACTTCTTATTCACAACTATTGACTGACAGCTATCTCTGTATACACACTTACACAGAGAAAGCTATCAATCACTAATATCACCTCCCCTGTGTACAACTATCAGTGACTGACAGCTATCTCTGTATACACACTTACACAGGAAATAGCATCAGTCACTGATAACACCTCCCCTGTGTACAACTATCAGTGACCGAAAATTAGCTCTGTATACACACTTACCCATATAATGCTATCAATCACTGATAACACTTGTTATACAGAACTATTGACTGACAGCTATCTCTATATTCACACTTACACAGAGAAAGCTATCAATCACTAATAACACCTCCCCTGTGTACAACTATCAGTGAGTGACAGCTATCTGTATACACACTTACACAGAGAATGCTCTCAATCACCGATAACACCTCCCATTTTCGAACTTAAAACAAATGGATAGGTCATTATTGGTTACTCTACTTTCCCTTTTTACAAAAGAAACTGCTGATAAGCAGGGAGAATTCTTTGGAAGTATATTTGAAACCCAGAAATAGTGGGATCAGAAGAAGTTTCTCTTTTAGTTTCTGTAGACTTGGAAAACTGGACTAGTCTGTGGGCTGTATTTAATGCAGTGTGTCAGTTCCATGTTTAGAGCAATCCTCTATAGTTGTTTCTGACTAGGATGAGTCTCCACTAGAGGAAAAGTTATCTAGTCCTAGAAGTAGAGCTGTTTTGGTGGTTTTGCATCTTCTTACTCTTTCCTCCTGACATTGAAACACAATGCAGAGCACAGTAATTGTGTATAAGTATATACACTTTTAGGGTGAGATATGTGAGCTTCATGTGAATACAGTGGAGGCTGCAGACAGTCTGTGGGGTATAATATGCAACAAAGGCTGGCTTCATACGTCCGTTAAACCCAGACGTGAGCAGTCCGTGATAGTGCGGGCTGGAATTGTTCTTTCCCCCGGAGGGTATGGCGTCATTGGTTGCTATAACGCTGTGCGCTCCCAGCCGCTGCTGCACTACAGTAATACACTGGTATGATCTATACTAGTGTATTGCTATCCTGCGGCGGCGGCAGGGAGCGCACGGCGTCATAGCAACCAATGACGCTATGCGCTCCGGCTGTAAAGAACAAATCCAGCCCGCAATAACACGGACTGCTCACGTCCGGGTTTAACGGACGTGTGAAGCCAGCCTTTAGGTTAGACAAGACCTGAGCAGCTATTCACATGAAGGTCACAAATCTCACGCTGCTTATCTATACACTTTATTATTCCTATTGATGGCGATGGCATCCCTCTGCTCCCCTTAGTAGTGGTTCACTGATTGCTGTGCTTTGCTTTGGGTATAAATGTCAGGAGGAAAGAGGAAAAAGAAGAAAACCACCAAAACTGCTCTACTTCTAGGACAGTGCTCTACATTATTGAGTGAGGTATGTGATTTTCGTGTGAATAAAGAGGAGCAAAATCAGACCTGTTGACAAGTATAACAATGTATAAAAAATCTGTACTCAAAGTTTGGATTCCTTGTAGTCCTTATACATGAATGTGTACACAATGTGAATTTAATTGTGAAGCACAATTGACATATATATTAGATTAACATTGACAAAATAAAAAGAGAGACAACTGCTGATAGTGATAAGCTGCAGTGAGAAATCCCAGTGTTTGATGTTTGCAATGTCTTAGAAGTCGTTGCAGAAGACGTATCAGAAGTATTAGAAGTCAGAGCAGAAGTAGTAGTAGAAGAACTATCAGAAGTATTAGAAGTAGGAGCAGAAGTATAAGTCAGAGCAGAAGTAGTAATAGAAGAAATATTAGAAGTAGTAGTAGGAGAAGTAGCAAAAGTTGGAGCAGATGTATTAGAAATTGTAGCCGAAGTAGTAGTAGAAAAAGTAGCAGAAATATTAGAAGTCAGAAAAGAAGTAGTAGTAGAAGTCTCAGAAATACAGTAGTAGAAGCCAAAGACACAAGTAGTAGCACAAGTGTTAAAAGTTGGAGCAGAAGTAGTAGTAAAAGTAGCAGAAGTATTAGAAGTCAAAGCTGAAGTATTAGAAGTTGTAGCAAAAATAGTAGTTGAAAAAGTAGCAAAAGAATTAGAAGTCAGAGCAGAAGTATTAAAAGTCATAGCATAAGCAGTAGTTATAATATTAGCAGAAGTATTAGAAGTCGGAGCAGAAGTAGTAGCAGAAGAAGTAGCAGAAGTATTGGAAGTCAAAGGAGAAGTATTAGAAGTCATAAAAGAAGTTGCAGAAGTATTAGAAGTCAAAGCAGAACTATTAAAAGTCATAGCATAAGCAGTAGTTAAAGTAGTAGCAGAAGTATTAGAAGGCGGAGCAGAAGTAGTAGCAGAAGAAGTAGCAGAAGTATTAGAAGTCATAAAAGAAGTTGCAGAAGTATTAGAAGTCAGACTAGAAGTATTTGAAGATCTCTGGCAACCTCCCAAGCTCATTGAGCAAAGACATCTGCCTATGTTACCCTACGGTAACCACATATAAATGGGAAAATTGTGACTAATCGGCTCATATTTAGCTGGTATTGATGATGATGATCTTGGCAGATTTGAGCTTGGGGTAGAGGCGGACAAGCTTGGGGAGTGGCAGGCATAGACAGTAGAGGGTTCCTGTGCAAGAATAATATGTGGGTCCATTGCTGTTTGAACAGCTAATTTAGTGCAGGGCTGATCATAGCACTTCTTCATGACTCTTTTGTTTACCCTTCATCTGACGAATCAGAATGCATATTGAGAGATGTAAACTTTAGATCTCCCTTTGCTTATTGCAGTATAGGATCCCTTGCCTAAAGGGCACCTAGTTTATCAAGAATTCTCCTTTCTCCTTCCTGTTGCTAATCAGTCATCCCTTCATTTAAAGGATCAGACTCCATCAGTTGTTTTCAGCCAATCAAAATTTAGTTCAATATTGGATCATAAGCCCCACTTGTCTATAGAGCAGCTTTGCGGTTGTACAGGCTGCACCAATGGCATATCCTTCCCTGGCTTGACTACTGGGCTAGTCTCTAAGATTAATGATAAGAACTGAATTGAGAACTGGTTAACCTATGTTAAACTGGGTGATTATACACTCACCTAAAGAATTATTAGGAACGCCATACTAATACGTTGTTGGACCCCCTTTTGCCTTCAGAACTGCCTTAATTCTACGTGGCATTGATTCAACAAGATGCTGATAGTATTCTTTAGAAATGTTGGCCCATATTGATAGGATAGCATCTTGCAGTTGATGGAGATTTGAGGGATGCACATCCAGGGCACGAAGCTCCGGTTCCACCACATCTCAAAGTTACACTATTGGGTTGAGATCTGGTGACTGTGGGGGCCATTTTAGTACAGTGAACTCATTGTCATGTTCAAGAAACCAATTTGAAATGATTCGAGCTTTGTGACATGGTGCATTATCCTGCTGGAAGTAGCCATCAGAGGATGGGTACATGGTGGTCATGAAGGGATGGATATGGTCAGAAACAATGCTCAGGTAGCCTGTGGCATTTAAACGATGCCCAATTGGCACTAAGAGGCCTAAAGTGTGCCCCAAAAACATCCCCACACCATTACACCAACACATCCAGCCTGCACAGTGGTAACAAGGCATGATGGATACATGTTCTCATTCTGGTTACGCCAAATTCGGACTCTACCATTTGAATGTCTCAACAGAAATCGAGACTCATCAGACCAGGCAACATTTTTCCAGTCTTCAACAGTCCGATTTTGGTGAGCTCGTGCAAACTATAGCCTCTTTCTCCTATTTATAGTGGAGATGAGTGGTACCTGATGGGGTCTTCTGCTATTGTAGCCCATCGGCCTCAAGGTTGTGCGTGTTGTGGCTTCACAAATGCTTTGCTGCATACCTCGGTTGTAACGAGTGGTTATTTCAGTCAAAGCTGCTCTTCTATCAGCTTGAATCAGTCGGCCCATTCTCCTCTGACCTCTAGCATCCACAAGGCATTTTCGCCCACAGGACTGCCGCATACTGGATGTTTTTCCCTTTTCACACTATTCTTTGTAAACCCTAGAAATGGTTGTGTGTGAAAATCCCAGTAACTGAGCAGATTGTGAAATACTCAGACCGGTCCGTCTGGCACCAACATCCATGCCACGCTCAAAATTGCCTAAATCACCTTTCTTTCCCATTCTGACATTCAGTTTGGAGTTCAGGAGATTGTCTTGACCAGGACCACCCCCAGAAATGCATTGAAGCAACTGCCATGTGATTGGTTGACTAGATAATTGCATCAATGAGAAATAGAACAGGTGTTTCTAATAATTGTTTAGGTGAGTGTATATTATGTAAAAACTAAAGGGGCAGGCAGAATGGCATTATTCATGAAGTCAGAAAATAGTACGTTCATCAGTAGACAACCTAAAAATACAATTACTGACTAGTGTTGAGCATCGTTCGGGTTCGTACCGAATTTTGGGGTGTCCGGGACACGGACCCGAACCCGGACATTTTCAAAAAAGTTCGGGTTCGGGTTCGGTGCTCGTCGATTACTTCCCGCTTTCTGAAGGGCGGCACAGCAGCCAATCAGCTAGCGTTTTACTTCTTGCCCTAAGAGCCCATCACAGCCATGCCTACTAATGGCATGGCTGTGATTGGCCAAGTGCAGCATGTGACCCAGCCTCTATTTAAGCTGGAGTCACGTAGCGCCGGACGTCACACTGCTCTGACTAGTGTAGGGAGAGGATGCAGCTGCTGTGTTAGGGCGAGATTAGGAAGGGATTAATTTAGCCAAAACACTTAATGAAGTGATCGATCTACAGCTGAGAATCATTGCACTTCTGCTAGTTACTTGCTCACTGGTTTTTAGGCTGCACAGAGCGTTTTTCTGTCACTTATTTTCTGGGTTGATCAGCGGCCATTTTGTGACTTGTGGTGCACCAGAAGAAGCTGCCACCAAGTCCATCAATCCATCAATACTAGTTTTTTTTTTTGCTATATCCTACATCAGGGGCTTGGCTGTGCTAATTGTCACCCCTAGAAACTCAGGATAGCAATTTCTATATTTTATTAAGGGGTTAAATACAATTGCCCAAATACCAATCCCCTAAATCTGGTGTTCCAGCTTTGGCTAGACAAGTATAATACTGTCTGCTGTCTGGCAAAGGATAGATTATTTTCTGGGGTGAAATTAACCTGCCAATATAGCAATACCCTGAATCTGGTGTCCAAGCAGTTGCAGGCCAGATTTCATAGTATCCGCTACACATATATTTTGTTCTGGGGTGAAATTAACCTGCCAATATAGCAATACTCTGAATCTGGTGTCCAAGCAGTTGCAGGCCAGATTTCATAGTATCCGCTACACATATATTTTGTTCTGGGGTGAAATTAACCTGCCAATATAGCAATACTCTGAATCTGGTGTCCAAGCAGTTGCAGGCCAGATTTCATAGTGTCCGCTACACATATATTTTGTTCTGGGGTGAAATTAACCTGCCAATATAGCAATACCCTGAATCTGGTGTCCAAGCAGTTGCAGGCCAGATTTCATAGTGTCCGCTTACACATATATTTTGTTCTGGGGTGAAATTAACCTGCCAATATAGCAATACCCTGAATCTGGTGTCCAAGCAGTTGCAGGCCAGATTTCATAGTGTCCGCTTACACATATATTTTGTTCTGGGGTGAAATTAACCTGCCAATATAGCAATACCCTGAATCTGGTGTCCAAGCAGTTGCAGGCCAGATTTCATAGTGTCCGCTACACATATATTTTGTTCTGGGGTGAAATTAACCTGCCAATATAGCAATACTCCTGAATCTGGTGTCCAAGCAGTTGCAGGCCAGATTTCATAGTGTCCGCTTACACATATATTTTGTTCTGGGGTGAAATTAACCTGCCAATATAGCAATACCTCTGAATCTGGTGTCCCAGCAGTTGCAGGCCAGATTTCATAGTGTCCGCTTACACATATATTTTGTTCTGGGGTGAAATTAACCTGCCAATATAGCAATACCCTGAATCTGGTGTCCAAGCAGTTGCAGGCCAGATTTCATAGTGTCCGCTACACATATATTTTGTTCTGGGGTGAAATTAACCTGCCAATATAGCAATACCCTGGAATCTGGTGTCCAAGCAGTTGCAGGCCAGATTTCATAGTATCCGCTTACACATATATTTTGTTCTGGGGTGAAATTAACCTGCCAATATAGCAATACCCTGAATCTGGTGTCCAAGCAGTTGCAGGCCAGATTTCATAGTGTCCGCTACACATATATTTTGGTTCTGGGGTGAAATTAACTCTGCCAATATAGCAATACTCCTGAATCTGGTGTCCCAGCAGTTGCAGGCCAGATTTCATAGTGTCCGCTTACACATATATTTTGTTCTGGGGTGAAATTAACCTGCCAATATAGCAATACCCTGAATCTGGTGTCCAAGCAGTTGCAGGCCAGATTTCATAGAGTCCACTTACACATATATTTTGTTCTGGGGTGAAATTAACCTGCCAATATAGCAATACCCCTGAATCTGGTGTCCAAGCAGTTGCAGGCCAGATTTCATAGTATCCGCTACACATATATTTTGTTCTGGGGTGAAATTAACCTGCCAATATAGCAATTTAACTCTGGATCTGTTGTCCAAGCAGTTGCAGGCCAGATTTCATAGTGTCCGCTATCAACATATATTTTGTTCTGGGATTTAATTAACCTGCCAATATAGCAATACCCTGAATCTGGTGTCCCAGCAGTTGCAGGCCAGATTTCATAGTGTCCGCTTACACATATATTTTGTTCTGGGGTGACATTAACCTGCCAATATAGCAATACCCTGAATCTGGTGTCCCAGCAGTTGCAGGCCAGATTTCATAGTGTCCGCTTACACATATATTTTGTTCTGGGGTGAAATTAACCTGCCAATATAGCAATACCCTGAATCTGGTGTCCAAGCAGTTGCAGGCCAGATTTCATTGTGTCCGCTTACACATACATTTTGTTCTGGGGTGAAATTAACCTGCCAAAATAGCAATACCCTGAATCTGGTGTCCAAGCAGTTGCAGGCCAGATTTCATAGTATCCGCTTACACATATATTTTGTTCTGGGGTGAAATTAATTTGGCAAAATAGCAATACCTTGAATCTGTTGTCCCAGCAGTTGCAGGCCAATTGTAAATCTGTCCATAAAAGGATACCTTTCATCCAGGGCCTAAATACTAGCCCGAAAAGAGATATTCCCCTAAATCAGTGGTTACTGCTGTGCCTGGATTAGTGTAATACGCTACATAAACAAATAAGCAGATAGTGGTAGGTGCCTGTAAAAAAAGGCCTGAATTTGAAATCAATACATTGGGCCAAATATTTTTTTTCTTATTGTGGTGCTTGGTGAACGGTAACAATGAGGAAAACATCTAGTAAGGGACGCGGACGCGGTCGTGGTGGTGTTAGTGACCTCTGGTGCTGGGAGAGGACGTGGCCATTCTGCCACAGCCACGTCCTAGTGAACCAACTACCTCAGGTTCCAGTACCCGCCAGAATTTACAGCGATATTTGGTGGGGCCCAATGCCGTTCTAAGGATGGTAAGGCCTGAGCAGGTACAGGCGCTAGTCAATTGGGTGGCCGACAGTGATCCAGCACGTTCACAACATTATCTCCCACCCAGTCTTCTGCAGAAAGCGCACAGGTGGCACCTGAAAACCAAGCCCATCAGTCTGTCACATCACCCCCATGCATATCAGGGAAACTGTCTGAGCCTCAAGTTATGCAGCAGTCTCTTATGCTGTTTGAAGACTCTGCTGGCAGGGTTTCCCAAGGGAATCCACCTAGCCCTTCCCCAGTGGTGGAAGACATAGAATGCACTGATGCACAACCACTGATGTTTCCTGATGATGAGGACATGGGAATACCACCTCATCGGAGTCCGCACGCCTCTGATGATGACGAAACACAGGTGCCAACTGCTGCGTCTTTCTGCAGTGTGCAGACCGAACAGGAGGTCAGGGAGGAAGACTGTGTGGAAGACGATGCAGGGGACGATGAGGTCCTAGACCCCACATGGAATGAAGGTCGTGCCACTGACTTTCATAGTTCAGAGGAAGAGGCAGTGGTGAGACCGAGCCAACAGCGTAGCAAAAGAGGGAGCAGGGGGCAAAGCAGAACAGCCGCCGCCAAGAGAGTTCGCCTGATACTGGCCACCGCCACCAGGGACCGAGCACCCCAAAGGCAGCTTCAAGGAGTTCCCTGGCATGGCACTTCTTTAAACAATGTGCTGACGACAAGACCCGAGTGGTTTGCACGCTGTGCCATCAGATCCTGAAGCGAGGCATTAACGTTCTGAACCTTAGCACAACCTGCATGACCAGGCATCTACATGCAAAGCATGAACTGCAGTGGAGTAAACACCTTAAAAGCAAGGAACTCACTCAGGCTCCCCTGCTCCCTCTTCTGCTGCTGCCTCGGCCTCTTCCTCCGCCTCGGGAGGAATGTTGGCACCTGCCGCCCACCAAACAGAGGATGTGCCACCGACACCACCACCTGCGTCACCAAGCATCTCCACCATGTCACACGGCAGCGTTCAGCTCTCCATCTCACAAACCTTGGAGAGAAAGCGTAAATTCCCACCTAGCCACCCTCGAGCCTCTGGGCCTGAATGCCAGCATTTCTAAACTACTGGCCTTTGAAATGCTGTCATTCAGGCTGGTGGACACAGACAGCTTCAAACAGCTGATGTCCATGGCTGTCCCACAGTATGTTGTTCCCAGCCGCCACTACTTCTCCAAGACAGCCGTGCCTTCCTGCACAACCAAGTATCCGATAAAATCAAGTGTGCACTGCGCAACGCCATCTGTGGCAAGGTCCACCTAACCACAGATACGTGGACCAGTAAGCACGGCCAGGGACGCTATATCTCCCTAACTGCACACTGGGTAAATGTAGTGGCGGCTAGGCCCCAGGCGGAGAGTTCCTTGGCGCACGCCCTTCCGCCGCCAAGGATCACAGGGCATCATTCTTTGCCTCCTGTAGCCTCCTCCTCCTACTCGGCTTCCTCCTCCTCTGCTTCCACCAGCTCATCCAGTCAGCCACACACCTTCACCACCAACTTCAGCACAGCCCGGGTAAACGTCAGCAGGCCATTCTGAAACTCATATGTTTGGGGGACAGGCCCCACACCGCGCAGGAGTTGTGGCGGGGTATTGAACAACAGACCGACTCAGTGGTTGCTGCCGGTGGGCCTCAAGCCCGGCCTGGTGGTGTGCGATAATGGGCGAAATCTCGCCGCAGCTCTGGGACTAGCCGGTTTGACGCACATCCCTTGCCTGGCGATGTGCTGAATTTGGTGGTGCAGAAGTTCATTCACAACTACCCCAACATGTCAGAGCTGCTGCATAAAGTGAGGGCCGCCTGTGCGCGCTCCGGCGCTCACATCCTGCCGCTGCTCGCCTGTCTGCGCTACAGCGGAACTTCGGCCTTCCCGCCACCGCCTCATATGCGACGTGCCCACCAGGTGGAACTCCACCTTGCACATGCTGGAGAGACTGTGCGAGCAGCAGCAGGCCATAGTGGAGTTTCAGCTGCAGCACGCACGTGTCAGTCGCACTGCGGAACAGCACCACTTCACCACCAATGATTGGGCCTCCATGCGAGACCTGTGTGCCCTGTTGCGCTGTTTCGAGTACTCCACCAACATGGCCAGTGGTGATGACACCGTTATCAGCGCTACAATACCACTTCTATGTCTCCTTGAGAAAACGCTTAGGGCGATGATGGAAGAGGAGGTGACCCAGGAGGAGGAGGAGGAGGAGGATGAGGGGTCATTTTTAGCACTTTCAGGCCAGTCTGTTAGAAGTGGCTCAGAGGGAGGTTTTTTGCAACAGCAGAGGCCAGGTACAAATGTGGCCAGCCAGGGCCCACTACTGGAGGACGAGGAGGATGAGGAGGAGGTGGAGGAGGATGAGGATGAAGCAGGTTCACAGCGGGGTGGCACCCGACACAGCTCAGGCCCATCACTGGTGCGTGGCTGGGGGATACGGAGGACGATGACGATACGCCTCCCACAGAGGACAGCTTGTCCTTACCTCTGGGGAGCCTGGCACACATGAGCGAATTACATGCTGCAGTGCCTGCGCAACGACAGCAGAGTTGCGCACATTTTAACGTGTGCGGACTACTGGGTTGCCACCCTGCTGGATCCCCGGTACAAAGACAATGTGCCCACCTTACTTCCTGCACTGGAGCGTGATAGGAAGATGCGCGAGTACAAGCGCACGCTGGTAGAGGCGCTCCTGAGAGCATTCCCAAATGTCACAGGGGAACAGGTGGAAGCCCAAGGCGAAGGCAGAGGAGGAGCAAGAGGTCGCCAACGCAGCAGTGTCACGGCCAGCTCTTCTGAGGGCAGGGTTAGCATGGCAGAAATGTGGAAAAGTTTTGTCTCCACGCCACAGCTAACTGCACAACCACCTGATACGGAACGTGTTAGCAGGAGGCAGCATTTCACTAACATGGCTGAACAGTACGCCTGCACACCCCTCCACGTACTGACTGATGGTTCGGCCCCATTCAACTTCTGGGTCTCCAAATTGTCCACGTGGCCAGAGTTAGCATTTTATGCCTTGGAGGTGCTGGCCTGCCCGGCGGCCAGCGTTTTGTCTGAACGTGTATTCAGCACGGCAGGGGGCGCCATTACTGACAAACGCAGCCGCCTGTCCACAGCCAACGTGGACAAGCTGACGTTCATAAAATGAACCAGGCATGGATCCCACAGGACCTGTGCCTCCCTTGTGCAGAATAGACATTTATAACTGCCTCCCCATCAACCATGTATTCTTGTACTCCGGGCACTTCTTTATTGAATCCTCATTTTTTTAACTTTACCATGATCTTGCGGTGCAACCCAAAGTTGAATGAACCTCTCCTCTGTCTGGGTGGTGGGGCCGAAATAACTGAAAGTGGCCTTCTCCGGTGGTGGTTGATATGACGCATGATTCCTTGCTGTGGGACCTCTCCTCTGTCTGGGTGCTGGTCCCAAATAAATGAGAGTGGCCTTCTCCGGTGGTGGTTGATATGACGCATGATTCCTTGCTGTGGGACCTGTATCCTCTGTCTGGGTGCTGGTCCAAAATAAATGAGAGTGGCCTTCTCCGGTGGTGGTTGATATGACGCATGATTCCTTGCTGTGGGACCTCTCTCCTCTGTCTGGGTGCTGGTCCAAAATAAATGAGAGTGGCCTTCTCCGGTGGTGGCTGATATGACGCATGATTCCTTGCTGTGGGACCTCTCTCCTCTGTCTGGGTGCTGGTCCAAAATAAATGAGAGTGGCCTTCTCCGGTGGTGGTTGATATGACGCATGATTCCTTGCTGTGGGACCTGTATCCTCTGTCTGGGTGCTGGTCCAAAATAAATGAGAGTGGCCTTCTCCGGTGGTGGCTGATATGAGGCATGATTCCTTGCTGTGGGACCTCTCTCCTCTGTCTGGGTGCTGGGCCGAAATAAATGAGAGTGGCCTTCTCCGTTGGTGGTTGATATGACGCATGATTCCTTGCTGTGGGACCTCTCTCCTCTGTCTGGGTGCTGGTCCGAAATAAATGAGAGTGGCCTTCTCCGGTGGTGGTTGATATGACGCATGATTCCTTGCTGTGGGACCTGTATCCTCTGTCTGGGTGCTGGTCCGAAATAAATGAGAGTGGCCTTCTCCAGTGGTGGGTGATATGACGCATGATTCCTTGCTGTGGGACCTCTCTCCAATTGATATTGGTTAATTTTTATTTATTTTATTTTATTTTAATTAATTTCCCTATCTACATTTGTTTGCAGGGGATTTACCTACATTCTGCTGCCTTTGGCAGCCCTCTAGCCCTTTCCTGGACTATTTTACAGCCTTTTTAGTGCCTAAAAGTTCGGGTCCCCATTGACTTGAACCCAAACATTTTCGGGAAGTTCGGCCGAACTTCTCGAACCCGAACATCCAGGTGTTCGCTCATCTCTATTACTGACGTAATCAAGCTACAAATCCATGACAAACTGCTGTTGATGGATCCATTAGTCCTATCGGTCTTCTTTTTAGTTATCATGTTATGTAGCAGTGGCTGACTTTGAATGTAATATGTTTATGAAGTTCATATCTTCATGACCATAGTTATGTCTGTGTTGTTGAGAGAAGTCGCACGTCATAATCAACATGAAAATGAAGTCATAATGAGATCTGTCATCAGTAGGTACAGTATTATGAAGTAGAAACAGGACATCAAACATTGCACACGTATGAAAAGGGTTCTCTGGATCATTACTTAAAGAATGGCTATGAATCATGGAAATTAATAAAATGAGATCACCTAACTGACCCTCTGTCACTCTTGTTCTGACACGTCCAGGTCCCCTGCTAGTGTCCACTTTCTGGTTCCTCTCAACACATAGGAAATGACTCTATTGGCTAATCACTAGCTGTAATGGTGACCCACCTCCACCAGTAATTGGTCGAGAACCACCAGGACGTATAGTTGTAGCAAATGTTAAATATGCATTGTATTTCAGTTGTTAAAGGGAATCTGTAACCGGTTTTGTTCTGCTTTGAGAGCAGCATAAACCGGTGACAGAGATCCAGACCAAAATTCTGTGTCACTTGTTTTGGCCCTTGCATTTTCTTTAATTCACTATTGAACAGCCCCAGCACAGCTTGAGCCCTGAAATACACTCAATACAGTGCACAAGATAAGCAGTCCAGATATGCATACCCTCCTGGCCTTCCCCACCCTCCTTCCTCACTGGTTAGTGGGTTTCCTCCTATTATAATATATGACAAAAGCTGTCAATCATCTGTTGAAGACTGGAGAGAGTCTAGATCTCATGAACATTGAGACTCTAGCACTGCTATAACTAGATAATTTAAGAAAATGATTGGCTTGTTCAGGGACACTGCCACTAGTTTAGGCTGCTCTCTTAAAAGGAAATAGAACTGGTGACAGATGTCAATGAATTTCATGCATTTTTTGAGGGGTCCGATTCAGATGAATCAATTGGCAGAATTTGGTTAGAATCAAAAGTGCTCTGATTGCCTTGGAAAGTCATGTATGATACTCTTGGGTTTCCTAGGACTGTATTCAACCTCTCTCAAGGTCTTTCAACACCAAGACAACATGGGAAATGTCAAAGTGGCATTGACATTTAAGACTATGGTAGGTTTACAAAAAAGAAAACAAAAACAGTTATGTTCAGTTATGCTCATTTTGCATCCGTTTTAGCCATTTCCATCTAAGATCTGTTATTTTAGATTAAAAAATGTTTTTCAAAAAGTACTTTTTTCTGTCTAAAATAACGGATCTGGTTTTTGATTTTTTTCTGTTCTTCTGACGGATGTGATGTGAACCCAGCCCTGCACCAGATTTTCCGCAGGGGCTCAGGCTGGGTGATAAATGTGGAGCAGAGATACACACTTCTTTCTAACTCTATACTAACAATTGATTGGCTTACTTTGCAACAGATTTATACTTCAGAATTGTGGCTCAATTTTGTCATAAACTGGTGCATCTTAGGCCCCGTCTTCTTTCCTATGAAGCGCCTCCTCTTTCTGCTAAGCCCCAGCCGCTTGTCAAGCATGTCGGAAAAAAGTGTAAAAACCCTAAATGTGCCAAACTGCACCAATTTGTGCCACTTTTTAGTTAGTAAGTCTTGCCCTTGTTTCTTCTTTACTTTCAGAGATATTGTTTTTCCTGTTACTTGCATACTCTTTTTTAATAAGGGACAGTTTGTCACCAAATGTCATTAGAAGCTAGTTCTAACTTAACACTAAATTTCATGGCAAATCTAGTCACTTTCTACAATGATTGCCACAATGAAGGGGTTTGACTGTTGTAGCTTCTGATTCAGTATTATGTCTCAGTATTGGGTAAAACTGTTGATTAGATATCAATGCTGTAGAAACAGAACAGTGGAAAAACATGATGTTGTTCTATGTTGGCATATCAAGTACAGATGAGCAAATCGATCATTTTTAACTGAACAAAAATATGACTTTTCGGATCTGCAAATATTATTAGATCTACAGGATGAAGGGGATAGAGGCATTGGTAAAGGTCCCTTCACGGATCTACGTACGAGGAGCACAAGGTTTCCTCCAGGCTCCAATTATGAGTATATTGACATCTTCTTGGAACTGGTGGCAGTCGATCTTGAAAAGATCACGGCAGGACATCCATCAAAGTGAAATCTATCTGAAGTGGAGATGGAGGCCCTCAAGAATCTTGAGAATGACAAATCAATTGTCATTAAACCATCGGATAAGGGGGGTAACCTAGTGCTCCTTGGACATGAAGCATATTGTGTCATGTGTCAGAATTTGTTAGGGATTGTAATAGCTACGTAGTTCTCACCCATGATCCCAGTTTTTAGTATCAAAAGGAATTGAAAAGTATTCTGAACACAGGTCTAGAAAAGGGTGTGATGTCCAAATCCGAGGCTGGCTTTTTCTTTTTGCAGACTCCTCAGTTGGCCACCTTTTATGGGTTGCCCAAAATACATAAGGGCACTTGTCCCCTTAAGGGATGCCAAATAGTGTCAGGGTTTAACTCCCTGATACAAAATTGTGGCGTGTATCTAGATCATGTCTTGAGGAAGTTTGTGGTGGGTTTACCATCGTACACACGTGATACGATGGACTTTCTCAGAAAGATTGATACGATCCACATTGATCCTGGCTGCATTTTAGCCAGTATCGATGTGGAATCATTATATAGCAGCATCCCTCATGATAAAGGTCTGGTGGCGGTGGAATACTATCTGAGTACACGTGATATTCATTGCAGCAATCATAATAGGTTTATCATTGATCTTTTGAGATTTGTCCTTACCCATAACTTTTTACTTTTCAATGGTCGTCTGTACCACCAGCTCAGTGGTACAGCGATGAGGAGTCTGTGCGCCCCCACGTACGCCAATCTATTTCTGGGCTGGTGGAAGGACACCATTGTTTTTCCGGATTATCAACCATGGTGGCACGACAGGATCGGACTGTGGTCCCGATACATAGATGATGTGTTCGTTCTATGGAATAGGACCATGGCCGAGTTTAATGATTTTATTAAAATAAATAAAAGAGATGTGGTTGCGGCACTACTCAACTCCACGATATACAAGCTGTGCGACATAAACCAGTCCTTCTTAGCCACAAACAATGGGGTGGTGCTTAACCCCAACTCAGTCCATTGTAGCATGTAGTATAGTAGGAGAATAAATGGGGCACTCACCGTGGCTATAAAATCATCTTTATTCCGTTCGTTCAATAAAACATTCCGGGCAGGGGCGGGCAGCTTCCCAGCAGAGTACACAGATTTGGCGATGGCCGTTTCGCGCGTGTGTGCCTCTTCTGGCCTGTGACATCATCGCACTGCGACAGCGCTCTTATATCTGCGTGTCAAGACGTCATGCGCATCATAGTGCTATGCGGACGGAAAAACATATCTGGAAAGGAATAACTGGCCAGTGGAGTTCACCTTAAGTTCACGGCCCTTCAATGTTACATACTCCAAGGTAGATTCTTTATCGTCCCCCAGCAAATGTGCGCAAAGTGTGATAATCAGATCATCATACACATATAACAATAACAATATACAATGCTCCTTCCCATACGTCAGCTGAAATTGATAAAGGAGTTACACACGTCTCTTCTAAGACCCGATAAATGCACTCATATCATTGTGGTCATTCAGACCAAGGGGCCCCAGAGCTGCCGTCCGGATAATCCAAGTGGCTTCTCTTTGGAGCAGCTGTTCTATGTCTGTCTCCCCCATATTTTGGATATGGAATCCACTCTAAACCTGCAAACCTCAGACAGCTTGCATTGCCCCCATGCTGTTCATGTATGTGGGTGATCAGCCCAGGGCAGCCTTTTCCAGTTCTAATGGAATTCACATGCTCCCTGAACCTTTCCAACATAGGGCGTATTGTTTTCCCTATGTAGAAGGATCCACAGCCGCATGTGACCAAGTAAATTACATACTTGTTTTTATCGGAGATGCTGGAGTCACAATAGTCATTTCTCGTTCGCCGTATTGGACGTTTTTAAGAATTAAAGCAAGCGAGGGAACGTAATTACCCCCAGAGTGTTCTTCGACGGGCATTTCAAGAGGCGAATACCTGTACCGTGACAATCTATTAGTGCCCGAAATCACCGGTTTCTGAACCACATGTGACTCGTTTAATCACCACCTTTGACTGCGCCAATGCAGATGTGAGGAATATTTTGCATAGGTACTGGCACATTTTACTGAAGGACCCCGATATAAGAGACAGCATCTCTGCATGTCCGAGTGTCACATACCGTAGGGGTAGGAGTCTCCGTGACCGATTGGTCCGAAAACACTATATGACCCCTCCCCGAGAGACAATTGGTTGTCTAAAAGACCT
The DNA here is from genome assembly GCA_033119425.1 of Bufotes viridis. Classification (NCBI taxonomy): domain Eukaryota; kingdom Metazoa; phylum Chordata; class Amphibia; order Anura; family Bufonidae; genus Bufotes; species Bufotes viridis. The sequence goes on from CM065590.1 coordinate 583,067,288, forward strand.
TTACTGGTCTTTAAGTGTGGAAGATGTAAGGCCTGCAAGTATGTGAAGACCACAAAAATGATCACATGCTCGGTCACCCAACAGAGCTATACCCTGAGACATTTTGCCAACTGTAGAGCAAGGGGTGTGGTCTATGTTTGCCAGTGCCCTTGCCCAATGGACTACATTGGCAAAACGATCTGCGAATTGCAGAGAAGGATATGTGAACATATCAATGATGTCACTAATAAGAAAGACACTTCGGTGGCTGAGCGTGTGATCTCAAAACACTTAGGGGATCCTGAGGTGTTACGGTTTGCGGTGTTGGAAGTGGTCCAGCAACCTAGTACGGGGAGGAGACTGGGATCGGAAGATCCTTCAAAGAAGGAAACTGAATGGATATACCGTTTCCATTCCCAGTCTCCACTAGGTCTAAGTAATAGACTCACATTTAGTTGTTTCCTGTGAGGTTTTTTCTATCTCCTTTCGGGCTTCCCTCTGGTATATATTATTATTTTTATTTCTGCAGTTGGCCATGGGCATGAGAAGTGTCTAAATAGGTATGGTAGTGCCTCATTGGCACACCTTCATCATAAAATTTCTTCATTATATATGTATATTATCTTTTATCTGTATATTGGTATCCTTTATTGGTTCCCATTTGAGGAAGGGGGGAGTACCCTTGGTGCCCACATAGGTATACAGGATGAACAGTGAGAAGAAAATAAATAGTATGTCCAGTCATGATGTCCCTTTAAGAGTATATAGGCTCGTGAACTGTTAGGTTCTGACGTGCTCCTTATTGGCATTTTTCAGGAGGCCTTATACCACTATTTCATCTGTGAGGAATTCAGCTGAGTATATATTGCGATGAGTTGACACATTGGAGAGATTGTGTCTCCTAATCCGCATCTTGGCTACTCCCATGATGCGTGTCATGCTGGAACGCATACATCACTGCGCCAGGCTTCCCTGACATGCGCCGTATGCATGGTATTGACGTCAGCCATGTGGGCGGGTACAGGGAAGTGACGTCTGAGCGATGGCCCTGACCTGGGAGTATGCGGCCTGTACGGTTGCGTTCCACTCTGGAATGCAGCGCAGCCTCTGTACTGGCAGGTGGCATCTGGGAGCGCAATGTATTCTATAAAGAAATGGGGCAACTCCGGATGTGGGTGTACCGGACGCGGCAAGCCCACAGCTGATTAGGACAGACAATTATCTCTGCCTATTTAAACACTTGGCGGATGCTATTCCCCAGGGTCGGCCGTTATCCTGGACCTGTAGGGGGCTGGACGCTATAGTGGGAGGCAGGATCTGTAGGTACAACCAACTTTTTTTAGCCAGGCTATACATGTAACGTCTGCTGGTAGCTTTGGCTGACAGGACATATGTATCTTTTTTGTTTGTCTGTTCTTAGGTTCATCCTGGATATGCCTTTTTGAGTGGGACAGGTACCGCTGGTTCTACCAGCCCCCTTCATGTATCATTTATTATCACTGTGTATGTTACCTGAATCATGTTTTACCCCCTGATGAACCCTATGTAAGGGGGAAACACGTCGGGGTTTCAGGTGGTCTTAGGGCGACGTAGGGGGACACAGGGATAGGTTCGGGGACGGGGGGGTCACCACCATCAGGTGATTCTTCCGGGCTGAGGGGTATTCAGGGACAAAACAGGGAAAGAGATCCTGTACCCCTTACTAATATCCCGGACTTTCATATAGATATCTACCCTCCTTGTATAGTCCTAAGTTTATTCATGCATTTTGTATTTTTGGTATTTATGTAATATCGGATAGGGCTAAGTCCCTTTTTAAAGAGATTTATAATAGAATGACTGTTTTTAGGGTCCTTTTAGTATATGAGTAGTTTTCTAGTGATTAATTGGTACTCAACTATAAAATATATATCCGGCTCTTGTTTTTTGTATTAACAAAAATATAAATGCAACACTTTCGATTTTGCTCCCATTTTGCATGAGCTGAACTCAAAGATCTGAGACATTTTCTACATACACAAAAGACCCATTACTCTCAAATATTGTTCACAAATCTGTCTAAATCTGTGTTAGTGAGCATTTCTCCTTTGCCGAGATAATCCATCCCACCTCACAGGTGTGGCATATCAAGGTGCTGATTAGACAGCATGAATATTGCACAGGGGTGCCTTAGACTGCCCACAATAAAAAGCCACTCTGAAATGTGCAGCTTGATCACACAGCACAATGCCACAGATGTAGCAACGTTTGAGGGAGCATGCAATTGGCATGCTAACTGCAAGAATGTCTACCAGAGTTGTTGCCCGTGAAATGAATGTTCATTTCCCTACCATAAGCCGTCTCCAAAGGCTTTTCAGAGAATTAGGCAGTACATCCAACAGGCCTTACAACTGCAGACCACCTGTAACCAAACCAGCCAAGGATCTCCATATCCAGCATGTTCACCTCCATGATAGTCTGAGACCAGCCACCCAGACAGCTGCAGCAACAATCGGTTTCCATATACAAATAATTTCTGCACAAACTGTCAGAAACTGTCTCAGGGAAGCTCATCTGCATGCTCGTCATCCTCATCGGTTTCTGGATCGGACTGCAGTTCGCCGTCATAAGCAACTTGAGTGGGAAAATGCTTACATTCGATGGCGTCTGGCACATTGGAGAGGTGTTCTGTTTAAGGATGAGTCCTGCTTTTTACTGTTCAGGGCAGATGACAGACAGCGTGTGGTGTCGTGTGGGTGAGCGGTTTGCCGACGTCAACGTTGTGGATCGAATGGCCCATGGTGGCGGTGGGGTTATGGTATGGGCAGGCATATGTTATGGACAACGAACACAGGTGCATTTTATTGATCGCATTTTTAATGCTTTTCCTCAAGCAGGAAGGTTCCATGGAGTGAACCAAAACCATGCGCCTAATTGGTGAATAAAAAAACATGTGACTTTACTGGAAGTGCTGCGGTATTCCTTTTTTTCGTAGATAGATAGGAGATAGATAGATAGATAGATAGATAGATAGATAGATAGATAGATAGATATGAGAAATACAGATGATAAGGATATATGGGTAGATAGAGGATGCAGAAATAAAGATGTTTGTAAGGGTCCTTTCACACTTGCGTTCTGAGGATCCGGCAGGCACAGGATCCTGATCAGTCTTCGAAATGCTTTCAGGTTACCATGGCAGCCAGGACGCTAAAGTCCTGGTTGCCATGGTAAAATGTAGTGGGGAGCGGGGGAGCAGTATACTTACAGTCCGTGTGGCTCCCGGGGCGCTCCAGAATGACGTCAGAGCGCCCCATGCGCATGGATCACGTGATCCATGCGATCACGTGATCCATGCGTGTAGGGCGCCCTGACGTCACTCTGAGCACCCCGGGAGCCGCACGGATGGTAAGTATACTGCTCCCCGCTCCCCACTACATTTACCATGGCAACCAGGACTTTAGCGTCCTGGCTGCCATGGTAACCATTGAGAAAAGCTAACGTCGGATCCGCGATGCGCGAACGACGTAGCTAAGGCGATTCAGATTAATGCCCTTCAATGGGCATTAATTCCAGATCCGGCCTTGCGGCAAGTGTTCTGGATTTTTGAACGGAACAAAAAGCGCAGCATGCTGCGGTATTTGCTGCGTCCAAAAAACGTTCCGGTCCATTCAGAATGCATGGGGATGATCCTGATCAGGATTTTTCCGGCATAGAGCGCCGAGGACAGAACTCTATGCCGGAAAAACAAAAACGCCAGTGTGAAAGGACCCTAAGATAGGCAAACATTAGATACATTATAAATATTATTATATTTAGACATTTGTGTTCCAGGCAGTAAATAGTAAAAAATAAAAAGCTACCGTGGGGTGCAGAGGACAGATCCTGTATATTCTCTGCAGGCTGCCTCTCCTCCTGTTAGTCCGGGGTCTGGACTGTCCATCTGTATCAGGTTATGTCTGCCAACAAGCAGCACTTGTCATTTATTGCAGCACAGAGAGGAAGAGGGGCAGCAAATATGTCAGGTCATAAGATGGTGACATTCTGAACTCATAAGTAAACCTCGGGAACAGAGGAGGCCATTACATTCACAGTGCAGGGGCCTCTAGAGAGAGAGAAAGGAAGGGGACGGGGCCAAGGTCTGCCTGACTGCTGTGGATCCGGTGCTATGGATTCTGCACCCAGCTCCTCACTATAGCATAAGGACGCTGCAGGCTACAGTGGGTGGGAGACCAGCGTTCCCTGCTGTACTGTCTGTGCTCTTCTCAGGTGCAGCCCCCACATGTGTCTGAGCAGTTTAGAAGGGGTCCCATTTAGGAATGGGGGCCCTGGGCAATTCCCCTGTTTGCCCCAACCCCCTCCCCCCAATGCTGGCCCTGCTGAGGCTCAGAAATGACCTCTACGTCCTTTTGTGAGAGGAGAAGTGAGCCATCCAATAAACAATCTCATGCTTTTTGTCCTTGTCACTGTAGGATTTACCAGTTTTCTGTAGAGCTCAAGTTGGTATCTCCCCCTGTTGATAGAGAGAGACCCTTGTCACCAGATGGAGAGACAAGAAGATCAGACAGACACCAGACATATACAATGGAGCCTCTGTCTGGGTGTGTCCCAGGAGGTCCTTTTTATTTATAAGTCAGGGGGGCACACCCCCTTACACACTAAAGATTAAAATGACCAATCATGGATGCATATCAAAGTGATTAAAAATATATATTGCAAATACAATTATGTTATAATTATATCCAGGTCTGAGGTCAGTGTTCTTGTAAATATTTCAAAATTTGTTGCTAATTTGCCTAGCTCAGCAGGTTCTTGAAAATACAGCGAAATCATACTGTATAAGTAACGATAATGTTGTATAAGTTACATACTGTATTGTTAATAATCACAAAACAAATAACTAGAAGAGATGCAAGCTACATTTAGTCACTCACCACAAAGAAACATAGAGATACAAAATGGATGCTGTTTAACACAATGGTCACTAAAATATTTCTAACCTCATCAGTAGAGATGGCCCGAACTATTCGCCGGTGAACAGTTCCCTGCGAACATAGCTTGTTCGCGTCCGCCGCGGCGGGCGAAACATATTCGATGTTCGCGTTCGCCCCTATACTTTATCATTGAATAAACTTTGACCCTGTACCTCACAGTCAGCAGACACATTCCAGCCAATCAGCATACCCTCCCTCCCAGACCCTCCCACCTCCTATCTAAACACAAGGACGGCATCCATCTTAGATTCATTCTGAAGCTGCAGTGTTAGTAATTGTAAATCGCAATGCGATTAATATAACCTGTGTTATTCGCATTGCGATTACAACTTAGATCTGAGTTCCTAATGGTTGTTGAATTGCTAGAATATACGTTATATTCTAGCAATACAACCATTAGGAACTCAGCTCTAAGTTGTAATCGCAATGCGAATAATACTATAATTGCTTTCGGAATCCATTTGATGCCTCTATTTGATTGTATATGACGGTTGACTATGACTACCACCAATGTTCTGCTGCCTCCAAAGCAAGATATCTGAACCTCCGAGGGGCCATTTGGGTGTTTTTGATAGAAAACGCATCAAAAAAGCATCTGCGTTTTAAGAATTTTTTCATTTTTTTATTTTATTTTTTGGTGTATTTTGCCAGATTTGGTTGCATATTTACATTTGGTATAGGCAAATATGGTAGTCTAGATCATGTGTCTATACCAAAACCTAGGATCATTGTTTGACAGCATATTTTCTAAGCCATGTAGCTGAATATAGATTTGGGCAGAGTAATGATCCAGACCTGTGTTTCCCAACCAGTGTACCTCCAGCTGTTGCAAAACTACAACTCCCAGCATGCCTGCACAGCCAAAGGCTGTCCGGGCATGCTGGGAGTTGTAGTTTTGCAAAATCTGGAGGCACACTGGTTGGGAACACAGAATTCTAGACTACCATATTTGCCTATACCAAATGTAAATATGCAACTAAATGTGGCAAAATACACAAAAAAATAAAATGATAAAAACGCAGATGCGTTTTTGATGCGTTTTCTATCAAAAACTCCCAAATGGGCCCTGTGGGGGGTTCAGATATCTTGCCTCGGAGGCAGCAGAACGTTGGTGGTAGTCATAGTCAATCTGTCATATACAATCAAATAGAGGCATCAAATGGATTCGGAAAGCGATTAATAATCGCATTGCGATTACAACTTAGAGCTGAGTTCCTAATTGGTTGTATTGCTAGAATATAACGAAGATTGAGAATATAGCACTATATTCTCAATCTTCGTTATATTCTAGCAATACAACCATTAGGAACCCAGCTCTAAGTTGAATTCGCAAATAAGATGTCCCAAACTATTCGCCGGCGAACAGTTCCCGACGAACATAGCTTGTGCACGTTCGTCGCGACGGGCGAACATATGCGATGTTCGGTCCACCCCCTATCATTGAGTAAACTTTGACCCTCTACTTCACAGTCAGCAGACACATTCCAGCCAATCAGCATACCCTCCATCCCATCTCCTGGACAGCATCCATTTTAGATTCATTCGGAAGCTGCAGTCTTAGTGAGAGGAGGGACAGTGTAGCTGCTGCTGATTTAACAGGGAAATCGATAGCTAGGCTAGTGTATTCAGTGTCCACTCCAGTCCTGAAAGACTCATCTGATCTCTGCTGTAAGGACAGCGTCCTGATAGCACCCCAAAAAGCCCTTTTTAGGGCTAGTACATCAGTCTCCCTCCCAGACCCTCCCACCTCCTATCAAAAAGCAAGGACGGCATCCATCTTAGATTCATTCTGAAGCTGCAGTGTTAGTTGTAATCGCAATGCGATTAATATAACCTGTATTAATCACATTGCGAATTCAACTTAGAGCTGAGTTCCTAATGGTTGTTGTATTGCTAGAATGTACGTTATATTCTAGCAATACAACCATTAGGAACCCAGCTCTAAGTTGAATTCGCAATGCGATTAATATAACCTGTATTAATCACCTTGCGATTACAACTTACCACACTGCGTCAACTACGTAATTTTCCATGGGATTTTTGCCATGGATCCCCCTCCGGCATGCCACAGTCCAGGTGTTAGTCCCCTTGAAACAACTTTTCCATCACTATTGTGGCCAGAAAGAGTCCCTGTGGGTTTTAAAATTCGTCTGTCTATTGAAGTCTATGGCGGTTCGCATTGTTCGCGAACATTTGCGGAAGTTCGCGTTCGCCACTCGCGAACGGAAAAATTTATGTTCGTGACATCACTACTCATCAGTCCCTTTTTCCTTGCGGTCTGTAAAAATCACGCTGTTTGTGACTCATAAGCAGATGTTAGCAGACATTTAAACGTATTAGCAATTAGCACAATTCATGTTCATTAACCACTTAATTTCTTTCACATCCTCAACGATAATGTTGAAAAACAGTGGCCTACTACTGCTACTACTGTGTGATATAGTACTTGTGATACTACTACTCCTACTACTATTGCTACTGCTCTTACTACTTTTTCAACAGCTGGTGATACTATCCACTTTCTGACTCTGGCGGGAGGATCATTGGGTCGTTCGTTTTGCAGTCTTCTTTTTTCCAGACATTTTGTTATGAGGCCTATAAATGAAAAGTCACAGGTTTGGTAAACAGGTTTTTGAACGGTAATGTTTGTTGGGTAATTTAAAGGTACAGATGCAATTAAATGTCCTAAATCTTTGTATACAAAAACTTTCTTCACTGGCGCTAAACTTTAATTACAAGCTGCGATATCTTGAGGCGGCCGTGCCCGCATCAGGTGGCTAAATCAGTATATATAAAATGATTGATATCGCTATCTTGTACCTGTTCAGACTGTGAATGCACACTAAATTCTGCTGATCCAGTACAGTGTTTAAAATAAGACGGTGGAGTTGCTTACCTTCTCTGTCTTCCCAGTCTTTGTATTTCTTGCAGTATCAGCGGTCTCTGTGGTTCACTAGACATACAAGGTTCCTATCAGCTCTGAGGCCTGGCCGGTGGCACAAACTCCGATCCCTGTGCTCACGCTCCGGCTAGGAGCGAGTGACGTCACTACCGAGGAGCTAGTGACTACCGAGGAGCCCCGTAGCTTCTCGGTAGTGACGTCACTCGCTCCTAGCCGGAGCGTGAGCACAGGGGATCGGAGTTTGTGCCACCGGCCGGGGCACACTCCAGAGCTTAATAGGAACCCTTGTATGTCTAGTGAACCACAGGACCGCTGATACTGCAAGAAATACAAAGACTGGGAAGACAGAGAAGGTAGGCAACTCTACCGTCTTATTTTAAACACTGGTACTGGATCAGCAGAATTTAGTGTGTATTCACAGTCTGAACAGGTACAAAATAGCGCGATATCAATCATTTTATATATACTGTCCTAAATCTTTCCCTTTTGACAATCACACTGCACACTGAGATTGAGAATTTACAATGGTTATAAATGCAATTTTTGCAGTGAAACATGTTTGAACTACTCTGATGCAGTAATACTGGCCCTTCACTAACACTGGTGTTACAATGCTATATTTTTTCAGTGATGATAAGCGTCTTTTGAACTAGATGCTGTGATGCAGTTAATGCCTTAACAAACAAGACAGTAATTTGTGTTACGGGCTGCGAATGCGACTTTGCTGCTCTATCCCATTCACCCCTTATCTTGCACCAATGCATAACGCATTTAGTAACATGGCTATAATGCACTGAGATGCCCAATTACAAGAATGTAATTTGTATGGAAGTGTAGAAATAATACCTCCCCCCCCCCACACACCCACACATACACAAAAAGGCTGTTTTTGCAGGAATGTGTAATGTGGAACAAGTTGCCAGAAGATAAGCAGACAGTAATGCCTCATTTAGATGTCAGTGTTTTGGTCAGTGATTCCCATCAGCGATTGTGAACCAAAACCGGTTGCGTCTCTAAACAATGAACATATGTGGATCTTTCCCTTATACCTTATGTCTGGGGAGGCTCCACTCCTGGTTTTGGCTCACAATCACTGATGGAAACTACTGACCAAAACACTGACGTGTAAATGAGGCATAACCTGCCAGCAAATACACCTGATCGTGACCAGTTCTCACTCCCTCTCCCTGATTACTGCCCTCTAGTGTTGAGCGCGAATATTCGAAAAGCGAATTTTTTTAGCGAATATCGGCACTTCGCTAATTCGCGAATATTTCGAATATAGCGCTATAAATTCGCTATTTCGAATATTCGTTTTTTTTTTTTTTTTTTTTTTAGTTATATTTTTTTCTTTCCCTCTTCCCAACAGTAGTTCTTACCTGTCCTGAGGATTCCTGGCTTCCTGGCTGCTCTAGTCAGTGCCCATTGCCGCTTCTGCCGACTTCCGTGCTCATGGAGCGTCCCCATCCATGGGAGAATCTACATATACTAAAATGTACTGTCGGATTTGAGGAATTACGTTGAAATCGCAATGCGATTAATTCAAGTTATATTAATCGCATTGCGATTTTAACTTAGAGCTGAGTTTATAATGGGTCAGCTTGCTAGAATGAACGAAGTTAACGAATTTGGAATATAGCAGCACTGCTAAGTTGAATTCGCAATGCGATTAATTTAACTTGAAGTAATCGCATTGCGATTTCAACTTGGCACTGCTAGTGCTATATTCCATATTCGTTAATTCTAGCCTATGTAAGAAAGCAGTGCTAAGTTGAAATCGCAATGCGATTACTTCAAGTTAAATTAATCGCATTGCGAATTCAACTTAGCAGTGCTGCTATATTCCATATTACGTTAACTTCGTTCATTCTAGCAAGCTGACCCATTATAAACCCAGCTCTAAGTTGAAATCGCAATGCGATTAATATAACTTGAATTAATCGCATTGCGATTTCAACGTAATTCCTCAAATCCGACAGTACATTTTAGTATATGGAGACGTTCCCATGGTGATGGGGACGCTCCATGAACACAGAAGTTATGGTTGGCTTGGTAGAATTAGCGAATAGCGAATATGACGAATGTATTCGTCATATTCCTCAAAACGAAGATAGCAGTATTCTACATCTTCGTTTTAGCAACCTATTCGTCAACCTCGCTAATTCTAGCAATCAAATAGGAAGGTTGACTATAGAGACAGCTGTGTTAAATTCGCTATGCGATTTTTTTTTTTTAATAGAATAATTATATTACTTGATATAATTATTATAATTATTCTATTTATTAAAAAAAAAAAAATCGCATAGCGAATGCACAGCTGTCTCTATAGTCAACCTTCTATTTGATTGCTAGAATTAGCGAGGTTGACGAATAGGTAGCTAAACGAAGATGTAGAATACTTCGTTATCTTCGTTTTGAGGAATAGACGAATACATTCGTCATATTCGTCATCCTCGCTAATTCTAGATATGAAACCAATAGGAAAGTAGCCTTAAGTACAAATCGCAATATGCGATTATTTAAATCGCATGTTAATCGCGATAACTAGAAAAAATGACGAATATTCGATTTCGACGAATATGAAACGAATATTCATTCGAATATTCGCGAATTTCGTCGAAATCGAATATGGCACCTGCCGCTCATCACTACTGCCCTCAAAAATAGTCTAGGCTTCCATAAAAATTACGGGCATAACATGTTTGGTCCATTGTTTTCTGGATTGTTGCTAGGAGATGCTCTGGAATTTAATTTTCAGACTAGCAGTATTTGTGGAATAAGAACGACAAATGGAGAGTAAAAAACACATGAACCAAACATGGATCCCTCATGAATGTCTTCACAGATGAATCATCGACCATATTGTCGTTGGATGTAATCATGGACATGTGAAAGATGCCTAAGGGTACTTTCGCACTTGCGTCAGGACGGATCCGACAGGCTATTCACCCTATCAGATTCGTCCTGCCGCTATTTCGCTGTGCAGCCGGACTGCCGCTCTGTCCCCATTGACTATAATGGGGTCGGAGCTACAGATCAGCACGACAGTGCGCGGCGAGAGGCCACCGGACTAAAAGTACTGCATGTGCGACCTTTTAGTCTGGCGGCCTCTCGTCGTGCGCGGCCGTGCTGCGCCGTAACTCTGCCCCCGCCCCCATTATAGTCCATGGGGACAGAGCGGCGGCACTGCGAAACAGCGTCAGGACGGATCCGACAGGGCGAACAGCCTGTTGGATCCATCCTGACGCAAGTGTGAAAGTACCCTAAGGCAAGCAAGATCAGTTTGATAAAAAATTACTGTTGCTCTCCTAATTGTTGCATGTTTTGGCAACCACTCTTGTATGTATTAAAAAAGTTAATAAAGATATATATTTTTCCAAATTAAATTGGAGAGGTAAAAGGACCAGGTTGAGTTATCTATTGTATTTTGGTCCTTATTGACCAAACACTTTTTGCATTGTCACATTTCCAAGAGCCATATTTTTTCTTCATCTTCATCATCTAAGTGGGTTTGTTTTTCGTGGGATGGGATTGTATTTTTAATGGCACCATTTTTAGGGTACATATGTATATGTATTTTATAATGGCTCCTGGATGACAATGAAGATGCAGTGTGACATCATAACAGGGAAAGTCCATACTCGGCGATGATTGGTTGGTTTATGAATCAAGTCCATAGAGGGGTGCAACCTTGTGTATATAACGCGATAGAGAGCATGGGCAACTTGCCATAGCCTATGTGTATTCTAAACTTATAGACCTCATGACAATTGTCTCCCTGATGTGCCCGGCTCAATACCTGATGAAAAGCATAAGAGCAAATCTTTCTAGAGTGTCAGCGTTAAGTTAGTTACCGAAATTTTCACCCCATAAGATGCACTTTTTTCCCCCTGCGATGTACCAGACATCCGTGTACCTGGAAAGAGAGAGACCGGTGGCCACAGCGCGGGCTTGTTGATTGGAATGGCCGCTGGGTGATAGGGTCAGGTGGTGTGGCTGGTTGAAAGAAAACAGCCGGCCCCGTCTGGTGGAGGCTGGCACGGACTGGCCAGCAGGCAGATTTGTGCAGGGAGACGTTCATGTGAGCATGGGAGCAGGCAGTTGAGGGACGGAGCAGGCTTTCCTGCCACACAGGCAGGAGTTCTGTCAGCTGATGTTTTCCTGTTGTTGACCTTTGGCTGTTTCCGACTACATACCTTTCTTGCTAGATTGTCTCCATCAATCCGAGACTACTCTGTGTGAGAGTAACCTAGGGATTCACTGCAGAAGAATCCATTGTGGAGGTTAAGTTTGAAGAGACCATAATCCCTTAAGGAACCATAGACATTTGGCCAACAGCTACTGTATCTCTCCCGACTTACTCCCAACTGCTTAACATATATGCACATTTGGCTCAACTGAATATGTATGTGCATTCAATAGGGAGATAGGAGAAAACCACTGCCAGAAGCCTCAAGTGACAACTTATCTCCCAGGAGAAAAAAGGATTGGGTGAAAATATTTACTACACACAAACCTCTCCCTTGGCATCATCGGTCCAGAGAGAGTTAGGAGCTTCCCACACATGTTAGACCGTCAGCCGAACCCGCTGTTCTCAGCAGATTCGCCCGTCAATACACTGATGTGTATGGGGGCCTTTTAGGCTCTACATCACGATTTAGCCTACCTTAATTGATTTCAGGTTTGCATCCAACAGTCATTTCCTTTGTGTCAAAAGAAACCATGAAGTGTGAGACCTCAATTTTAAAAAGGGATGTCAGGAATCATTAGGGTGGGTATGACTTATTTTAATTATACTAATTTAATTTATTAATTCATTTAATTTTACTGAGTTTCATCCAGACAACCTCCTGAACATTGTCATTGAGACAACTAGACCCACCTAGCAAAGGATTAAAGCGTACCGGCGTTTTCAAAAATACTTTGCATAATGGCTGTGCTTCTTTGTTCAATCATAACTGTGAAGGAGCCATTATATAGACCTTCCTTCCAGGTTATCTATTCTGACCTCTGGTGGAGTTAAAGTTGCTGTGGAGCTGCTGGAGCAGTTGGAACCGGTGCTGTCGGATCTCCTGTTCTCTCCAGTTTGTTGTCAACTGTTTGTTGTCTCTATTTGGAGATTATATGTGGTGTTTATGTTGTTTGTCCTTTCCCTGTTGTTACCCGAGGTGTCAGTGGTGAGGACTAGTGCTCTCATGGTCCTACTCACTACCTAGGGCTTTTTTCAGGGTAAGCCAGCAACAAAGCACGTGATCGGCATACGGGTGAGCAACCCATCTAAGGACGTCAGGGCAGCCACGTGCCAGTGCTAGGTGAGTTAGGGGTCACCACTGCTCCCTTGTCAAAGGGCACCCTTCTTTCCTCCTCTCTGCGACGCACATCTGTTACCAGTCTCTATGACATATCAAAGGTTTTTTAAAGTTAGTGACCCTTTAAGATTTTTTTTAGAAGGAAGAAGCTCTTACCTGCTATGGCATATCCAGAGAGAAAACATAAGAATTCCCAGAGCAGATGGATTCCCATGGCAGCAGAGAGGTCTCACTGTGTGCTGTCAGCCGCTTCCACTGCCACAAAAACAGAGTGACTCTGATTATTACTGGGATTACATGACATGAGAAGATAGCTCAGTCATATAGGTCACAAATCTGATGGCAGTTATCGCTAAAGCTACTACAACTAGTCCTGTTAATTTTAGAACTACTATCATTTTTATTTATTTACTCACTTATATAGCGCTACTATATATCCCCTATTTAGATATGCACAACTGCATTTGGGTTTGAGCATTTCCTGCCTGTTTAACACCACACCAGTTTTTCAGTCATTTTGTATATTGAGTTGTTTGGAGATGTATAAACTCCCATGTAAATGTGCCTGATTTGCATCCCCAGGCTACATTTAGGTGCACCTGTGAGGCCTGGGCCATATCAGCCAGTCTTGGGTGGGGCTCACAGCCTTCTCCCTCCTCCCATTGCAGGCATGGCGACATGCTGGAGGTAACTGAGGAGTTTGCTATGAGTCGGCCTTTACACTCCTGTAATTTAGCCCACTGGCCCCTGGTATTGCCCATATGGCACAGGTAGGGGAGTGTTAGAACCTGAGCTACCTGAGAAACCTTGACGCGGTGCTCTGGCACAGACATGTCCTCAACAGTAGGATATGTTGGCTAATTCTCAATTTTAACATCAGAATGAGGGTTTAGTAAGACCGCAGTGTGCACCTGTCTTTTACGAATTGTCTTCTTGAGCCAAATGTACTAAGAAATGGTGTTCCTTTTAATTTAAATTAATATCTATTAACACCGTGTTATTTTGAGGTGCAATATTTTGTGTTGACTCCATTCGGAAAATTACTTTCTAGATGTAGAAGCTCCCTTCCATATTTTTTTTAAATATATTCAAGTGTCCGCTAAGGCTTAAATTTATATTTTGACATTCAGGCTAGCCACCACTAGTGGGAGCTTAGAAACTTACTGAAGACTGCTGCAGGCATATCTGAAGAGGGGACATTGACATTAGGATATGGGAAGGGTAATAAAGGGATTTGTTTTTTAAGGCATTTTATTTTGGTGAACGGTACACTGTGGTTTGGCGGGGAGCGGGGGTGCTTGTTTTATGCACTGCTCTAAGCTGACTCTAAAAACAGTTTTGTATTTATGATAACTTCCTCCCTGACGTGCTATTATGTGGTGCATTTCACATTACTGTGTATAGCTTTTGCACTTTTTCAGGCTAGGGCTACACTGCTGGATTTCTTGTAACTGGCGTGGCAATCCCATTCATTTCTATGGGATCGCCGCTACTCTGCCATTCTGGCCATGGCAGCTGTCACCGTGTAGCCCTAGCCTTAGGCCTGTTTCCCACTTGCGTTGTGGTTTTTCAGTTTTGAGATCCGGCAGAGAATCTCAAAAACAGAACTAAGCAGATCCATGCCATTTAATACATCCGGATTTATCTGTTTCGGGCAGATCCAGTCTTATTAAATCTAAACTGAACGAACCGGATCCAGTATGAAAATCATTGTAAGTGAATGGGTGCCAGATCCATTTTTAAAAAAAAAAAAAAAACGGATTCGGCACAATTGAGTTACATTGATTTTCATGCCGGAACCTGTTTGTTCCGTTTTGGAGACAGGACACAAAACTGCTGCAAACAGTCAAAAAACGCAACAAAATGGAAAGGAATGCAGCCTGATCAGTTTTGTCCCCATTGACAATAAATGGGGACAAAACGGATCTGTGTTGGCCCGGTTTTGAGTTCCTCTAATGGATATCAAAACAGCAAAGCCACAAGGCAAGTGTGAAAGAGCCCACCGTTTGCTGAACATTTTCTATGGAATGTTGTTTATTAAGGTATGTGAGATCATATACATTTGTGATTTAAGGAACAAAATAGACAATACACTTAAATAGATAATATGACGTCAGACGCCAAACAAAGGCGGTAAATACAACCAGCCAATCAGTACCTTAGTTTCAATATAATGAACAAACAGATAGGTAAATAAATAAAGTAAGTTACCACCGAAGTTTTCAATGTGCAGACAGTGTCTGAAATAAATAAAATACATCAATTAGACTCAAAATAGAATTTACAATCGTGCAATCTCATATTCTCGATTCAAACTGCGCGGCTGTAAAGTGTCTAGTGTGTGGATCCAGAAAGCTTCTCTACGGAGCAGAAGCTTCTTAATGTCCCCTCCCCATCCAACCGACTGTCAGTGGGTTACCATTGATGTTGTTAGTTTGTATACATCCATAGATCATGAGAAAGGGATACAAGCTGTATCAGACTTGTTGCAAACCAGCTATTTCTCTGAATTACAAAGAGTTTCTCCAAAGTCTGTTACGGCTTGTATTGTTTGAGAATTACTTTTTATTTGAGGATACCTATTACGGTCAACGGTGGGGAGCTGTGATGGGTAGTAATGTGGCCCCGCCCTACGCAAACGCATTCTTGTCGTCTATCAAAGATTTGTTTGTTTATAAACATAAGGCTTATTCAAATGTGTTGTTGTGGAAAAGATTCATCAATGACATTTTTTGCATGTAGGCGGGGCCACATAAGGCCCCTGAACATTTTTTTAAAACTTGAATTCAGCTTGTGAAGGTCTAAAATTCACCATGTCCTGTAGCAGGGACAGGGTGAGTTTTTTGGACACTGTAATATTTAAGGATGAAAATGGTCTTCTCTCCAGTGACTTATTAAGGAAGGACACAGACTGGAATAGTACCCTTTTCTATACCAGTGCTCATCCCACGTCGTTAAAAAGAGTAATGCCGAAATCACAGTTTCAACGGGTGCTTCGTATTGTCACTGATTCCAACAACTTAGAAACAAGATTAAATAAAATGAGCACTAGGTTTAGAGAAAGGGGCTATCCTGAGTCACTCTTGGATAAGGTTGAAAATGACCTACATGCTCAATCTTGGGTAGAACCAGTTAGAAGGGATAAACCTACCAGGATTGCATTTCTACATAAACGTCATCCATTTAATACTGGTTTTGATAACATCATTAGAAAACACTGGCACCTGCTGAGAAAGGCATACCCAATGGTGGAAGAGTTTCAGCACCCTCCACTTATGTGTAATAAACATATCCAGAGTTATAGAGACCAATTGGTACATGCCGATTTGGGTAGTATGAAGGTAACATTAAGACAGAGTACTCCATCTAGTCAAAAAAAGAGGCACATTTCCATGCCTACGTTGTTTACAGTGCTCGCAGTCAATAAAGAGTCCATATTTGTACCACCCACGTACAGGAAAACCCTTCAACATCAATGGTTATTTTACCTGTGATGCGACTAATGTTATATATGTGATAAAATGCCCGTGTGGTCTCCTGTACGTGGGTGAGACTATGCAGACAATCAGGGATAGGATATGCAAGCATAAGTCTACAATCAGAACGAAGAATCTCTTGTTACCACTACCCTATCCTTTGAAAAATTTAAACATACCATAGCACAGCTAAAATTTCAAGTGCTAGAGCAAGTCAGGATGCCAAGAAGGGGAGGGGACATTAAGAAGCTTCTGCTCCGTAGAGAAGCTTTCTGGATCCACACACTAGACACTTTACAGCCGAGCGGTTTGAATCGCGAGTATGAGATTGCACAACTGTAAATTCTATTTTGAGTCTAATTGATGTATTTTATTTATTTCAGACACTGTCTGCACATTGAAAACTTCGGTGGTAACTTACTTTATTAATTTACCCATCTGTTTGTTCATTATATTGAAACCAAGGTATTGATTGGCTGGTTATATTTACCACCTTTGTTTGGCGTCTGACGTCATATTGTCTGTTTAAGTGTATTGTCCATTTTGTTCCTGTGACCTGTTGAGAAAGGCTAACTTGCCGAAACGCGTCTGGGTAATACTATTATTTGTATGTAAAATAAAGAAAAGCATAGAAGAAGATACAAGTTTACTGGGATATCCTTTTCTTTAGTGGTGGAGGCAGCTCCTTCCTGAGCAACGTGGACTGGACTGAGTGCTGGCTATACTATCGATTGATCTGTAGCAACAGACCTTATTAGGCCTAATTAAAGGGGTTATCCAATTTCTCAAAACGCTCCCACATGTGCCAGGCCCCTCACCCGTAATATACTTGCCCCGCTCGCCACTCCTGGCGCTGCTCCTGGTCCCAGCACCGCTGCTGCTGCTTCTCCCTGCACATGGATGAAAACCTCCGGTGTCTGGGGGAGCAGCCAATGGCAGGCGGGGACGGGAACAAGCCTCCCTAGCATTGCGGGTGATGTTAGGGAGGCTTGTCCCTGTGCCCTTCTGCCATTGGTTGCTCCCCTCCGACACCGGATGTTTTCATCTGTGTACAGAGAGAAGCAGCAGCGGTGCAGGGACCAGGAGTGGGGTAAGTATATTACCTATACGGGGCCCGGCACATGTGGGGGCAGGGTTGAGAAACTGAATAACCCCCTCTAAGGTCAGATATTGGTATCACCCTTTCTGGGGCAGGTATTCTGCCTTAACTAGGCTGGTACCAAGTGTGTTTGTAGGAATACTATTTTTTCTTTGTCTTTTATGACTGGGCTATTGGGGCTCTTGTTATATGGATTTATTAAAAGTTATGTTGATGATTTTGCAATATTTAGCATCAATTGACAGGAGACAACACATACTATCACTTACTAATAGTGACTGTTTATATATAATGCCCCATTTTCCTGTACTCCATCACAGTCACATGACATTTTTCAATGTGTTCTTTCCCTACCGCGATTACATCACATCTATATCTGAGGAGTGGCAAAGCTTGTAAGGCTCTGCCCTGTAGACACAACATCATCGCTGACCTCTGAAATTGCTGTTCTGCTCATTCTCCTGAATTCTATCCTGTAGACGTAAAGTAAGCAATGATGCTGTGTCATAAGTTTGTTTTTTTCCAGCAGGGCTTTAAGCAGGCTTGGATCAAGGGCTATTATCAGAAATTTCAGGGCTCCACACAGGCAACTATTCTCTCCGCCCACACACACACACGTTTTTATTCATACTGTTTACCAATCACCATTAATAATATGTTCTGTATATTGTAAGGGTTATTAAGATCACATGGATAACAAATACTATTTTATGATATTTAATAAAAAAAAAAACTGTAAAATTATCTATAACAAAAAAAAAAAAAATCCCATCTTTACAGTAGAACTTTTCTATAGAGTAGTGGGTAAGGAAGGTGTTCTCTGTACAGATTGGGATTCAAATCTCATTGAAACCAGTAAGAGTCCTGATAACAAATCTTATGGTAGAAAAATAGAATTTTTAATTTCCAATAAAGTTGATGTAACAGTATTTGGTATCCCTGTAATCAGAAACTGTACAATTTAGTAAACATATTTCTTGGTGATTAGTAGATAACATACTATTTATGTGTTAAAAAAAAAAAAAAAAAAGCTTTATAAGCACATACAATTCAGCTCTTCCAATGCAGCAGGTCTGTAGTATAATGGTACCTCTTTTGCCTGACATACAGTAGGTCTGGAGTTCAAATCCTGTTAAATAGTTTATTTAGTAAAAGTTTATGTGTTGAAAGAGGGCCCTTCCCCCAACCCATATCCAATACAGCTTTGTTAGTATTTACTGCATTGAAATAAATATTAATCAGGCTGCTAACCCTGCTTGGATTTGCCCTGTCCCAGCTGGGAGGGGAAGGAAGGGCAGAGACCTGATGTTACAGACACTCCCTGAGTCTTGTGCTGGGATGTAAATACAGGGTGCAGATTGCAGTTATGCTTCAGGAGTTAAAATTAACTCAGAACTTCATAATTTAACATCGAATTCAGTTACACTAGGTGTATTGCTGGTATTATTTGTATAACTGGAAAATCCCTTTAAGCAAGTAATCAACTGATAAAGAGCATGTATTCCTAATAAAATCCTTTAACCCCGTCCAGCCTAGTGGTATACCATACTATTACATTGCTGACAGTAGCTATTTACTGCTCAATACTGCAGTGGTACTATAATGGTTTTATACTGCTAGCACCTGCTCTAGCAGCCAGCATCAGAGATAACTCAGATTGTTTACCACCCTAGCTGAGGTGGCTAATGCTGTACAATGCAATGCAGAAGTGTTTCAATATATTTAATGGTCAATAAGAGTTTTACAACTTCAATAACATATAGTAATATAGCTTGTAAGGGCTCATGCACACGAACGTATTTTCTTTCTGTGTCCGTTCCGTTTTTTTTGCGGACCATATGCGGAACCATTCATTTCAATGGGTCCGCAAAAAAAACAGTAAGTACTCGTGTGCATTTCGTTTCCGTATGTCCGTTTTTCCGTTCCGCAAAAAAATAGAGCATGTCCTATTTTTTTCTAGGTTGCGGACAAGGATAGGCATTATTACAATGGATTCGCAAAAATAATGGATCCACAAAAAACTGATGCCATACGGAACGTCATCTGTTTTTTTTGCGGATCCGCATTTTGCTGACCGCAAAACACATACGGTCGTGTGCAAAAAAAAAAAAAAGGCATGTCCATCCACTTCAGCCTGTTCTGCAAGTTAAGTTGATCCAGAGGAAGCATATTCGAATTTGCGATATTTCACAAATTTTTGGCCGAATATTCGCCATAAATTAGAAAAAATTTGAGAATTCGGGATCTCCAGTCATTATTTACTTGACTGAGAAAATCAGCAATGTAATATATTTGCGATAAAAATTCGCGATTAGAATATTCGCGATCAACACTAAGGGGTAGGCAACTTTCCTAATGGTTGCTAGGGATGTTGAATACGAATATGAATATATAGCACTATATTCTAAATATTCACAAATTCTTAAAGTGGTGATATTCGCAATTAAAATTCATGATTCGAATGTTCGCGCTCTACACTAGTTCTTTAACTAGAACCGGCTGGGCTCCAAAGCTAATTTTTGAATGGGCCTATCTCCCCTTGATCCCATTAATGCAAACAACAAACTGTAAAAAAAAATACTTACCTCTCTTCTCCTGTGGGCACTTCCGCACTTTGTACAGCACTGTGTGTAGGCACGCACTATACTGTGACCTGATATTGCACAGCATCAGGTCATAGTGCGATCCTATGCACACTATGTCCTGTCCTGAAGCTGTGCACTGGACGTGCAGGCGCCTGGAGAATAAGACCAGGGATAAGACTCCCTGGTCGCTAAAAAAAAAAAAAAAATCCATTTGTCCTCCTCCCAGGCCCCTCCTGTTTTAGCCTCTTCTCCTGATTCCATGGTAGCTATACTCCTGAGAGTAAAGCAAAATAACCTGTGAGGTAGAAGCCAGTTTTACTGACTCCAAACAGAATAACTCCCTGTATCAAGGACCCATCTCCAGAAATCTAGTAACTACAGATATAGCCAAGCTATAATTCAAACGTCACAGTGTTATCTAATGACAAAAGCCATTAAAATCCATTGAAAAGGTCAATTAACATTTTTTTTGCCTTTGTTTACGCGTTAACCATCAAGTTTAGCTCAGCTGCATCTGTATAACCAGTAATATTATTACGCTCCAGAAATAAATCCAGGCCCCTCTTGAATTCCTTTATTGTACTCACCATCACCACCTCCTCAGGCAGAGAGTTCCATAGTCTCACTGCTCTAACCTCAAAGAATCCTTTTCTATGTTTGTGTACAAACCTTCTTTCCTCCAGACGCAGAGGATGTCCCCTCGTCACAGTCACAGTCCTGGGGATAAATAGATGATGGGAGAGATCTCTGTACTGACCCCTGATATATTTATACATACTTATTAGATCTCCTCTCAGTCGTCTTTTTTCTAAGGTGAATAACCCTAATTTTGATAACCTTTCAGGGTACTGTAGTTGCCCCATTCCAGTTATTACTTTAGTTACCCTCCTCTGAACCCTTTCCAGCTCTGCTATGTCTGCCTTGTTCACAGGAGCCCAGAACTGTACACTGTACTCCATGTGTGGTCTGACTAGTGATTTGTAAAGTGGTAGGACTATGTTCTCATCACGGGCATCTATGTCCCTTTTGATGCAACCCATTATCTTATTGGGCTTGGCATCTGCAAAATTAGACTGTTCGCCTTAAGAGGTTGAAAGGTTATAATCTTGTCATTATTCTTTTCAGAAAGAAAATTTTGAATAATTCAGCAAGTCTTGTCAACCAATTAAATGGGTGTATCTGTTGTAACTTCTGATTTACCATAAGATCTAAGTACTGTGTAGAATTGCTGGCTAGATACTGCTAATGTCGAAGCAGAACAGCTAGAAGCCAAGCTGTTCTTGTGGCATATCAAGCTGGTGGCCAAAAAATAGTACTCACCAGTTAAAATGGTTGGATCTGGGGTGAATACCTTTATATGTACTTGTTAAAAAATCCAAAATCAGGACGAGGAACTCATGGGACATCCTAACCATCAAGAGACAGATCCACAATCATGGTACTTGGCATCTCAGGAGACTTCTAGTGCTTGTACTGTTGGTTTGTGAGTGAAGAAGCTCTTGAAAAAGTGAGTCATGAACTTAAGGACATTCTTAGAAGGCAGATTCTTCAGTGAAAAGAGTCTTCTGTACATCCACTTCATCCAAATCAAGGTGTTCTCAGACTAATGTCAATGTTCATAATTAGGGCTGAAATAGCATCTTACAATTAATGACTTGGTTCCAAATACAGGTGAGCGAAGAATTTTCTCAAAGTGGGTGTGGGTCTGCAATTTAACAGCACATGCCTAGCTGGAAAAACTGGTTATGGGTGGCATTTTTATCACCACTATAAAAGTTGTGCAAACTTAAATTCTTGACATTGTGAAGGTTTAATTAAAGCTGATGGCCCTGATTTATCATGCCTTCGCTCCAGAATCCTTTTTTTAACCCCTTAAGGACCCATGACGTACCGGTACTGCTCAGCCGGCAGTGATCCGAACAAGGTACCTGCGCGCGGGCGGTGCGGGAGGCGGGCGGTATGGCAGGCCGGATCGCAATTGCGATCACCCACCCGTATCCCCTGTAATGATCGTTGCAATGTACTGACATGTCAGCAGTTTAACCCCTTCCATACTGCGGTCCATACGGACCGCTGTATGGAAGGGGTTAACAGGGAGGAAGCTCCCTCCCTCTCCCATTGGGGGCTCCTGTGCCCTTGCAGCCCCTGATTCTTGAAGGGATTGCAGAGGGAGTTTTGTTTGGCTGTTAACCCTTGCTTTGTTACTAGAAAAAATGTATTAAAATAGAAAATTTGCCCAAAAAATCGAAATTCTGAAATTTTATTTCCATTTGCCATTAACTCTTGTGGAAAACCTAAAAGGTTAACAACGTTTGTAAAATCAGTTTTGAATACCTCGAGGGGTTTAGTTTCGAGGGGTCATTTTGGGTGGTTTCTATTGTGTAATCCTCACAAAGTGACTTCCGACCTGAACTGGTCCCAAAAAAGTGGGTTTTTGAAAATTTCTGAAAAATTTCAAGATTTGCTTCTAAACTTCCCCAAGCCTTGTAACGTCCCCAAAAAATGAAATGGCATTCCCAAAATGATCGATACATGAAGTAGACATATGGGGAATGTAAATTAATAACAGTTTTTGGCAGTATTACTATGTATTATAGAAGTAAAGAAATTGAAACTTGGAAAATTGAAAACTTTTCAAAAATTTGGGTAAATTTTGTATTTTTTTATAAATAAAAATGAAATTTTTCGACTCCATTTTACCACTGTCATGAAGTACAATATGTGACGAAAAAACAATCTCAAAATGGCCTGTATAAGAAAAAACTTTTAAAAGTTATCACCACATAAAGTGACACTGGTCAGATTTGCAAAAAATCCTTAAGGTGAAATAGGGCTGAGTCCTTAAGGGGTTAAAGAGGACCTCTTACCACTCCTGGCATGCCTATTTTAATAGCTCCATGCATTCTCCACGTACTAACAATTCTGGAGAATCTATTCTTTTGTTTGTATGTTGTGCTATTCCTTTATTATTTGCACTAGAAGTTATGAATGCATTGCTTTTAGCCTTCAGTAAGGGTGCAGAGGGGAGGTAACCAGTTGGGGGGGGGTGTACCTGCACAGTCTGAAAGCGGCAGCACTGATTGGATAGAGTCAGTCTGTGCAGGTACACACCCCCAACTGGTTACCGCCCCTCTGTACCCTTACTGAAGGCTAATAGCAATTCATTTATAACTTCTAGTGCAAATAACAAAGGAATGGCACAACATAGAGCCATAGGAATAGATGCTCCAGAATTGTTATTACATGGGGAATGCATAAAGCTATTAAAACAGGAATTTGAGGAGTAGTGAAAGGTCCTCTTTAAGTTCACTTTTTAAAAAATGTTGTGAGTTTTAGCATTTCTTTAAACCACTCTCTCCAGTTTTGAAGTATGGGTGGGGAAGTGGGTGTGGTTAGCTATCTTAATGACTTTCACTCCAGATTTAACACTAAAACTTTTTTAAATATTTGTAAAAAAGGTCCCAATGTCACTCCAGTAGGACGGTGGAGTAGGAACACTTTAATAGTCTTTCTAGACAAAAATATCTATCCATCTATCCATCCATCCATTCATTTAGCCATCCATCCTGTACCTAATAAATTTATTTTTATCATAAAGGATAGATTGATAGATAGATGGATAGATAGATAATCTACAGATTGAAAGCACACAGTACACACAAATATGGAAACTTACCATTTGTAGAGAGTTGGACTTCTTATGCTGGTATCAGGACACAGGGGCCCCTGTGGAGACGGGGGGGCGGGGAATTAGTCCTTACACAGCTAAGAAGCTATAGGAGGCAGATAGAGGCTTTGCAACCTGGCACAGGCTGTGGCCTCCACTAAGGGACACTCATGCTGCCAGCCCCACTGCTGGCGGTCAGAGGAGAGCCGGAGGGACCCAGCTGCCAGTCAAGGCTAGGTGAGTGATGTGATGCCCAGGCCCATCCTGGATAGTAAGACAGAGGCAGGCATGTGGTAATGGACAGCCATCTTTCCATAGATTGAACTATTACGTAAGGTTTCCATCTCATAATTTATTACTCTGCATGTACGACCTCCTTAATTTCTTGGCTGACTACTGGCTTTTATTTTTTTATCTTGAACCCATAAAACAATTCTACTTCCTATCCATGCCAAACAGAAAACAAAATGACGTCCTTTATTACCGATACTTATTCTTCCGTATCTTACTTGTTACAGATATCATATTTCCAGTTGTGCGCACTTCACTATCGGAGCAGTTTACTACAGTACAGGCTGAACAGGAATCTGTGTAAAAGACAGAAAGCAATGGCCTGAAATATTTAAAACAAAATGCATATAAATAGAGTTTACATAAACACTGGCATGTCGGTCCACCCTTCCTTAGCATCTGGGTCACTGTGTCCATTTGCCTGGTTTCCGGGCTTCCCTACATTTAATTTTTCCTGTCTCTGCAAGATGCAGATACAATTAAGCATCCACCATAGCACAGAAAGGACAAGGAAACAGTTGGTCCCCTGCCCTGACCTTCGACGCTCTGATGTGACTTAGGCAGCGTGATTACGTTATCACACCACCTGCGATTTTCTGCTAATGCCAGCCTCGCTTGAGGACGTCCTGGGACCAAGCATAAGGTAAGTATTACAGTTGAGCAAACCTGACTAGTCACAGAAATTCTGATTTCAGTGGTGTGTCACATATCAGCTAAAAGTAAGTCAAATCTACCTGAGAGTCCTGGTTATTCATGAATTCCTGCTCTCCCTGCCCACCTGCTGATGATTGACAGCCTTCTACCTAGTTTTCTCCCTTTCTCTCTAGGAGAGAAATGCCAATCATCAGCAGATGTACCCTTATTCATGATCCTGGGAAGCTTTGATACGCATTTTTGCATAGCCTTGCTTAGGAGATACAGTGCAGCAGAGTTAAAGGGGTTGGGTTCAGAGCTGCGCTGGACCTAACCTCTTCTTCACCAACACAGCCCCTTTGAGTGGAGCATGAAAGCATTTCATGTTGAATTACGCAGGGCAATGGCTTTTTTAAAAGATCCAATGACGAACTAGGTCTCTCTAAGGGAATGCTAGGTGGACGCTTCTACCAAGCAGTGTTCCCAGTGACATCACTGGCACTAATAGGTGGGCTTTAGCCTAGGGCAGCACTGAAGCCCACCCCTTAGTGATGGTGATGCAATTGTGAACACTGCTAGGTGGAAAACTACGCCTAGCAGTGTAAAAATATAAACAAAACAGCATGAAATGCTCCGATGCTCGACTCAGAGGGACTGCCTGGCTGAAGATCGGGATATGTACAGGTTCAGCTCTGAACCCTGACAACCTCTTTAACAGTCAAAGTCAAATAATGTGAACTAAATGTGATAATCCACCAAGTGTTAACTCTTCTGCATCTGTAAGTGCATGAAGGGAACATAGAGGCTGAGAGAAGTGAAAAGCCGGACCAGAAGTTGATTTGCGTTCCACCATGTTTGTTCCACGAGCCGGACCAGAAGTGGACCATGCGTTTCATCGCATGCGTTCCACGACTCCAGATGGAGTAGCATTGGAAGTGGAGATGCGCTCCATAGGGCCGGAAAGGGAATGTATCATCTAATTATGCATTCCTCTGCACCGGAAGCATCTTTCCCAGTGGGAGGAAGTACTGCACTGCCTTGCTATTTAAATCGAGGACTTACCTATCCTCTTTGTCTGCACCATCCTGCACAAGTGGGAAACTTGGCCAAAAATATAAGGGACAGTCCATGTAAGTAATGGCTTCTATCATTGCTGAAATCATGTTTATACACTAATTGAAAGCAATCATGTAAATCCTATGCTCAGCCCTATTTAAATTGTATATATATGGACCTATTTTTCTAGGTCTTTTAAGTGACTTTAATAAAGATTGAAGTTTTAAGGTTCTTTTTTCGGTTTGAATTAAGTTAGACTATTACGGGATTCTTGATTATTGATAACTATATCATTTAAAAGTCTAGATAAATAATGGAGGGAACACAGCAAGAAGCAAAACTGAACGCTAAACAATTAACAAGTAAAGGAGATTTTTATGGACTTCAAGGTGTAGTTCATGCAATGCAAAGATATGAAGAATAGATATGAGGAGGAATAGGTCAATGTTTTTCTATTTTGGAAATCACAAGGGATCATTTCATAATATCTTGAATTGTAAATGACAAGAGACATATGTTAAACATATATTATTCTGTAGGAAGGTGAACATCCCTCCAGTTTCAAGTCTTTTGCAGCATCTAACAGATTTTTCTCCAGGATTGCCTTGTATTTAGCTCCATCCATCTTCCTATCAACTCTAACCAGCTTCCCTGTCCATGCTAAAAAAAAAAAAGCATCCCCACAGCATGATGCTGCCACCACCATGTTTTACAGTGGGGATGGTGTGTTCAGGGTAATGTGCAGTGTTAGTTTTCCCCCAGACATAGTGTTTTGCATTTAGGCTAACAAGTTAAACTTTGGTCTCATCTGACTAAAGCACCTTCTTCCACATGTTTGCTGTGTCCCCTACATGGCTTGGGGCAACTGAAAAAGGACTTCTTATGGCTTGCTTTAAAGAATGGCATTCTTCTTGCCACTCTTCCATAAAGGCCAGATTTGTGGAGTACACGACTAATAGTTTTTCTGTGGACAGATTCTCCCACCTGAGCTGTGGATCTCTGCAGCTCCTCCAGAATGACCATGGGCCTCTTGGCTGTTTCTCTTAGTAGTCCTCTACTTGGCTGTGCTGTCAATTTAGGAGGACATACATGTCTTGGTAGGTTTACAGTTGTGCCATACTCCTTCCATTTTTAGAAGATGGATTGAACAGTGTTCTGTGAAATGTTCAGAGATTTGAAGTTTGCAGTTCAAGGAGGGTGTGCTTGGCAGTGTATGCAACATTTCCCAGCCATTTTCAGGATGACTTGCAGTTGGGTGGAAGACTTTAGGGACCACTTTACAACCAGATTAAAGACGTGCACCATGTAGGGTGCATGGGGCAGCCCTCCTTGAAGCAGTGCCAACACGACATTCTTCCCATTGTCATTGACCATGGTTCCAATTTCAAGTTGGCTAGAAAGAGCCAGAATTGGATTTCCTCTTGAAGGACTTGGAGCAGTTCCTCCCCGGTGTGACTCTTCGTCCAGGCAAACCAGGTGCAGAACAGCGTGACACCACCGTGACTTGCACAGGTTATATGCTGGAGTGGAACTACAAATTGTCCCTGCAGTGGAGGCTGAGGACATGGTGGAGGATGAGAAGGCAGAAGAGGACATTAGCGCAGGACTCACAACTTGAGAATGTGAAGGCAGCATTGCCGTCACTTGGCCAAGTTGCTGGTGTGGCTGGACAGGAAACATATTTACCCAATGAGCCAAAAAGGACATATATTGTCCTTGACCGTAGTTACAGCTCCACACGCCGTGAACTTTAGCAGACACCGACAGGCTCAAGGACTGGCCCACCTTCTGTTTAACATATGTGTGCAGGGCTGGTACAGGGTTTTTGTAGAAGTAATGACGGCTTGGGACTCTCCATCTTGGCTCGACACAAGCCATCAGTACTCTGAAAGCTGCAGAGTCCACCACATGGAAAGAGGGGGACTGTAGTACCAGCAACTTGGCCAGGAGCACGATCAGCTTCTGCGCTGTTGAATGAGTGTACACATATTGTTGTCTTTTTTCAGTCGCCTCTGTGATTGATTGTTGATGAAAAGAGTGATGAGAAGTAGGAGGAGCTGGAGCATTATCGCCACGATTTTCCGTACTCTACTAGTTGTTTCCGTACAGCTAGGCTCCTGCGTAGCAATCAGTTTACCCCAGGCACATTTGGCTCCAGATCTCACACTGCTGCCACCCTGCTGACTCATAGATGTATTGACAAAGGCAGTGTGCCAAAACGCGTTATCTGAGTATATTTGATATGAAATGAAGAAAATAAAAGACTAAATCGCAAGTAAGTTGGGAGTTGCTGGGATTTCTTCTACATAGTCGCGTGGAGCTGCGCTGATTCACGCTGCAATGATCTTCGTGCAACGAGTGCTAGCCCTCCTCCTTCTACCCTGCCGACTCATGGCCATGCATCACCCTACTGGCTCAGCAGCTGCCTCATGTGCAAGGTGTCACCCTCTTCTCCTGATGATGATGAAGCCCCTTCTTGACCCAACTCCCTCGTACGATCGACTCTACTGTGTGAATGTCACTGATGTCACCCTCACCAGTCTGAGGGCCATGTGCCTGAATGCTCACAACACTAGCTCCCATGTGACTCGGAGGAAACAGCGGATCTCTCCACCATATCTTAGCTGGCCAGTAGCTGCTGACTGTTCTCTAGAAGCTGTGAAAAGCGTAGTCAAGCTGATGGCATTTAATACCTCCCGAGCAGAAGAAACAGAAAATGAAAAAGCAGGTTAAGGACAGGTGAGGGCACAGAGCTAGTTTCTGGACCGTGCCAACTAAGCGTAGTGTCAGAGGAACCCACCGACTACTGTCTGGGGTGTCTAATGTCACTTGAGATGAAGAAGGTCATGTCAACCATTCAAGGACAGCTGGGTTGCTGGTGAAAACACAACTGATGACACTGGCAGCATTGGCCTGTCGCTCTGACTGGTCCTACCAGCCCCCCTTCCTTCTTCTGCTGCTGCTTCTGTCACCTCTAGAAACATTTTGGCCAATGCCCGTTCCCTTACACGGGCCTGTCACCTGTCTATTGGACATACTGTACTGTAAGGGTAAAAGAGCAGTAGTGTCAGGCCACAATTTCACCTTGAAACAAGGATGAATGGATGAACTTATAAATAAGAATGTGAGCCCCCTATAATGTGTAGTATCAGGCCGCAATTTCATCCCAGAATCAAGGATGAATGGATGTACTTATATAGAAAAAAATATTAAACACCCTAAAACTTTTACTATCAGGCTGCAATTTCACACCAATTCCATAATTAGGGATTAACAGATATGCCTATGCATAATAAAATGTGAGTATCCTAAAATCTGTAGTATCAAGTCGCAAATTCACCCTAATTAGAGAATCAAGGATTAACAGATTGAATGATATATAAAAGAATGTGAACTCCCCCCAAATTCTGTAGGATCAGACCGCAGTTTCAACCCAATAACAAAATCAAGTATTATTGGAATAACTGAAAATCTGAAGTATTAGATCACTTTTTTGTAACCCCAATTAGTGCAGCAAGATTAATAGAATAGCTCCTTTTAGCCAAGTTTTACACAGTTCAATTGTCCCTGCTCTCTCCCTATAATGTGGATAATGCTTTCCTATTATATCCCTACACTATGAATAATCTGTTCCTGAACTGTTCAATAGTAATTTTTTGTGAATAAGCTGTGCCTAGTGCTTATGACATCTCTCCCTGCACTAAATTTACTGGAAAATTGTGGAGACAGGGCTGTGACATCACAGGGGCTGGCTATCTGCTGATTAGCTCTCTGCACACCATTATGGATGCTCCCTTGTTTCCGAGCTTCTTATTTCTCTTATATCTCTTTCTAATATGTGCAACAGCCATTTTAGGAAAAATACAATTCATTGACACAAAGTGAGAGGAAATTTGACTTCAGGACGAATCAAATTTTTTCAGAGATTCGGATCGAATTCCACTTAGATTTGCTCTACTCTCGTTATCTAATATATCTGCTAAGCCATTCATACTTAATCTGCTATGCATAGACTTACTGTGCATCAGACTCATTGTCAACAGGCTTTCTAAGATATAGGTATCCTTATCTAGTTCACCAGCTGTACCATTCATACTTAATATGTTCTGTTATATGTAGAGTTAGAAATCACGGATCAATGGATCGGGAATAAGTTTCACCTCTCAACTAAGATTAATCATGGAAAGGGGAGAAGTGTGAAAAGTGAGATAAACTCAATTTTATTGGTATGTATTAAAATATTAGAGAGTGATGGGGGATACCCATACATTTTTATTTTGCTCGATCTTAGCTACTATCTCATGCAGGCAGAGGACGACATGCAATTAGGTCATGCTGCGTATGAGAATGTGCTAAGCGAGCCACTACACCCTAAAACACCTATGGTAGTAAGGCTTGGTATATAGTCAGATTGCGCGGGAGTAAATGTGTACTGGCAATAGGAACTCTGCCAGTTATCCCTAGCGCAATGCTAGACCATACCAGATTAACCTTGAGTGTTTAAAGGTAAGTAGATGTTACACCTGTAATTGACAAGGGGACCTGTCTCTTTAAATCGCAAGTACAAATGGATCCATAGAGACATAAGCGGTCCGATGTCTATCATCACATCAGGAGGAAACCTGAATGTGGGTTCAAATCGGCATAAGCCTGGCTTCCCCCCACAAGAGAAAGATCTTACAGCCTTGCTAGCAATGATGCTGATCTAGACTGGCGGTGCACATCTACACCTCAAATCCACAAAGGGAGCGCTGCGTGGTTTTGCATGCACTTCGGTGGATGGAGCCGTGGCAGCCCGTATCAGTGTGAATCTAACATGTCCAGCCAGAGATTCGACGCGTTTCTAAATTCATCAGGAACCTGTCCCACGCTAAGTTATTGTTAGAGATTAGACCATTGTCTAGAATATTGCTGCACAATCAGCTGTTCCACTGGCGTGGTTACAGCCTGTCGGAGCTAGTATGGCCGTGAGGCCGCGGCCACTCGCGCACGTTTAAAACATGGAAGCACCACCCTCCTACATGACGTCGGTACCGCATTGACCAATCAGGAGATCGGGAGGCGGGCAGACGCCTGAAGCCTCCCGATGAGCTGTCAGTCAAAGAGATACTGTGGACCAAACGGCGAAGGTAATGGGCATAAAAACAGCAGAAGTGTTGGTTAAATTGCAGGGGGTATATAAGGCGGTGGAGCCGCAAAGGTCACTTTCTGCCCTGTGGTAGGAGATGAAAATATCATCTCCAGCATTCAGGTAGGGATGAGATGGTAGGTAAAGCAGACTCTATAGATCAAAACGGAAAGAGTCAAAGCAGGGAGATCCTGTCATACAAAAAATACGAGGATTGTAACTAAATGAGGACCCTATAAAGCAGGGACATTTAAATCACCTTAGATGTCAATAAAGCTGACAAAAGAAATAAAGTCATTAAGGCCTTGTGGTTTCAGTGGCTTCAGCTTAAAGGTCCACTGCTCCTCGTTTTGTAAAATTCTTGATCTAAGTCACCTCCTCTCGGTGATGCGTGAATCATCTCGATACCCTGCAACTTGATGGCATTGGTATCTCCACTGTGACAGGCATTAACATGCCGAGCAACAGGAGTATCCACTTCATTGCATACATCGTTGAGATGTTCTCCGAAGCGGCGACGCAATTCCCGTATGGTTTTCCCAACATATTGTATCCCACAGGTGCAGGTCAATAAGTACACCACACCTGTGGTCCTACAATTTATGAAAGAGCGTATGGTGTAAACCTTGCCAGTGACCCTACTGGTAAATGTAGAGCCAGTAAGGATAGAGTTACAGGCAATACATCTGCCACATCAGTATGTGCCTTTAAGTGGGTTGCGCAGCCAAGTCTGTGCCTGGGAGCTCTGAAAGAGACTATGACAAAGTCTATCTTTCAGGTTCCACCCTCGGCGATAGGTCAGCGTGTGTCCAGGACTAACCAGATGACCCACGCCTGGGTCCATGGAAAGGATATGGATAGAATCTCTCTGATCTGGATATTTGCTGCATCATAGGAGGCAATGAGCCTGACCTGGTCGTTACCTCCAACCTTCTGCCAGGGGTTTAATAACGATTCCCGGACACATGAAGATGTATGTTGATATGCCTCAGATACTATCCTCCTGGGATACCCCCTACTGCGGAATCGCTCAGATAGATCTCCTGATTTGGCTCTATAATCATCCATTGAGGAGTAATTGCGCCTTACTCTAAAAAACTGCCCCTTGGGGATGCCCTTTTAGAGTGGGTATGGGTGACAACTTGACCAGTGAGGCAAGGCATTGGTGGCAGTCTCCTTGCGGTGCAAGCTGGTATGTATGCACCCGTCACTACTCTTATGAATAGATAGATCTAGAAAGGTAATCTTTATAGGATTTATCTCAAAAGTAAAGAAAAGCCAGTAATTGTTTATGTTCAAGGAATCCACAAAATGCCTGAACTCATCAGCAGAACCCTCCCAAAGGATCAGCACATCATCAATATAATGCAGCCAAAGGGCAATGTTGTGTGCCCATATGCTCATCTCATCTCCAAACACTGTCTCCCTCTCCCACCAGCCCAGGTACAAGTTGGCATAAGTTGGCGCGCAGGGACTCCCCATAGCAACGCCCCTGGGCTGGTGGTAGATACGTCTATCAAAGAGGAAGACATTGTTTTGGAAAATGAAGTCAAGCAGGGAGATCACAAAGTTGTTATGTGATTCCAGAACATTGCCCCTCTCGCTCAAAAAATATTGAATGGCCCTACGTCCCTCCATTTGGGGAATAGAGCTATATAACGCCTTAACGTCAAGACTCACAAGGAGAGTGTTGTTACTGACGTGGAGGCCATCAAGCTTATTTACCACCTCCATAGAGTCACGGTTATATGATGGTAAGGCCATCACAAAGGAACGCAAGATAGTGTCCACGTACGTGCTGATCCTTTGGGTAAGGTTATTGTTGCCGGACACAATGGGTCTGCCTTTCAAGGGGTTATGCCCCTTGTGTATTTTCGGCAGGCTGTAAAAGCATGCCATCTGGGGGTGTTTGGGCAGAAGGGTATCAAATTCTGCTTTGCTGATTAACCTTTGTTCCAGAGCATCCTCCAAAATAACCTTTAATTCCTCAGTGTGCTGAGGGATGGGATTAGATGGTAGTACTTTATAGCATTCCTTACTGTCCAAGATGGAACGGCACATGTTCACATACTGATCCTGGTCAAGCACCACAATATTATCCCCTTTTTCAGCCTGTTTGATAACAATGGAGTCATCAGACTCCAGTGATAACAGGCCTGACAGCTCATTCTTGCTGAGGTTAGAACCACCCATTTTCTGACCTTCCAAGTGAGTCAGTTCATCACTGACAAGCTTAAGGAAGACATCCATGGGCGTTAAATCATAAATAGGGGGATTAAGCTGTGAGCGATTCCTCATTGAGGTAAATGGTCCTTCGCCAGGGACCATATTAGACTCATCTAAGAGTCCCATAAGGTCTCTAACACATTTCAAGTCATCTGGACTAATATTCATCTCCTCGCATTGACATCTGTTTTTCAAGGAGAAGAATTTTTTCCACTTAAGATTTCTCATGAAGAGGTTTAAATCCTTGACGCAAGAGAATGTGTCAAAGGTCAAAGGAATGTGTGGGTACAAAAGATAGCCCCTTTTTAAGGAGGCCCTCTTTCCCCTCCGTGAGACTTCTGTGGAACAAGTTGATAACTTGGAGCTCATCCTGATTCGGGTGGTCGACTTTTTCTTTTGAGAGGCACATAGCTATTGATCTTTCCTCCCTCTGAGCAGGTATGACGAAAGAGGGGGGCCCTGGCCTAAAAAAATACCCCTTTGGGGGCCTCTGCCTCTACGGGATCTGCATCTATTTTGGCCTCTGCCAGACTTATTAGGCTGAGAGCCACCTCTTTGGATATTAACAACCTCCGTCTCTGTCTCACCCTCAGATGAGGATGGCTCAGTTTCTGCCTCCAAGGCTTTGACGGTAGGAGTGTTGTAATCAAAAAGGCGACCTTCCCTAAAGTCTGAGATGTCTCTCCGATACTGAGCGTGCTTTCGTTCCATTAACTGGGCGGTGTATTTCTGTACTGCTTGCTCTAGTTTTTGCTCTTTCTTTTGGAACTCAATGTGTGTGGTAAATTTCTTAGCTGATTCAGTGAGTTCCTGAAGTGCTACAGTACTTTTTATCAAAGAGGATTTTTTCTTCCTCTACTAATAGGCTTATTAACTTTAGGGATGATTCAATAGAGGTGGTCTCCTATTTCTTAAGGAATTCGCTAGATCTCAAATGTGTACCAGGGAATAGTGGGATCCTAAGTCCTCTGGGCACAATATTATTCCTCAGATAGGTTTCCAAGGTTTGGATCTCCCACCATCCCCTGATATTCTCCTTATAAGCCCGAGTCAGATTCTTGAAGGTGCCGTTAATACTAACAGTATGCTCACTAGCTGGAAGATCCCCTTCGGAAAAGACCAGGGTAGCCTCACTACTCCAGCAATCCCTGTTTATACCTCCTGCTAGAAAACCTGCCATGCCACCAACAATATGAAAATTAGAAATCACGGATCAATGGATCGGGAATAGGTTTCACCTCTCAACTAAGATTAATCACGGAAAGGGGAGAAGTGTGAAAAGTGAGATAAAACTCAATTTTATTGGTATGTATTAAAATATTAGAGAAACATATATACAGTTAGGGGCAGCACTACCTTAGCTTCTTATCTACAAATTCCAAGATGGCGGTGCCTGCGGTGCTGGATCCTGGCCCGACCCCCGTAACAGCAAAAAAAAATGGACAACCGCGGCACTCACGTAGCAAAGGATTCTTCTTTTATTTCTCCCAAAGCAGCAACGTTGCTTGAAAAAGACTGTTAAAGTCGAAACGTTGCTGCTTTGGGAGAAATAAAAGAAGAATCTTTTGCTACGTGAGTGCTGCGGTTGTCCATTTTTTGTTAAAATATTAGAGAGTGATGGGGGATACTCATAAATTTTTATTTTGCTCAATCTTAGCTACTATCTCATGCAGGCAGAGGACGACATGCAATTAGTACATGCCGCGTATGAGAATGTGCTAAGTGAGCCACTACACCCTAAAACACCTGTGGTAGGAAGACTTTGTAAATAGTCAGATTGCGCAGGAGTAAATGTGTACTGGCAATGGGAACTCTGCCAGTTGTCCCTAGCGCAATGCTAGACCATACCAGATTACCCTTGAGTGTTTAAGGGTAAGTAGATGTTACACCTGTAATTGACAAGGGGACCTGTCTCTTTAAATCACAAGTACAAATGGATCCATAGAGACATAAAATACACAAGGGGCATAACCCCTTGAAAGGCAGACCCATTGTGTCCGGCAACAATAACCTTACCCAAAGGATCAGCACGTACGTGGACACTATCTTGCGCCCCTTTGTGATGGCCTTACCATCATATAACCATGACACTATGGAGGTGGTAAATAAGCTTGATGGCCTCCACGTCAGTAACAACACTCTCCTTGTGAGTCTTGACGTTGAGGCGTTATATAGCTCTATTCCCCACATGGAGGGACGCAGGGCCATTCAATATTTTTTGAGCAAGAGGGGCAATGTTCTGGAATCACATAACAACTTTGTGATCTCCCTGCTTGACTTCATTCTCCAACACAATGTCTTCCTCTTTGATAGACGTATCTACCACCAGCCCAGGGGCGTTGCTATGGGGAGTCCCTGCGCGCCAACTTATGCCAACTTGTACCTGGGCTGGTGGGAGAGGGAGACAGTGTTTGGAGATGAGATGAGCATATGGGCACACAACATTGCCCTTTGGCTGCGTTATATTGATGATGTGCAAATCCTTTGGGAGGGTTCTGCTTTACTCGGCCGAGCACCACTGTGTTCGTAGCATTACTCAAGTCTCCTCCCCGCACGTTGGCGCCTTCTAAGCTGCCAATCAGGGTCCAGGTAAGTAATTCCCCTCAGTGTAAGGCCATAGACATGTTAGCTGTAAGACTTACACTGATTGGCTGGCCAAAACACGTGATACCATTTCATATAAGAGCTGAGGTCCGGCTCTCGGCTCATTCAGCATCAGGAAGAGCAGACAGTAGGAAGGGACAGATAGCGTTTTGCTCTAAACTTACTGATTTTACTCCAAAAACCTTATTGAAAGACCTACCAGTCAGATTAGTGACATCTACAATACGCAATCATTAAGCAGTGTGTTGGGCAGATATTATAAAAAGGTGTTTATTTACTACAGTGTGCTTGCTACTGAGATATACACTGCACCATCATAAAGCAGTCTGCAACCGTTATATTAATTACTCCAGCAGAGAGTGATTTATATTTTGTCCATATATAACTAGTTTTGGGCACATCTGTGTGTGCGTTTAGGCCGCAATCGATATAGAACTACATCAGAATACAGTGTGTATATTCAAAATTACATTCTCTTGGGCCTAGTGTAGTGGCCAAAAGCTCTTTTTTTTTTGTATCCAATACTGAACTGCATCTCCATACAGTTTGTATCGTAAAAATTACATTATCTTGGGCCTAGTGTAGTGGCCAAAATCTGTATTTTTTTGTATCCAGTACCGAACTGCATGTCAATACAGTGTGTATATTAAAAATTACATTCTCTTGTGCCTAGTGTAGTGGCCAAAATCAGTATTTTTCTGTATCCAGTACCGAACTGCATGTCAATACAGTGTGTATATTAAAAATTACATTCTCTTGGGCCTAGTGTAGTGCCCAAAATTTGTATTTTTTAGTATACAGTACCGAACTGCATCTCAATACAGTGTATATCGTAAAAATTACATTCTCTTGGGCCTAGTGTAGTGGCCAAAATCTTTTTTTTTTTTTTTTTTGTATCCAATACTGTCCTGCATCAGAAAACTGTGTCTTTAGCGGACAGTAAAACAATCTGTGCCATATCTACAGACAAAACCATTAATATGAAGAAGGCGAGCACAAACGGACGGGGAAGTGGGCGTGATGCTGATTGTGCAAGCAGAGGCCGTGGCCCTGGGTGCAATGAAACTGTGCCTGCTCCCAGTGCACCAAAAAAAACTAAAAATCCACCTTACCCAGCTTCATGTCCAACTTAACTGGGCGGCACAGGACAACACTGTCCAAGTCTGGCCAGTGCGAACAGGCGGTCGGTTGGATTGCAGAAGATAATGCTTCCAGTCGGTTAAGCACCACCCTCTCTTACACTAAGTCTAGTCTCTGTAGCAAAGAGTCTGGTCAAACGAATCCTCACTCTGATCCTCCTTCCTCCCACTATGTCGCGTCTGCCAAACAAGTGATCCCACACTCGGATATTCACATGACCTCTTTTCATTGCCAGTACTTGGTTTGGCTCTCTCGCCAAGCACGCTTGAAGAGGTACCTAAGATACTGTGCCCTGATTTCCAACCTCTTGAGCCTTCACAGTCTCAAGAAGATGACAGTGGTGAACAGCAATCATTCGTTCACGAGGTGGATGATGATGATATGCAGTTGTCAATCACTGAGATTGTGGTTAGGTCAAGTTAGGAGGATGAGCGGGGGGCGTGGCCTGACCTGCAATGTAGGAAGCCGCACTTCTCTGGGCTCCTGACTGCTCCCAGCTTCATCCTGCTCCATCCTGTGGCTATACTGCCTGACCTGATTGTGGACGACTGCAGCAGCTTGACCAGCGCCTGCTAAACCAGTGGACTCCCCTTTTGTAATGACCCAATCGAGTAAGAAAGAAAGGGAGGCGCTGGGGCCTACCCCAATGAAGCAACATGGCACCGCTGTGCCAGCTAAGGCGGCGGAGATCGCAGCATGCTTGGAGCAGTATGCCTGGGTCTCCTCTCCTGTGGGCCAACCCGCAGATGCGGACTCCCCTCCGGCTTTGGCGGATCCTGATAATGCCCTGACTGCTGATAATGATGTAGCAGCCACTGGCGCACAAGATGGCGGGCAGCATGTGGAGCAGAAGGAGATAGCTCCAGAGGACCACCCAGCAGCTCCAGCTCATGACCATGCGGCCCATGCGGAAAATATGTCATTTTTCTGGCAAGATATGCGGAAAAGAGTTACAGCAATTGAGGACTGTGTGGGTCGTCTGGAGGATCAAGTCCCACCAGTAAAGCGTGACTTGGACAAGGTCATTCATAATATTACACTTCTGATAAATTAACCGGACGACCTAGAAAACAGGTCCGCCGCAGTAACCTCCGCTTAATAGGAGTCCCGGAATGGGCTGAGGGACAGCATACTGTTTGATTTTTTGAAGATTGGATCAGAAATACGGTCGCTAAAGACTCCCTGTGTCCCTTTTTTGCTTTTGAAAGAGTGCACAGGGTGCAATGGCGTGGAGCCAGCTTCTTGGTTGTGAAACGCAGCTTGCGGTCCCATGGAATACAATATTCTATGCTTTACCCATCTAAATTACGTGTGCAATTTCAGATTAAAACCTTTTTTTTTTATCACCGGAGGAAGCATCTCGCTGGATTGAACAATCGGGATGTCTTTCTGCTATGCCAGGGGACGCTTCGTCATTGCAGACCTGAAGATGCTCTTCTGCAGCTATGATGGAAATTACCGTGATTGCCTTCACAGTCGGACGGATGAGTATTCTGTTTTCTATTTGCACTAACCTTAATTTTTTCTTAGGATATTATCCGCTGTTAGAATGATTCCTTATGTGGGCTTATGTACATGCTTTCTCAGTAACAGTGTTTGCTGCTGTAGTGGTCTTTTGGTACTGCACAGGACTAAACAGCTGCTTGCCACTATCTCTTATTAATGGCCGGGGCTGCCTTTTTGGAGTTCTGATGTTTTTTTACGTCTACTTCTCATGTGGACTTGTTCTTGCTTTCTATGTTGTGGGTTACAGGAAAGCTTTCTGTGCCCCATACTCTCTGTTGAGATTACTAAGATTCCTTTTTATGAACACTTTTTCTATGTTTTTCTGGGGTTGCATGTGGGCACAGAGACGTTTCTTATCATGCAATTGTTAGGTGTTGGGCTCCTCGATAGCGGATTGCTTATCGTCCTCCTTTAATACTTACCCTTGAGTAATGGAGGGTAAAACTAGTATCATAGAGTGGAATGTCAGAGGCTTGGGCAGTCCAACCAAGCGCCAAGCGGTCTTTACGGCTGTTCAACGTTATCAGCCAGCCATTGTATGTCTTATTGAGACCCATTTGTCTCATCAGCATCATAGGCTTCTTAGTAAGCCTTGGATTTCACAAGCCTTTCATTCCACTTTTTCTTTGCAGGCAAGAGGGGTTAGTATCCTAGTTCATAGGGCCATCCCATTTGTATGCCACTCTAGTAAACTAGACACGGAGGGGCGTTATGCTTGTCTGCACTGCTCTATCTTCAGAGTGTAATTCCTGTTGGTAGCTATCTATATTCCCCCTCCGTATTCCACTATGGCAATCAAGGAGATTTTGGTCTGGATTTCTCATAATCCACAGATCAATATTTTGTTGCTTGGAGATTTCAATAATTGTCTTGATCCTGCACTGGACAGGTTTTCGCCACCTCAGGCTTCAGTGCCTACCGGAGGGACTTCAATGGCAAAACTATTGAGGAAGGTGGATCTGTATGATCTTTGGAGGATTAGATTTCCCGTGGAGAGACAATTTTCATGTTTCTCAGCCTCCCACTCCTCCCTGTCCAGGATAGATTTGCCTATTGGGTCTCTGGATGCCTCCTCTTATGTGTCGGTAGTGGAATACTTACCTTGCAGCCTCTCTGACCACTCCCCCATTCATCTCGAACTGAAGCTTGGAAGATCTGGGAGTCACCGAGGCATGACACTCTGCAGGCTTAATCCATTCTGGATCAAATTATTGGATGAGGAGGAACCACTGACCAGACTTATTGTGGAATTTTTTGATAATAATGTAAGGTCTGCATCCTTGAGTTTGGTTTGGGATGCCATGAAGGCATATGCCCGGGGACTCTTAATTTAGAGGATCCAGAGGCGCAAAACTAAATACAGAGCTCTGACTGAGGCCATGCACCTTGAGGTACGGAAGTGGGAATACTGGTTCATAAGTGCCCCATCCCCACAAGTGGAGGCCAAATGGAGAGAGGTGCAAGCTAAGCTTAATGAACACTTGCTACATATAGCTAACAATAAGCAGTATTTTCTTCAACAAAGGTATTTTGAGGCGGGTGAGAGCACGGGTAGCTTACTAGCGAGGGTGATTCGTTCCCAAGAGGGTCCTTCTAGAATCGCGATAATATGGATTCCTAGCGGAGATCTTTCCCGCTGAGGATGCCATTATACTAAATGTATTTCACGGCTATTATAGGGAGTTGTACTCTAGAATAGCAGTGAATAGGGAGGATATTCAGCAATATCTTGCCCGAATATCGCTTACTAGGCTATCCCCGGAATCCGCTGCTCTCCTGGATGAACCCTTGACTCTAGAGGAATTAGAGGTAGCCCTCAGCTCTACAAATTGCCTATTCGGTTATTGGTTGCAGTAACTTGATAAAAATGGTATTTATGCTTGAGTTGTTGTATCTTCTCCATAACTCTCCAGTTTGGATCCCACAGTGTTTGTTCTTTAAAATTCAGGGAATTTTTAGATCCCTAATTTGGAAGAAAAAACAAGCGAGGATAAGTATTGAAATGCTCCAAAAAAGCAAGGAGAGGGGTGGGGTGTCCCTGCCGAACCCATGGTTTTATTTCATTGCTGCCCAGCTGCAACATCTTACAGGGCGGCTTCAAACTGGTGGGTTGGACTCCTCGGCTGCCGTTGTTTCTTTTGTCATCAAACAGAAGGCTCCTATTGCCACAATGGAATTAGGTTTGTCCCGGTCGTTTCCTGGAACACTTCCCACACTGTCACTTGTGACCAAAGTGTGGGCTAAATTTAAAGATCTGGTATGTATTACTGGTTTCTGTGATGTTACCCCCCTATGGCGTAACCCTCAATTGCTGGAGATATTTCGCTTGGAAGGTTTCTCTCCATGGGAGGAGAGGGGTGTATTGTTCTTGGGACAACTTCAATCGGGTGGAGTTTTCAAATCCTTTATCCAATTGCAGGAAGAGTTCAACTTGCCCACTACGGCGTTTTTTCAATTTTTACAGTTGAGGCATGCATATCAGACACAATTTCCAGGGGGATTGCAGATAGCCGACTCTCCCTCCGCGATTAAGCACTTACTAAGTGGCTCTACTAAAGGCCTCATATCTTTGCTTTATAGATATATTATTGATACTACCTCCTCATCTACTACCATTGGGGCAAAGGCCCAGTGGGAAAAAGATCTTGGAGCGCTGTTCCAGGAACAATGGACAGATATTTTGGCCCTGACTCCCTCTTTGACCCTTAGTGAATCCCAGCGATTGTCTCAACTGTTCCTTATACACCGAGTATATAGGATCCCCCAATTTCTTTTCAGGATTGTTGTCCATCCTAATTTAATGTGCCCTAAATGTGAGGAAACGGAATCGGCAATGATTTATATGATCTGGAGTTGCCTGCGGCTGCGATCCTGTTGGGAAGATGTTAGGAGTATTATAGTGACTGCAACTCAGATACGCTTACCTGATGACCCTAGGGTCTGTGTGCTGGGGCTACTAGATTTCCCGGGACAGGGGGACAGGAATTCCTTATGTATTCACAGACTGCTGTTTCAGGCCAGGGTCCTAATTGCTAAACATTGGATATGGGAGGCTCCGCCCTCCAAGCAAGAGTTTAATAATAGGATAAATGTAATCCTAAGACTTGAAAGGGGGGTATATGTTAAATGAAATTGTCCAAATAACTTTTTATCCCTTTGGCAAGGATGGGTTGAATCTACACAATTAGCTTCACAAGCGTTAGCTCAAGATTGCGTACTGACTTTGTTACAGTCCCTCTCCAGGTGTTCTACCTAGGTGCCAAGTGGTGACTGATCGACTGAGCCACTATACTCAGATAGCGCTGTCTTGTTTCCCAGACGTATGACTGTTTTTAATGTGACGACATTGTTGTCTCCCTGCCCAGGAAGGGGTGGGTGGAGGGTGTTATAGAAATAAAACGTTACAGCGCTTTACTTGTTCTAATGCTGTATTGGTCATATACTTTTTTATATCTCATATTTGACTATGGTGTCTGCGTACACCGTTATCTTTGCATTTTGTACTCTTTTCAACTATACAAAAACTATGAACTCCTTATTGTTGTTCATGTGATAATCTTTATTTCAATAAAAAACAAACTAATTAAAAAAAAGTCAGGAGGATGAGCAAAGTGAGGAAGTGGAAGAGGAGGTGGTGGATGATGAGGTCACTGACTCAACATGGGAAGGTGAAAAGCCGAGCGAGGACAGCAGTACAGAGGGGGAGGGACCTGCAACAGTCTGGAAGAGGCAGTGGGGTGGCAAAAGAGAGACATCGGCCCACGACAAACCCCGCAACCATTACAACGAGCACCCCCATGTGTAAATCTACCCTGCAAAGGGGTAAATGTTCCGCAGTATGGCGCTTTTTTGAGGAAAGCGCAGACTACAAAAGATTGGTAGTTTTCAACCTGTGCTGTACCAAAAGGAGCCCCCAGCGTGAACACTAGCAACCTCACCACCACCAGCATGATCTGCCAGATGGCATCCAAGCACCCTATTAAGTGGGCCGAATGCCTGGGTCCACACTCTGGATCTGCTGGTCACACCACTGCCTCCTCTTCCCCTGTGTTAAGCACTGCTGGACAATCCCCTGTCGAAGGCACAGGCCTGGGTGCCTCTCACCCTGCACCCGGGCCTTCGCACGAACCGTCAGTAACAATATCCACTTCCCTGTCCCAGCGCATCCAAATGCATCCAAATGTCAATAACACAGGTATTTGACTGCAAGCGCAAATACCCACCCACCCACAGGCCATAGCACTAAATGCACAACTTTCGAAATTACTAACCCTTGAAATGTTGCCATTTAGGCTTGTGAACACTGAGGCCTTCCGCAGCCTGATGTCGGTGGCCTTCCCTCAGTACGCAGTACCCAGCCTCCACTATTTTTCACGGTGCTGTTTTCCAGCCTTACACCAGCATGTGTCCCACAACATTACCCACGCCCTGACCAACGAACTAACTGGGAAGGTCCAACTCACCACAGACACATGGACAAGTGCTGGTTGCCAGGGATGCTACATTTCCCTGACACTGGGAGAATGTTGTGGAGGCCGTGAGTGAGTTATACCCTGGGATGACACAGGTGCTACCTATGCCCAGGATTGCGGGCCCACATCCATCAGGGTCTCCGCCAGAAGCTATGTTACTGACTCCAACCCCTACTTCTCCTCCTTTGCTGCCTCCTCCTCCACTTCCACCTCCAACAGCAATCAGCCATCAGTCGCTAGCTGGAAGAAGTGTAGCACTGCTGTGGGTAAGCGTCAACAGGCTGTGTTGAAGCTGATCTGCTTAGGGGACAAACAGCACACTGCCGTAGAGCTGTGGCAGGGTATAAGGGACCAGACCGAGCTGTGGCTCTCGCCACTCAACCTATAAACAGGCATGGTTGTGTCTGACAAAGGCCGTAACTTGGTGGCTGCTTTGGAGATCGGCAACCTGACACACATTCCATGACTAGCACACGTCTCCAAACTAGTGGTTCAGCGGTTTATCAAAACCTACCCCTAGCAGCGCTTGTGGCTTCCAGCTCACCGACTGTTGTGCGATGTGAGCACGAGCTGGAACTCTACCTTCTTCATGTTGGCCAGGCTTTGTGAGCAGCAGAGGGCAGTTGTTGAATACCAGCTACAACATGGTCATCGCCTTTCCAGTCAACACTATTCACAAGCGAGGAGTGGGCATTGATGTCAGACCTATGTGAGGTTTTAAAAAACTTTGAATCCACTCAAATGGTTAGTGGCGATAACGCTACAGTTGCAAGAAAATCAGAAACACAAGGGGGGTTTCAGTCAGCACTCCCTGTATGCAGGTGCACGTAGCCAATGGCAGGTATACATACAAACAAAAAAATGCAACAGCACTCTGCAACTAGAACTCTGCCCAAGATACATGCTATAAGAGGACATAGTGTACTCATACACGCCTACAAACAGTGGAGACATTAGTTTACATTTTAATCAAAAGGCAGTAAGCCCACTCACCCCTTCACGGTTGTCTCCTAGAGTGGGTACTAACGCTAAATCTGACCTGCAATGGGCCAAGCCAGTCACATAAAATCCTCATAGCGCTGAATATT
Organism: Bufotes viridis; assembly: GCA_033119425.1. NCBI lineage: Eukaryota > Metazoa > Chordata > Amphibia > Anura > Bufonidae > Bufotes > Bufotes viridis. The sequence goes on from CM065590.1 coordinate 583,111,422, forward strand.
ACCTGTTATGGGCCACGACAGCCACATAAAATCCAGGGAGTGTGGGTCCAGCATGCATGCTGGAACAAACCTTACTTATTAACCCTTCTGGTGCTGTAACAGCCTCCATTAGATCCAGGGATGCAGGTACCAACATGCATGCTGAGCCCACTATGCACTCCTCCTGGAGCCAGAAGGCTACTAGCAGGTAATGTGAGTACGCATTCAGCTATATACTCACTCTGATTAAAAACCAGCAGCTAGGGCAGAGAAACCAGTCAGGTGTGCACGGCTGAAGTGGAGGCTGCCACACCTCCACACATATTAATCAGAAACACAAGGGGGTTTCAGTCAGCACTCCTGTATGCAGGTGCACGTAGCCAATGGCAGGTATACATACAAACAAAAAATGCAACAGCACTCTGCAACTAGAACTCTGCCCAAGATACATGCTATAAGAGGACATAGTGTACTCATACACGCCTACAAACAGTGGAGACATTAGTTTACATTTTGATCAAAGGCAGTAAGCCCACTCACCCCTTCACGGTTGTCTCCTAGAGTGGGTACTAACGCTAAATCTGACCTGCAATGGGCCAAGCCAGTCACATAAAATCCTCATAGCGCTGAATATTACCTGTTATGGGCCACGACAGCCATAAAATCCAGGAGTGTGGGTCCAGCATGCATGCTGGAACAAACCTTACTTATTAACCCCTTCTGGTGCTGTAACAGCCTCCATTAGATCCAGGGATGCAGGTACCAACATGCATGCTGAGCCCACTATGCACTCCTCCTGGAGCCAGAAGGCTACTAGCAGGTAATGTGAGTACGCATTCAGCTATATACTCACTCTGATTAAAAACCAGCAGCTAGGGCAGAGAAACCAGTCAGGTGTGCACGGCTGAAGTGGAGGCTGCCACACCTCCACACATATTAATCAGAAACACAAGGGGGGTTTCAGTCAGCACTCCCTGTATGCAGGTGCACGTAGCCAATGGCAGGTATACATACAAACAAAAAAATGCAACAGCACTCTGCAACTAGAACTCTGCCCAAGATACATGCTATAAGAGGACATAGTGTACTATGTGGGTGAGTGGGCTTACTGCCTTTTGATCAAAATGTAAACTAATGTCTCCACTGTTTGTAGGCGTGTATGAGTACACTATGTCCTCTTATAGCATGTATCTTGGGCAGAGTCTAGCTGCAGAGTGCTGTTGCATTTATTGCCTGTATGTATACCTGCCATTAGCTACGTGCACCTGCATACAGGAGTGCTGACTGAAACCCTTGTGTTTCTGATTAACCTGTGTGGAGTGTGGCAGCCTCACACTTCAGGCGTGCAACACCTGACTGGTCTCTCTGCCTAGCTGCTGGTCTTTAATCAGAGTGAGTATACAGCTGAATGCGTATCACATTACCTGCTAGTAGCCTTCTGGCTCCAGGAGGAGTGCATAGTGGGCTCAGCATGCATGTTAGGTACCTGCATCCCTGGATCTAATGGAGGCTGTTACAGCACCAGAAGGGGTTAATCAAGCACAGGTTGTTCCAGCATGCATGCTGGACCCACACTCCTGGATGTTATGTGGCTGTCGTAGCACATAACAGGTAATATCAGCACTATGAGGATTTTAGTGACTGGCTTGGCCCATTGCAGGTCAGATTTAGCGTTAGTACCCACTCTAGGAGACAACCGTGAAGGGGTGAGTGGGCTTACTGCCTTTTGATCAAAATGTAAACTAATGTCTCCACTGTTTGTAGGCGTGTATGAGTACACTATGTCCTCTTATAGCATGTATCTTGGGCAGAGTTCTAGTTGCAGAGTGCTGTTGCATTTTTTGTTTGTATGTATACCTGCCATTGGCTACGTGCACCTGCATACAGGGAGTGCTGACTGAAACCCCTTGTGTTTCTGATTAATATGTGTGGAGGTGTGGCAGCCTCCACTTCAGCCGTGCACACCTGACTGGTTTCTCTGCCCTAGCTGCTGGTTTTTAATCAGAGTGAGTATATAGCTGAATGCGTACTCACATTACCTGCTAGTAGCCTTCTGGCTCCAGGAGGAGTGCATAGTGGGCTCAGCATGCATGTTGGTACCTGCATCCCTGGATCTAATGGAGGCTGTTACAGCACCAGAAGGGGTTAATAGTAAGGTTTGTTCCAGCATGCATGCTGGACCCACACTCCCTGGATTTTATGTGGCTGTCGTGGCCCATAACAGGTAATATTCAGCGCTATGAGGATTTTATGTGACTGGCTTGGCCCATTGCAGGTCAGATTTAGCGTTAGTACCCACTCTAGGAGACAACCGTGAAGGGGTGAGTGGGCTTACTGCCTTTTGATCAAAATGTAAACTAATGTCTCCACTGTTTGTAGGCGTGTATGAGTACACTATGTCCTCTTATAGCATGTATCTTGGGCAGAGTTCTAGTTGCAGAGTGCTGTTGCATTTTTTTGTTTGTACAGTTGCAAGAAAAAGTATGTGAACCCTTTGGATTGATATGGATTTCTGCACAAATTGGTCATAAAATGTGATCTGATCTTCATCTAAGTCACAACAATAAACAATCACAGTCTGCTTAAACTAATAACACACAAAGAATTAAATGTTACCATATTTTTATTGAACACACCATGTAACCATTCACAGTGCAGTTGTAAATGTATGTAAACCCTTGGATTTGATAACTAGTTGAACCTCCTTCAACCAAACGTTTCCTGTAGTTGCAGATCAGACATGAACAACGGTCAGGAGTAATTCTTGACCATTCTTCTTTATAGAACTGTTTCAGTTCAGCAATATTCTTGGGATGTCTGGTGTGAATCACTTTCTTGAGGTCATGCCACAGCATCTCAATCGGGTTGAGGTCAGGACTCTGACTGGGCCCCCCCCAGAAGGCGTATTTTCTTCAGTTTAAGCCATTCTGTTGGTGATTTACTTCTATGCTTTGGGTCGTTGTCCTGTTTCAACACCTATCTTCTGTTGAGCTTCAGCTGGTGGACAGATGGCCTTAAGCTCTCCTGCAAAATGTCTTGATAAACTTGGGAATTCATTTTTCCTTCGATGATTGCAATCCGTCCAGGCCCTGACGCAGTAAAGCAGCCCCAAACCATGATGCCCCCACCACCATACTTCACAGTTGGGATGAGGTTTTGATGTTGGTGTGCTGTGCCTCTTTTTTTCCACACATAGTGTTGTGTGTTTCTTCCAAACAACTCAACTCTGGTTTCACCTGTCCACAGAATATTTTGCCAGTACTGCTGTGGAACATCCAGGTGCTCTTGTGCTCTGTAAACGTGCAGCAATGTTTTTTTGGGACAGCAGTGGCTTTCTCTGTGGTATCCTCCCATGAAATCCATTCTTGTTTAGTGTTTTACGTATCGTAGATTCGCTAACAGGGATGTTAGCATATGCCAGAGACTTTTGTAAGACTTTAGCTGACACTCTAGACATCTTATTTACCTCATTGAGCAGTCTGCGCTGTGCTCTTGCAGTCATCTTTACAGGACAGCCACTCCTAGGGAGGGTAGCAGCAGTGCTGAACTTTCTCTATTTATAGAGAATTTGTCTTACCGTGGACTGATAAACAGCAAGGCTTTTGGAGATACTTAACCCTTTCCAGCTTTATGCAAGTCAACAATTCTTAATCGTAGGTCTTGTGAGAGCTCTTTTGTGCGAGGCATCATTCACATCAGGCAATGCTTCTTGGGAAAAGCAAACCCAGAACTGGTGTGTGTTTTTTATAGGGTAGTGCAGCTGTAACCAACACCTCCAATCTCATCTCATTGATTTGACTCCAGTTGGCTGACACCTCACTCTAATTAGCTCTTGGAGATGTCATTAGTCTAGGGGTTCACATACTTTTTCCACCTGCACTGTGAATGTTTACATGGTGTGTTAAATAAAAACATGGTAACATTTAATTCTTTGTGTGTTATTAGTTTCAGCAGACTATGATTGTCTATTGTTGTGACTTAGATGAAGATCAGATCACATTTTATGAACAATTTGTGCAGAAATCCTTATCATTCCAAAGGGTTCACATACTTTTTCTTGCAACTGTATTATCAGCATAACCATTCCACTGCTGTGTCTACTCAAACGATCGCTGCTCACAATTAAGGAGAATGATTTGAGAATGATGTGGCAGACGAGGTAATGGGGGAGGCGATGACACAGGGTGTCTTCTCAGCGCGAATTGGGCCATAAAGAGGAGGAGGAGCTGGAGACACTTGCCTCTGCTACAGAGGCTAGTACCCATGGAACTTTATAATTCCATCTGTTCAGCGTGGATGGGCAGAAGAGGAGGAGGAGGAGGGTATTAAGAGTCATCCTGATGTTGACATCGACGTCTTGCCTGTTGGTACTCTGGCACACATGGCTGACTTCATGTTTGGCTGCCTTTCCCGCGACCCTCGCGTTATACGCATTTTAGGTAACACAGATTACTGGGTGTTCATCCTTCTTGACCCCCGCTCCAGAGTCCGTACTTCCTTAGGCAACCGAGGAAGGAAGACAAGAGGAACACACAGCAGTTCCAACAGAGGCAGGGCAACACTTTCCAAGGCATGGGACACCTTTATGACACCACGCCAGCAACCTCACCCTGAAGTGCGGCCTAGTGCTACAAGAAGGGAAAAGTTTTGGAGATGGTGAAGGAATATGTCGCAGACCGTGTCAGCGTCCTAAATGATCCCTCAGTGCCTTACAACTACTGGGTGTCCAAGTTGGACACGTGGCACGAACTTGCTCTCTACGCCTTGGAGGTGCCCTGCCGCCAGCGTATTGTCTGAGCGTGTATTTAGTGCTGCTGGAGGCATTATAACAGATAAGTGTATCCGCTTGTCCACTGACAATGCTGACAGGTTGACTCAGATAAAAATGAACAAGGCCTGGATTGCCCCTGACTTCTCCACTCCACCAGAGGAGAGCTGAGCTAATGAGGAACAAAAAGGCAATTTAAATGTATGCTTTAGGCTACATGCACACGACAGTTGTTTTTTGCTGTCCGCAAATCGCGGATCCGTCTTCCTTTTTTTTTCACATCCACATCCGTTCCGTGTGTCCGCAAATTTTGTAGGTTGTGTTTCCGTGTGTCTTCCGTTTTTTTTGCGGATCCGCAAAAAAAAACGGAAGGCTTGAAACAGTTTCTTAAAGTACCTGCACAAGTGCCCTGGTTTGCAAGCAACCATCCGCAAAAAAAACGGATGCGGATGGAAAAACGGAAGGCTTCAGTGTGGCTTCTGTTTTTTTTGCGGACCCATTGACTTCTATAGGTCCTCAAACCGTTTTTTGCGGACAAGAATAGGACATGCCATATTTTTTTTGCGGACGTGAAATGCAGAATACGGACGCGGACAGGAAACGGAAGAGGCATCAGTTTTTTTTGCGGATCCATAGAAATGAATGGGATCCGCGAAAAAAAACGGAACGGAAGCCGAGAAAAAACACTGTCGTGTGCATATAGCCTTATAATGTGCTCAATCCACAAGATTCAGATGCACCCTTTTCACCACAAAAAAAGGGTATATGTTTGAATTTTGTTTTCTCATCAGCCTTCTCTTCCATACAAAATATATATGCCCTCACTACAATGTTTTGTAGGGTTTGTTCGGCTTCAGGCCCTCACCTGTAATGTTTTATATGGTCTGCTCACATTTAGCTCATCACTGCAATGTTTTATGAGGTTTGCTCACCTTCAGGTCCTCACCTCCAATGTTTTATATGGTCTGCTCACCTGTAGACCATTACTGCAATGTTTTATGGGGTTCGGTCACCTTCAGGCCCTCACCTCCAATGTTTTATATGGTCTGCTGACCTGTAGGCCATTACTTCAATGTTTTATGGGGTTCGATCACCTTCAGGCCCTCACCTCCAATGTTTTATATGGTCTGCTCACCTGTAGGCCATTACTGCAATGTTTTATGAGGTTCTATCACCTGCGATCTGCTCACCTGTAGGCCATTACTGCAAAGTTTTATGGGGTTTATTCGGCGTCAGGCCTCACCTCTTATGTTTTATATGGTCTGCTCACCTGTAGGCCATCACTGCAATGTTTTATGGGGTTCGCTCACCTTCAGGCCCTCACCACAATTTTTTATAGGGTCCGCTCACCTTCAGGCATTCAACTAATGTTTTAGAGGGTAACCAGCAGGCCCTTGCTCCAAATGTTTTTGAGGGTCACCAGCAGGCCATCATTTATAATTTTTCAATCGTGTGTATGATGCCCTCCTTTATGTGTAATAAAGGGTGTATTGGAGTGCCAGTTCCTTGTAATTGGCAGCCCTTTCTCTTAGTGCACAGGATTTATGAGTGCAGCAGTGTACCTGAACAATTGTAACACCATGTGAATGAGGCCCTCTTTTATGTGATATACAGGCTGTATTGGAGTGCTTCTTCCTTGTAATTTTTGGCAGCATTTGCACTGTATATACAATTGACTATACAGGAAAGAATGTTTCCTAACAATTTTAACTCTAAAAATGTATTATTTTTTTTTGACAGGGCGGGATTTTGGGCATGATTTGTAAAAGTGGCGGACAACTGGAACAACATGGTTCCCAGCAGCGACATTGGAGTCCAAGATGCACCTAGACATGGTCCCTATGCTGTTCCAGATCCATTTCGGTGGTGTTTCTGTTACTTTCTGACCTTTTCGAATGGACCAGGCACTCTCCCCTCATCCGAGCAGGGGGTGCCTGGTTGTCTCCCATTGACCTCCATTATACTTGGGTACTCGGCCGAGCGCACGAATATCGCTATGTGTTCGGACAGAGTACCCGAACACTTTGGCGCTCGCTCATAACTAATGCCTACAAATCTGATTGTCGAGGGCAGAGAAAATGTGGCATCTGCATCTTATGTCCACCTGAGCCCTGAGGCAGAGGAGGAGGCCATAAACGCCCAGGAATTTTACACTCAACTAGGTGGTTTATCAGCACCAGCAGCTCCATGAGCAGCAATTTTAGTTTGGAGTCTATGATGAGCAGTTTTCTTCAGCCTCCTACTGAATAAACCACCCAGCAGCAGGACATGCAACAGAACCTTAATCAGCAGGTGATGGCATACTTGGACTGCACCCTGTCACCCATGATCCAAGATCCCCTGGATTACTCGGCATGCAAAGGAATTGTGGCTGCAACTGGCCGACTTTCCTATAGGCATGCTTTTTTTCATGGCCAGTAGTGTGGCATCAGGATGGGTGTTCACTTCTGCCAGGGGGCATAGTTAGCTGTAAGAGAACTCGTGTTTCCTCCCAAAATGTTGACAGAATAAAGATGAATCAGGTGTGGATCAACCAGGATTTCCAGACACCGGTGCCTGATGCAACAGAATAGATTATTCTGGGACTAATAATCATACTGTAGTATCCTGGCACACTGGAATATTGTTCAAAATGGGCCGTTATTTCTGGCCACGTGCTGCTGCCACCATTCTGTAGCTGCCACCTGCCTGATGCCACCACCTGTTGACACTACTGCCATTCCTATAAAGAGGCTTCTTGGCCTGCTGATATATACATGTTACTTTTTTTTAACAAGAATATGCATGCCACTAGTGATGAGCGGGAGGTGCCATATTCGATTTTGCGATATTTCGCGAATATTCGATTAAATATTCGTCAATATATTCGTCAAAATCGAATATTCGTCATTCTATATATTGCGAATGTTACCCGAATTTATATTCGCATTGCGATTTAAACTTAGAGCTGAGTTCCTAATGGTTGTATTGCTACAACATAACGAAGAAAACGAAGATGACGAATATCACGAATTCATGAATATAGCACTATATTCTCAATCTTCGTTATATTCTAGCAATACAACTATTAGGAACTCAGCTCTAAGTTTAATTCGCGAAGCGAACATATACTCGCATTGCGCATTCAACTTAAAGCTGAGTTCCTAATGGTTGTATTGCTAGAATATAACGAATATTGAGAATATCACAAATTCACGAATATAGCACTATATTCTCAATCTTCGTTATATTCTAGCAATACAACCATTAGGAACTCAGCTTTAAGTTTAATTCACGAAGCGAACATATACTCGCATTGCGCATTCAACTTAGAGCTGAGTTCCTAATGGTTGTATTGCTAGAATATAATGAAAATTGAGAATATAGTGCTATATTCGTGAATTTGTAATATTTGTCATCTTCGTTATATTCTAACAATACAACCATTAAGAACTCAGCTCTAAGTTGAATGCGCAATACGAGTAATGTTCGCTTCGCTAATTAAACTTAGAGCTGAATTCCTAATGGTTGTGGCTAGAATATAACGAAGATTAAGAATATAGTGCTATAAGTATATTCATGAATTCGTGATATTCGTCATCTTCGTTATATTCTAGCAATACAACCATTAGGAACTCAGCTCTAAGTTTAATTCACAATGCGAGTAATTCATGTTATATTAATCACATTGCGATTACAACTTAGTCAAATTTTTGAGATCGTGATTCTCACATCCGACAGTACATTTTAGCATGGAGGCGTTCTCATGCACACAGGAAGACGGCAGAAGCGGCAACGGGCATTGACTGGAGCGGACAGGGAGCCAAGAATCCTCCGGACAGGTAAGAACAGCTTTTGGGAAGTGGGAAGACAACCAGAGAGCAACAAGGATTAACAACTTAAAAAAAAAAAAAGAAGATTTGAAATAGCGAATATAAAAGCGCTATATTCGCAATATTTGCGAATTAGCAAAGTGCCGATATTCGCAAAAAAAATTCGCTATTCGAATATTTGCGCTCAGCACTACATGCCACTCGTCATTGCTATTACACTGTTGTTGTTGAGTTCTGCTACTACTGTAATCTACATCCATCTTGTGCTGTATGCCAGTGCTGGTGCCCCCCTCTCCCCACTCTGGCATGGGGCCACTATTGTCCCTGTTACTGCCACTGCTGTTGGCCCCCATAACACCTCTGTTATGTGGCCACTGTTGTCCCTGTTTGTCCATGTTTACATCATAGCCTATTTTTCCCTTCTTCTAAACCGTCTGAAGAACAGAAAAAAATCATCATGTATTTTGAGCATCTGTATTGCCTCTTTCACGCGGTCAGTATTTGGTCAGTAGTTGATCAAAATCAGGAGTGGGACCAAAACACTGATGAGATGCAAATATTTCCATTACATTTTATCTTTGATTTTGACCCACTCCTGTTTTTGGCTTGCAAATACTGATCATATACTGAAAATACTCCAAATAATGACCATCTGAAAGAGGCCTTTAAAGACATGCATGCATGTTTCTTTTTCCTTGTATAAAAAAAACTGATTTAAGACATAAAAGGCCAAAATGGATAAAAATTGAGCAAAAGTCCTCTTTCACACAGTCAGTATTTTGCTTCTGTATTTGATTAGTATTTGTAAGTCAAAAGCAGAAGTGGTTCCAAAACACAGAAGAGATGCAAACATTCTTATTACATTTTACCTCTGTTTTGGGCCCAATTTCTGGATTTTGGCTTACAAATACTGATCAAATACTGACAGTCTAAAAGAGGCTTTATGGATGCTCAAAAAACAGGCTTCTTTTTTCTTAGGTCTCTGTTCTTCTGATGAATCAGAAGAATGGAAAAATAAACAGTGATATGAGCATAGGTTTACTGTCGCTGCTGCTGCCACCTTCACCATGGGACCACTATTGTCACTATTACTGCCACTGCTGCCACCCTCCCCACTCTGTCATGGGGCCACTACTCGAATCTTTGGACACTACACAGTTACGTCCACAGCAATAAATTACACCTGACAGTAATACTGATGCACAGTAAATCTACAGCTAAGAGAAGGGATTAAAATTTGGACTGCCACAACATGCATTAAAAGAACATTTTTTTTGTCCACCACTTTAGTGGCACTGCCTACATGCTTAACAGAAGGGATCAGCTATGAATATTGGTGCACTGCACAGTAATGTAGACGGTGATAAATTATACCTGCCTTTGATACTGATGGCACAGTACTTACAGAATTTACTTTGAATGTGGATGAACTAGAATGTAATGCACATGGCGATACACTCTCCCTGCAACCTAACTGCAGTTTAAGTTCCAAACCTTCGCACTGAGACTGGGCCACCAAGTGGGATGAATATGATTAGGCAGAGTGGCCTTGGTATACCTGATTTATCGCATTTAGAGTTGAGCGAACACCTGGATGTTCGGGTTTGAGAAGTTCGGCCGAACTTCATGAAAATGTTCGGGTTCGGGATGCGAACTTGACCCGAACTTGACCCCAAACCCAAACCCCATTGAAGTCAATGGGGACCCGAACTTTTGGGCACTAAAAAGGCTGTAAAATAGCTCTGGAAAGGGCTAGAGGGCTGCAAAAGGCAGCAAAATGTAGGTAAATCCCCTGCAAACAAATGTGGATGGGGATGACTTAAAATAAAATAAAATTAATAAAAATTAACCAATATTAATTGGCAACTTGGAGGAGGAGGTGGAATAAGAGGTTGGGGTGGCGTCAGGTGGAAATGCTATGGGAGTTGAAGTTCTCATCACAGCCAAAAAGGATTCATGTCTGCCTGCAGTGCCACAGGCCTCATTCACAGACTCAGGGCCATGGCAACCATACATGGGAGTTGAAGTTCACATCACAGCCAAGAAGGATTCATGTCTGCCAGCAGTGTCACAGGCCTCACTAACAGACTCAGGCCAATGGCAAACATACATGGGAGTTGAAGTTATCATCACAGCCAAGAAGGAATCATGTCTGCCTGCAGGGCCACAGGCCACAGGACCCACAAAGAGGAGAGTTAAAATCACGCCAAGAGTAAGACAGTATTGATTTCACCCAGCAATACCACAGGCCTCATTCACAGATTTAGACCCATAGCACCCACAAAGAGGAGAGTTACAATAATGCCAAATCAGTATTGATTTCTCCATCAGTGCCACAGGCCTCATTTACTAATTCAGGAGGACCATGGCACCCGCAAAGAGGAGAGCGGTCCTGTAACAGCAACACAGGCCTTAGGTCAACCTGCAATGGAACAGGCCATTATCCTTTATGTAGGCCCCTGACACACAGACAGAGGAGAGGTCATTTGACAGTAAAAAGAGTTTAATGTCTCCCACCAAGACAGCAAGCAATTAAACGAAATATAGGCCCCTGACACCCACACAATGGGGTGGTCATTTGACGGTAAAAGAGTTTAATGTCTCCCACCAATGCAGCAAGCAATTAAACAAAATATAGGCCCCTGACAACCAGGCAATGTAAAGGTCATTTGACAGTATAAAGAGGATAATGTCACCCACCAAAGCAACAAATGATTAAATGACATATAGGCCCCTGACATCCACACAATGGGGCAGTCATTTGACAGTAAAAAGAGTTTAATATCTCCCACCAAGACAACAAATGATTAAAAGACATATAGGCCCCTGACACCCAGACAGAGTAGAGGTCATTCGACATCAAAAAGAGGACAATGTCCCCCACCAAAGCAATAGGCGATTATCTGAAATGTAGGCCCCTGGCACCCAGACAGAGGAGAAATGTCCCATAGCAGCAAAAGAGGCATCATGTTACCCACCATTGGAACAAGCCACTTTCAGTAATTTAAGCCCCAGCACCCAGACAGAGGAGAGAGGTCCCATAGCAGAAAATCAGGCTTTATGTAACCCGCCAAAGCAGCAGACGATTAACAGAATTTTAGGCCCCTGACACCCAGACAGAGGAGAGGTTCATTCAACTTGGTGTTGCACCCAAAATAATGGTAGAATAAAACAAAGAGGTTTCAATAAAGAAGTGCCCTGGAGTATAAGAATGTATGGTTGAGGGCGAGGCAGTTATAAATGTCTATTCTGCACAAGGGATGGACAGGTCCTGTGGGATCCATGCCTGGTTCATTTTTATGAATGTCAGCTTGTCAACGTTGGCTGTGGACAGGCGGCTGCGTTTGTCTGTAATGACGCCCACTGCCATGCTAAATACACGTTCAGACAATACACTGGCCGCAGGTCAGGCCAGCACCTCCAAGGCATAAAAGACAAGCTCTGGCAATGTGGACAATTTGGAGACCCAGAAGTTAAATGGGGCCGAACCATCAGTCAGTACGTTGAGGCATGTGCACACGTACTGTTCCACCATGTTGTTGAAATGCTGCCTACTGCTAACACGTTCCGTATCAGCTGGTGGTGCAGTTAGCTGTGGAGCAGTGACAAAACTTTTCCACATCTCGGCCATGCTAACCCTGCCTTAAGAGGAGCTGATCGGAGACCTCTTGCTCCTCCTCTGCCATCGCCTTGTGCTTTCACTTGTCCCCCCGTGTCAGTTGGGAATACAATCAGGAGCACGTCTACCAGCGTGCGCTTGTACTCGCACATTTTCCTATCACGCTCCAGTGCGGGAATTAAGGGAGGCACGTTGTCTTTGTACCGGGGATCCAGCAGGGTGTGCAACTCTTCTGTCATTGCGCAGGCACTGCAGCATGTAGACGCTCATGGGTGCCAGGCTGCCCAAAGGTAAAGACAAACTGTCTTCTGTCGGAGGCGTATCATCATCGTCCTCCGTTTCCCCCCAGCCACGCACTAGGGATAGGCCCGAGCTGCGTTGGGTGTCACCCCACTGTGAACATGCTTTATCCTAATCCTCCTCAACCTCCTCCTCATCGTTCTTGTCCTCCAGTAGTGGGCCCTGGCTGGCCAAATGTGTACCTGGCCTCTGCTGTTGCAAAAAACCTCCCTCTGAGCCACTTCTAAAAGACTGGCCTGAAAGTGTTAGAAATGACCCCTGTCCATCCTCCTCCTCCTCCACCTGGGCCACATCCTCTTCCATCATCGCCCTAAGTGTTTTCTCAAGGAGACATAGAAGTGGTATTGTAACGCTGATAATGGTGTCATCGCCACTGGCCACGTTGGTGGAGTACTCGGCAGACAGGTCTCGCATGGAGGCCCAGTCATTGGTGGTGAAGTGGTGCTGTTCCGCAGTGTGACTGACCCGTGCGTGCTGCAGCTTAAACTCCACTATGGCCTGCTGCTGCTTGTACAGTCTCTCCAGCATGTGCAAGGTGGAGTTCCACCTGGTGGGCACGTCGCATATAAGGCGGGGAGAGGGAATGCTGAAGTTTCACTGTAGTGCAGACAGGCAAGCAGTGGCAGGATGAGAACGCCGGAAACGCCCCACACTTTATGCAGCCGCACTGACATGTCGGGGCAGTTGTGAATAAATTTCTGCACCACCAAATTCAGCACATGCGCCAGGCAAGAGATGTGCGTCAAACCGGTTAGTACCAGAGCTGCAACGAGATTTCGCCCATTATCGCACACAACCAGGCCGGGCTTGAGGCTCACCGGCAGCAACAACTCATCGGTCTGTTGTTCTATACCCCGCCACAACTCCTGCGCGGTTTGGGGCCTGTCCCCCAAACACATGAGTTTCATAACGGCCTGCTGACGTTTACCCCGGGCTGTGCTGAAGTTGGTGGTGAAGGTCTGTGGCTGACCGTATGAGCAGGTGGAAGAAGAGGAGGAGGAAGCCAAGTAGGAGGAGGAGGCAACAGGAGACAAAGAATGATGCACTGCGATCCTTGGCGGCGGAAGGACGTGCGTCAAACAGCTCTCCGCCTGGGGCCCAGCTGCCACTACATTTACCCAGTGTGCAGTTAGGGAGATATAGCGTCCCTGGCCGTGCTTTCTGGTCCACGTATCTGTGGTTAGGTGGACATTGCCACAGATGGCGTTGCGCAGTGCACACTTGATTTTATCGGATACTTGGTTATGCAGGGAAGGCACGGCTCTCTTGGAGAAGTAGTGGAGGCAGGGAACGACGTACTGTGTAATACCTCACTTCAGGCTCTGATGGCACAGCGTGCAAACCACTCGGGTCTTGTCGTCAGCACATTGTGTGAAGAAGTGCCATGCCAGGGAACTCCTTAAAACTGCCTTTGGTGTGCTCGGTCCCTGGTGGCAGTGGCCAGTAGCAGGCGAACTCTCTTGGCGACGGCTGTTCTGCTTTTGCACCCTGCTCCCGCTTTTGCTACGCTGTTGGCTTGGTCTCACCACTGCATCTTTCTCTGAACTCTGAAATTCAGTGGCACGACCTTCATTCCATGTGGGGTCTAGGACCTCATCGTCCCCTGTATCGTCTTCCACACAGTTTTCCTCCCTGACCTCCTGTTCGGTCTGCACACTGCAGAAAGACACAGCAGTTGGCACCTGTGTTTCGTCATCATCAGAGACGTGCTGACTCTGCTGAGTGGAGTGTGGTATTCCCATGTCCTCATCAGGAAACATAAGTGGTTGTGCATCAGTGCATTCTATGTCTTCCACCGCTGGGGAAGGGCTAGGTGGATTCCCTTGGGAAACCCAGCCAGCAGAGTCTTCAAACAGCATAAGAGACTGCTGCATAACTTGAGGCTCAGACAGGTTCCCTAATATGCATGGGGGTGATATGACAGACTGATGGGCTTGGTTTTCAGGTGCCACCTGTGCGCTTTCTGCAGAAGACTGGGTGGGAGATAATGTGAACGTGCTGGATCCACTGTCGGCCACCCAATCGACTAGCGCCTGTACTTGCTCAGGACTTACCATCCTTAGAACGGCATTAGGCCCGACCAAATATCACTGTAGATTCTGGCAGCTACTGGAATCTGAGGTAGTTGGTTCACTAGGACGTGTAGCTGTGGCAGAATGGCCACATCCTCTCCCAGCACCAGAGGGTCCACTATCACCACCACGCCCATGTTCGCGTCCCTTATTAGATGTTTTCCTCAATTTTACCATTCACCACAATAAGGAAAAACTTAATTGGCCCAATGTATAGAGTTCAAATTAAGGCCTTTTTTTACAGGCACCTAACATCTAGCTATCTATTTATGTACCATATTAAACTAATACAGGCACAGCAGTAACGACAGATTTAGGAGAATATCAATTGTAGGCCTAGTATTTAGGCCCTGGCTGAAAGGTATCCTTTTACGGACAGAATTACACTTGGAGATGCACAACAGCGTGTGCAAATATAGAGGATTACGCTTTCAGCCCTTGTATTTAGACACTTAGTGTAATATACCCTTTTACGGAAAGAAATACACTTTGAGATGCACAGCAGCGTGAGCAAATATAAAGGATTTATTTTTCAGGCCTTGTATTTAGACACTGACACACTCATTGTAATATACCCTATTGTGGAAAGAATTGCAATTGGAGACGAAAAGCGCAAAGCACGGCTGTTTAGGATTTCTATTTCAGGGATTTTATATAACCCCAGAAAAAAAATCTATCCTTTGACGGACAGTATTAAATATAGCCAGCCACAGCTGGAACACCAGATTTAGGGGATTGGTATTTTGGCAAATGAATTTCACCCCAGAAAAAAAATCTATCCTTTGACAGACAGTATTACACTTGGCCAGCCACAGCTGGAACACCAGATTTAGGGGATTGGTATTTTGGCAATTGAATTTCACCCCAGAAAAGAAAATCTATCCTTTGACATACAGTATTAAACTTAGCCAGCCACAGCTGGAACACCAGATTTAGGGGATTGGTATTTTGGCAATTGAATTTCACCCCAGAAAAAAATCTATCCTTTGACGGATACTATTAAACTTGTCCAGTCACAGCTGGAACCCCAGATTTACTGTATTTCTATTTTGGCAACTGAATTTCACCCCAGAAAAAAATATATCCTTTGCCGTACACTATTAAACTTGGCCAGCCACAGCTGAAACCACTGATTTATGGTATTGCTATTTTGGCAATTGAATTTCACCCCAGAACAAAATATAACCTTTGCCGGACACTATTAAACTCGGCCAGCCACAGCTGAAACCACTTATATATGGTATTGCTATTTTCGCAATTAAATTTCACCCCAGAAAAAAATCTATCCTTTGATGAACAGTATTACACTTGGCTAGCCACAGCTGGAACACCAGATTTAGGGGATTGGTATTTTGGCAATTGAATTTCACCCCTCAATAAAATATAGCAATTTCTATACTGTGTTTCAAGATGTGACAGTAAGCACAACCCCTGCTGTAGGATATTGAAAAAAAAAGCCTACTATTGATCCCAAAAATGTATGTTGAACTTAGTGGCAGCTCAAAACATGTGCTGGTGCACCAAAAGATCACAAAATGGCCGCCAATCACCCCAGAAAAAAGTGACAGAAAAACGCTCTGTGCAGCCTAAAAAACAGTGAGCAATGAACTAATATAAGTTGAATGATTCACAGCTGTAGATCAATCACTTCATTAAGTGGTTTTGCTGAGTCTTCCCTGTCTAATCTCGCACTCACAACAGCTGCATCCTATCCCTACACTAATCAGAGCAGAGTAACGGGCAGAGCTACGTGACTCCAGCTTAAATAGAGGCTGGGTCACATGCTGCACTTGGCCAATCACAGCCATGCCATTAGTAGGCATGGCTGTGATGGCTTCTTAGGGCAAGAAGTAAAAACGCTTGCTGATTGGCTGCTGTGCAGCCCTTTAGAAAGTGTGAAGAAATCGCCAAACAACGGACCCGAACCCGAATTTTTTTTAAAATGTTCGGGTTCGGGTCTCGAACACCCCAAAATTCGGTACGAACCCGAACTATACAGTTCTTGTTTCTTCAACTCTGATCGCATTTCTTGACAAATTAATTTGTAGCAAAACAAATTTCTTGTCGAAGTTCGGTAAATCGACGGAATCCAATTTTTCCAAACTGTGTCACTAATTCTATTCCATTATTCAAATTATACTCACTTAATAATAATGCTACCACATGATATTTTACATGACATGAATAAATTTGTGGAGCAAAATGTATTTTATACATTAGATTAATATTAGCAAAATGAAAAGATAGATAATTACAGATGAGAAACTGTAACGAGAAGTTGAAAGTGATGATTTAGATACAGTAGCAGTAGTGGTGGCAGTAATTGAAGTGGAAATAGAAATTGAAGTATTTTCAGAAAGTTTTCCATCGGTGCACTGGTATGTTGTCTCTACATTATTTCCATCAGTGGTTGTCTTCTTTATATTTTTTATGCAGTAGCCATAGGAGGCACAGCCCCTGGTTATTGTCACCTCTGTTTGGGGACCTGCAAGAAAGTTGAGTAAATGTATTTTATTTCCATTGTACTGCTAACAATTCATATGGATTAGTATTGGGCAATCATGCTCGGCCGAACACCATTTTGACTAGCGCATCGCAATGCTCGGCACATTACAGTGTTCAGCTGAACACCGCGTGTGCTCGAGTGAGATGCTACGCAGCCAATAAACATGCGGGATGGTACTGGCACTCACTGTAATGCAGTAGCCATGTTGGTTGCTAGCATTACAGTGATTGGCTGGTCGGAACTGCAGCAAAAGGGACAGATAGTGTAGGGACAGGAATTGATAGTTTTTTAGGCAGGGTTTACTGTTGAAAGGTTTTAGAGACCCAAAAGTCCCTGTAACCACATCAGCCCCCCTAGCTTAAACACCCTTAATGACCAGACCACTTTTTTCAATTCCGCACTACACTATTTTCACCGTTTATTGCTCAGTCATGCAACTTACCACCCAAATTAATTTTACCTCCTTTTCTTCTCACTAATAGAGCTTTCATTTGGTGGTATTTCATTGCTGCTGACATTTAAACTTTTTTTGCTATTAATGAAAAATGACCGACATTTTTGCAAAAAAATGAAATTTTTCACTTTCTGCTGTAACATTTTTCAACAAAAAACTACATTTCTACATACATTTTTCTATAATTTATTTTTCTACATGTCTGATAAAAAAAAAATCAATAACTGTATATTTATTGGTTTGGGTAAAAGTTATAGCGTTTACAAACTATGGTGCAAAAAAGTGAATTTCCGCATTTTGAAGAAGCTCTGACTTTCTGAGCACCTGTCATGTTTCTTCAGGTGCTAGAATGTCAGGATAGTATAAATACCCCCCAAATGACACCATTTTAGAAAGAAGACACCCCAAAGTATTCGCGGAGGGGCATGGTGAGTTCATGTATCATTTCATGTATTTTTTTTCACAAGTTAGCGGAAAATGACACTTTCTGAGGAAAAAAAATATTAATAAAGTTTCCATTTCTGCTAACTTCCGGCAAAAAAAAAAAAAATCTCCCACGGACTCACTATGCCCCTCAGTGAATACCTTTGGGTGTCTACTTTCCGAAATGGGGTCATTTGTGGGGTGTGTTTACTGTTCTGGCATTTTGGGCGGGGCTAAATTGTGAGCAGCCATGTAAAACCGAAAGGTACTCGTTGGAATTTGGGCCCCTTTGCGCACCCAGGCAAAAAAGTGTCACTCATGTGGTATCGCCGTACTCAGGAGAAGTAGGGCAATGTGTTTTGGGGTGTATTTTTACATATACCCATGCTGGGTGAGAGAAATATCTCTGTAAATTGTCAACTTTGTATAAAAAAATTAAAAATTTGTCATTTACAGAGATATTTCTCTCATTCACAATGTGTATATGTAAAAATACATCCGAAAACACATTGCCCTACTTCTCCTGAGTACGGCAATACCACATGTGTGCCACTTTTTTGCAGCCTGGGTGCACAAAGGGGCCCTAATTCCAATGAGTACCTTTAGGATTTCACAGGGCATTTTTACGCATTTGGATTCCAAACTTCTTCTCACGCTTTAGGGGCCCCTAACATGCCAGGACAGTGTTTGTAGTGCCCTGGCATTTTAAGGGTCTCCATAATCATTACACGTATGGCCAGCATTAGGAGTTTCTGCTATTCTCCTGATATTGAGCATACGGGTAATGAGATTTTTTTTTTCCGTTCAGCCTCTGGGCTGAAAAAAAAAATAAAATTAACGTCACAGATTTTTTCATTCGCATCGATCAATCTGGATGAAACAATCTCTGCCAAAATCAGTGCGGTGGGCTGGCGCTAACTACCTAACAAGTAGCTAACTAACTGGCGGTGATAAGGGGCCCTTATGCCCCATTCACACGTCCGCACTTCTATTTGCGGAACGGAATTGCGGACCCATTCATTTCTATGGGGACAGACTTTAAGGTCTGCACTTCCATTCCACAAAAATATAGAACATGTCCTATTCTTGTCCGCAATTGCGGACAAGAAAAGGCATTTTCTATATAGTTCTGGCAATGTGCGGATCTGCAAAGTGCGGAAAGCACATTGCCGGTGAACGTGTTTTGCGGATGCGCAGATCCGTGGATCCGCAAAACACATATGGACGTCTGAATGGAGCCATACAGGGGGGTGATCAATGACAGGGGAGTGATCAGGGAGTCTATATGGGGTGATCAGGGGTTAATAAGGGGTTAATAAGTGACAGGGGGGGTATAGTGTGGTGCTTGGTGCTACTTTACATAGCTACCTGGTCCTCTGGTGGTCGATCTTAGCAAATGGGACCACCAGAGGACCAGGTAGCAGGTATATCAGACGCTGTTAACAAAACAGCGTCTGATATACATGTTTGATGCTTTTTATTTTACATCTACAGCCTGCCAGCGATTGATCATCGCTGGCAGGCTGCAGTACAACTGCCGAGCTGCGAGCTGCTGTGAACGCGCGCGCGTGTTCACAGCAAATCTCGCCTCTCGCGAGATGACGCGCCGACGCGTCAAGGAGGAACATCCCGGCCGCCTGCAGGATGCAGCCCTGCGTTCGGCGGTCGGGATGCGGTTCAGGACTATTGTTTTATCCGGCTACAATACATATTATTAGCGCAACCTGCGTTAAATTGCGAGCAATTATTTGTGACATCCAGTGCAATTGTTTGGCCGCTGCTGACAGCGACATTACATGCGCAACACCTCCTGTATAACGTTTGCGCATCATAAATATCTGTGACATTCAGTGTAATTTTTTTTTAGTCACTGGTGACGGTGACATTACCTGCGCTACATCTCCTGTATGATGCTTGCACATCCTAAATATCTATGACATTCAGTGCAATTTTTTCTTAGCCGCTGCTGACAGCGACATTACCTACGCTACATCTCTTGTATAACGTTTGCGCATCCTAAATATCTGTGACATTCAGTGTCATTTTTTCTTAGCCGCTGGTGACAGCGACATTACTTGCACAACATCTCCTGTATAATGTTTGCGCATCCTAAATATCTGTGACATTCAGTGTAATTTTTTCTTAGCCACTGGTGACAGCGACATTACCTGGGATACATCTCCTGTAAAATGTTTGCTCATCCTAAATATCAGTGACATTCAGTGTAATTTATTTGCGCATACACTTACAAAACTTGCGCTACTGTATGTGTGACATACTTGCAAGCATATATACCATTTAATATGCTCAAGGCGAGCAGTAAGGGACGGATAAGTGGGCGTGCTGCTGATGGTGCACGCAAAGGCCGTGGCCCTGGGCACGGTGAAACTGTGCCTGCTGCCAGAGCACAAGAAACACACTCATCCACGATACCTAGCTTCATGTCCTAGTTTGCAGGGCGGCGCAGGACAAAACGCTCAAAGTCACAATGGTGCGACCAGGTGGTCGGTTGGATTGCAGCAGATAATTCTTCCAGTCGGTTAAGCACCACCCTGTCAGTAGCTAAGAGTCTGGTCAACAGAATCCTCACCCTGATCCTCCTTCCTCCCACCATGGAGAGTCTTGGCAAACAAGTGATCCCACACTCGGATATTCCAAGGAGCTCTTTTCATCACAATTCCTTAATTTGGCCCTCTCCCCAAGCCTGCTTGAAGAGGGAGATTAGGATATATTGTGCTCTGATTCCCAAATTCTTGAGCATTCACAGTCAGAAGAAGATGATGGTGGGGTACAGCAATTAGTGTTTCACGAGGTGGATGATGATGATGAGACACAGTTGCCAATAAGTGAGGTTCTTTTTAGGTCAACAAGTCAGGAGGATGACCAGAGTGAAGAAGTAGAAGAGAAGGTGGTGGACAATGAAATCACTGACCCAACTTGGGAAGGTGGCAAGGCCGAGAGAGGACAGCAGTACAGAGGAGAGGGATCCGCAGCACCGCAACAGTCTGGAAGAGGCAGTGGGGTGGCAAAAGGGAGAAGGAGGGCCACACCGAACAGGCCCGCAACTGTTCCCCGGAGCACCCCCTTGCGGAAATCTCCCTTGCCAAGGGGTAGGTGTTCCACAGTCTGGTGCTTTTTTTGAGGACGGTAAAAGAATTGTCATTTGCAACCTGTGTCGTACCAAAATGAGCAGGGGCGTGAACACTAGCAAACTCACCACCACCAGCATGATCCTCCACATGGCATCAAAGCACCCTAAAAGGTGGGCCGAATGCCTGGGTCCACAATCAGTGTCTGCGGGTCATACCACTGCCTCCTCTTCCCCTGTGTTACGTGCTGGCGAATCCCCTGTCCAAGATGCAGGTCCGGATGCCTCTCGCCCTGCACCTGGACCTTCGCAAGCACCATCAGCTAGCACATCCACTTCTGTGTCCCAGCGTAGGGTACAGATATCCATACCCCAGGCCTTTGAACAAAAGCGCAAATACCCAACCACCCACCCACAGGCCATAGCACTAAATGTGCACCTTTCCAAATTGCTGGCCCTGGAAATGTTGCCATTTAGGCTTGTTGACACTAAGGCTTTCCGCAGCCCGATGGGGGTGGCCATCGCTCATTACTCAGTCCCCATCCCCCACTATTTTCCCTGGTGTGCCGTCCCTGCCTCATACCAGCATGTGTCCCGTAACATCACCTGTGCCCTGACCAACGCAGTTATTGAGAAGGTCCACTTAACGACTGACACATGGACAAGTGATTTTTGCCAGGGACGCTACATTTCTGTGACGGCACACTGGGTGAACGTTATGGAGGCCGGGAGCAAGTCGTACCCTGGGATGGCACAGGTGCTACCCCCCAATAATTGCGGGCCCTACTTCCATTAGGATTTCCACTACCACCTACATTAGTGGCTGCAACCCCTTCTTCTTCTCCACCCCCTGCTCCACTTCCACCTCTGAATTCTCATCTTGCAGCATCAGTCAGTATCTGGGAGCAGTATTGCGCTGCAGTGGGGAAGCGGCAACAGGCCGTGCTGAATCTAATTTGCTTAGGTCACCAACAGCACACCGCCACAGAGCTGTGGCAGGGTATAAGGGACTATACTGAGCTGTGGCTGTCTCCACTCAACCTACAACCAGGCATGGTTGTGTCTGATAATGGCCCTAACTTGTTGGCGGCTTTGGAGCTCGGCAAGCTCACACCCATACCATGCCTAGCCCACGTGTTCAACTTAGTGGTTCAGCGGTTTCTTAAAACTTACCTCAATCTACAGCTTCCGCCGGTCTGGCAACACTGCAGCACGTGGGCACATGCTGGAACTCCACATTCCACATGTTGGCCAGGCTTTGTGAGCAGCAGATTGCAGAAGTGGAATACCAGCTGCAACATGGTTGTCGCCTTTACAGTCAGCCTACGCTTTTCACAAGCGACAAGTGGGCATGGATGTCTGACCTCTGTGAGGTTTTACGCAACATTGAGGAACCAACACAGGTTGTAAGCGGCGATGCCGCTATTATCAGGGTGACCATCCCACTTCTATGTCTACTGAAATGCTCGCTGCTCACAATGAAGGCGGATGATTTGCATGTGGAAGAGGTGGAAATGGGGGAAGACAATACACAGGAAGTGTTGGCCATCAATATTCGAATTGCGAACTTCGAGAATTCGCAAATATTTAGAATATAGTGATATATATCAGTATTTTCGAATATTCCAATTTTTCAGTAACATCCCTTTTTGCTTGTGGGCCAATGAGAAGGCTGCAATGTCTTTTTCTGAGCTTAGCAACATCCCTGGCAACCAATAGGAAAGTTGCCTACTCCTTAGGCCCCTTTCACACGGGTGAGTTTTCCGCGCGGGTGCAATGTGTGAGGTGGACGCATTGCACCCGCCATGAATCAGGACCCATTAATTTCTATCGGTCTGTGCACATGAGTGGTGATTTTCATGCATCACTTCTGCGTTACGTTAAAATCGCAGTATGCTCTATATTTTGCGTTTTTTACGCAACGCAGGCCCCATAGAAGTGAATGGGGCTGCGGGAAAATCGCAAGCATCCGCAAGCAAGTGTGGATGCAGTGCGATTTTCCCGCATAGTTGCTAAGCGACGGGACCATATCTTTATTATTTTCCCTTATAACATGGTTATAAGAGAAAATAATAGCATTCTCAATACAGAATGCATTGTAGAATGTTGATTAAGTGGTTAAAAATAAAAAACTTAACTTACCTTAGCCACTTGATCGCGTAGATGGCAATCTCACTTCTCTCTTCAAGCTTTAGCTGTATTCTAAAGGACCTGTGATGACGTCACATCACATGGTCCATCACGGACCATGTGATTGGACCATGTGATGTGACGTCATCACAGGTCCTTTAGACTGCAGCTAAAGCTTGAAGAGAGAAGAGAGATCGCCAAGTACGCGATTAAGTGGCTAAGGTAAGTAAATTTTTTTATTTTTAACCACTTAATCAACATTCTACAAAGTATTCTTTATTGAGAATGCTATTATTTTCCCTTATAACCATGTGATAAGGGAAAATAATAAAATCTCCAGAATACTCAACCCGAAACCGGACTTCAGTGATGAAGTCCGGCTTCGGGTCTGGGTACCAAACATGGCGATTTTTCCCATGCGTGTGCAAAACGCATTACTAAAGTTTGCACATGCGCGGAAAAATCGTGCATATTCCCGCAACGCACCCGCATCCTATCCGGGCGTCAATCGTGACGCCCGTGTAAAAGAGGCCTTACTATATAAGAATCTCCCCATTTTCTCCCCAATCTCAGCCATTTTCTACAGTTTATTACAGTTCTGAGAGAGACAGCAGTGTTATTGCTGTGCTCTCTCGCTTCCATTTGTCACATTACATTAGATAGTAAGTTAGTTAGTTTATATATATAATACAGATAGTTAGTGTCAGTGTAGGTTAGATAGTGATATAGTGTAGCTAGGTTCTGCTGTCCATACATACATGCATAGTGCTGTGATGTCACCAATTTCATAATAATACTTAGTGCACCAATTACTAATATGTAGTCAGACCTGTTAAAATGAGAAGTTGCACGTATTTCGCCCAAATATTTGCATCATTATTGCCTATTTGCGCAATCGCAAATATTTTGGAGCACTCTATCTGCATATAAAGCTATTGTAATGTTTTGCCGTGCCAACCATTTCCTCCAGTCTCATTAAACTTTGAGCAGTTTTAAAAATGTAGCTACTGTATAGTGACCCACGCCTGTATTGCGCACGCATTACGCGAATATTACATTGCTGTAGCAATCTAGAAAATAATAGCGAATTTGCGAATTCGCAAATATATGACGAATATTCTGCCAAATATCACAAATTCGAATATTGCCCCTGCCGCTCATCACTATGCACAGGGTGATAGCCAGACCACCCTCAGTTTGTCTTCTCTGCGCAAATTGGATGATGAGGAGGAGGAGGAGCAGGAGACGGTTGCCTCTGCTACAGGGGGTAGTATCCATAGCAGGTTTATTCCATCTGTTCAGCGTGGATGGGTCGAAGAGGAGGAAGAGGATGAGGAGATTGAGAGTCATGCTCCTGATGAGGACAGCGAAGTCTTGTCTGTCTGGGACTCTGGCTCACCCTTCTCGACCCCCGCTACAAAGAGAACTTCTAATCTCTCATTCCTCTGGTGGAGAGGACGAGCAAAATGATGCAACACCAGAAGGTCCATGTGGAAAAATTACTCCAAACATTTCCAGCTGACAACGCTGGCAGCAGAGTACGTAGTTCCTTGGGCAAACGAGGATTGGAGACGAGGGGAACACACAGCAGTTCCAACAGAGGCAGCGCAACACTCTCCAAGGCATGGGACAGTTTTATGACACCCTGTCAGCACCCTCACCCTGATGCGCGGCCTAGTGTCACAAGGAGGGAAAAGTTTTGGAAGATGAATGAGTACGTAGAAGACCGTGTAAGAGTCCTCAGTGATCCCTCTGTGCCTTACAACTATTGGATTTCCAAGCTAGACACGTGGCACGAACTTGCGCTCTACGCCTTTGAGGTGCTGGCCTGCCCTGCCGCCAGCGTTTTCTCAGAGTGGGTATTTAGAGCTGCTGGAGGCATAATAACTGATAAGCGCATCCACCTGTCAACTGAAAATGCTGACAGGTTGACTCAGATAAAAATTAACAAGGCCTGGATTGCCCTTGACTTCTCAACTCCACCAGAGGAAAGCGGCTGAACAAAAAGGCACTCTAAATGTGGCTTTTATGGTGTATTGAATACACTTTATTCCCATGCACCCCTTCCACAATGCTAATAAGCCTATAGGAGCAATGAGTTCAGCTCTCTCTGCAATGGCAATACACCCATTTCTCCTAAAATCTCATTTACATATATTAAAACATTTGTTCTTAGCAATTCAGGCACGTATGGGACCAACACAGATGCTTTCAGCTGCTTAGAGCTGTATTATAAGGGTATTTTGAAGAACTGATTGGTTCTGTTCCCTTTACTTCTCTCTCTTTTAATATTACCTTTACTATTCTGTGTAATAAAGTCTTTCTTGTAATGTATTGGGTTAGGCCTCTTTCACACTTGCGTTCTGAGGATCCGGAGGGCACTTCCATCCCGCCGGATCAGTCAGAACGCAAGTCGCCTGAAAGCATTAGAAGACTGATCAGAATCCTGATAAGTCTTCGAAATGCTTTGAGGTTACCATGGCAGCCAGGACGCTATTAAAGTCCTGGTTGCCATAGTAGTAGTGGGGAGCGGGGAGTATACTTACAATCCGTGCGGCTACCGGGCCGCTCCAGAATGACGACAGAGCGCCCCATGCGCATGGATCTCGTGATTCATGCGATCACATGATCCATGCGCGTGGGGCGCCCTGATGTCACTCTGGAGCGCCCCGGGAGCCGCACGGATGGTAAGTATACGGCTCCCCCGCTCCCCACTACACTTTACCATGGCAACCAGGACTTTAGCGTCCTGGCTGCCATGATATCCATTCAGAAAAAGCTAAATGTCGGATACGGCGATGCGCCGAAACGACGTTTAGCTTAAGGCCAGATCCGGATTGATGCCTTTCAATGGCCATTAATTCCGGATCCGGCCTTGCAGCAAGTGTTCAGGAATTTTGGCCGGAGCAAAAAGCTCAGCTTGCTGCGGTATTTTCTCCGGCCAAACAACGGTCCAGTCCTGAACTGAAAACATCCTGATGAATCCTGAACGGATTTCTCTCCATTCAGAATGCATTTGGATAATCCTGATCAGGATTTTTCCGGCATAGAGCCCCGACGACGGAACTCTATGCCGATAAAAACAAATACGCAAGTGTGAATGAGCCCTTAGAAATAGTACAAATCCCCTATTGTGCTGATAAGACCACATTACTGAGTGATCTCAGAGACTAGCATGGCACACACAGGAGGAGGGGCTGAAAGGTATAACTATTGCACACATACATTAGGTGGGACTCCGTGAAAACTTCATTCTAAGTAGGATGTAAGTATTTATTTGCAATATCTCTTGTACACCTTGGGGTGTCCTCCATGTGCTACGACATGGCGACCAGAGTCTTACCGCATATTGTATGCCCAGTGATGATTATTTACTTTTTACAGTTCTGTATGTGATTTGTCTGTTTTATTTTATATTTAACCACACTTAGTAAATATATTAATTCACTTAACCTGTGTAAGTTTATTCATTCTCAAATCTTTTGAATTCACATTTTTAAAACACTTGGTGTCAGAAGTGGGATTTGAACACATGACTATGCTTATTGTCCATAGGGTGTTACATAGAGAGGGTAGTTTGGTCCTGCCACTCCGAATAGGAACTCAGGCATTTGCAGGAATCTAATCTGTGGGCAGATTATTAATGATTGCACATGTTATGAAAATATGCTATAAGCAATGAGTGGGGCTGTAGTAGGTTTGGTAGAATCTAGAAATGTTCTTTTGGAGGTTGTAGAAGACTTTTAGTAGTATGAGCCTGCAGATTGTGGACACCAGAGCTCCTGTGAAGTTGAGGGGAGCTCTGATGAGTTTGTAACAGTGCAGTGTCAAGATGGTAATTTATTGTACCTGCAAGAAAAGCATTTGTCTATAATGATCAGAATGGCACTTGTGTTAAATGTTCAGAAATTTTGTTACCCTATTTCTGTGTATGTCTGAGCAAGAAATACCTATGACCATAGCATAGCATTAGATATTTGTTTGTTTTGTAACAAATATAAGCAGTAAAGGATGATGTAAAAGTGTGATACATCAGTGACTGTTTGTCAGTTAATAATAAATAAGTTTTGTACATAGTGTGTGCCAATAGATCTGTGGCTAGCACTAAGGATAAGAATATGTGTTAGAATCTGTTCTGGTGTCTAGAGAATGCTGAAATTATATACAGGAGTCTACGAGAAGATATTTTGGTCAGAAAGTTTAGAGTAAATGTATTAATAAGGTTAAATAAGAATTATGTACTAATCGTTTTCTTGGAGAATGGGTGAATATGTGTCTGGACTGTTAAGGGATATAGACACACACAGAGTGATATTTTATGGCCCCATCACCCTTTTAGTCTGATTGTATAGCTCTGTTTTTCTCTCTTTGCTGAAGTCTCAGGAAAAGTGGATAAATAAAAAGGGAGGGCTAACTGCAGCAGTGGGCTAGCAGACACATAGTTGATCTCAACCCTGAGCCTTGACAGAGTTGCTAAGCCCAAACATTCCTTAGATAAGGGATTTTAGATACTGTGCAATGCTGATTGCTTTGCTAAAAAGGTTTGAATTGGAGGGCATGGGCTATGATGAGTATCAGAGTGGAATAAGACAGAGGAAATACTATTGATGTGTTTAGTAAGTGATATGATATGTAAGAGTTTTTTATAAGACAAAGAAAAGAGTAGGGCTATTTAATAATTTGTCTTTCTTCTTTTCCAAGCAGCTAATTGTACGTTGTTAACCCAGCCTTCAAGGAAAATTATTATATGTCTGTTCTACCAATGAGTAAGACCAGGTGGAATATAAAATGATTGTTTTAACAAAAACTGCTTTTTATTATTTTAAGAGTATGCTGTCTTGCTATAAGCTTTTGATTACAGAGTGAAGACCAGAAGATGTTCGCAAATAATGGTGAAAATAGGCAATAGAAATTATCAGCAATTCTGGCTGCTTATCTATGCTGTGTGACTATAAGGCTAGGTTCACACGACAAAAAGTCGTGCGACAAATAGGGCACAACTTCACTGCAGCATTTGTCACGCGACATTTTGTCGCACTATTGTCGCGCGACAATTTTTATAATGGGAGTCTATGGTGTCGCATTGCGACATGCGACATGCTGCGACTGCGACGCGACAGTCGCAGAAAAACCCATCTTGAATGGATTTTTTGCGACTGTCGCGTCGCAGTCGCAGCATGTCGCATGACGCAATGCGACAACATAGACTCCCAATATAAAAATTGTTGCGCGATAATAGTGAGACTTTTTGTCGCGCGACAAATGTCGTCGTGTGAACCTAGCCTTAAGGTTCAGGAATATCAGACAGAGAAGGCTGTGTAGCTGGTATGGCAGTCATAAATCATTTAGTGGAATGTGAATGGGTGTGGCTTTAAGTTGAAGTTGTGAAGAATTTAATGGCTTCTAAGCAGAGCTATGTGTGCAATCTGTACTCCAAGAATAAGGCCCCTTTCACACCGGCGAGTTTTCCGTGCGGGTGCAATGCGTGAGGTGAACGCATTGCACCCGCACTGAATCCGGACCCATTCTTTTCTATGGGGCTGTGCACATGAGCGGTGATTTTCACGCATCACTTCTGCGTTGCGTGAAAATCGCAGCATGCTCTATATTGTGCGTTTTTCAGGCAACGCAGGCCCCATAGAAGTGAATGGAAGTGAATGGGGCTGCGGGAAAATTGCAAGCGTCCGCAAGCAAGTGCGGATGCAGTGCGATTTTCCCGCATGGTTGTTAGCAACGTGACCAGATCTTTATTATTTTCCCTTATAGCATGGTTAGAAGGGAAAATAATAGCATTCTTAATAAAGAATGCTGTGTAAAATGAGGATGAAGGGGTTAAAAATAATAAAACTCAACTTACCTTAGCCACTTGATCGCGTAGTTGCGATCTGTCTTCTTTCTTCAAGCTTCAGCTACCAGCTAAAGGACCTGTGATGGGACGTCATCACAGGTCCTTTAGCTGGTAGGGATATAGATAAGTGAGGGTGGGTTCACACTAGCGTTAGGATTCCGTTATGGCTTTTCGTTATAACATGGAAAATAACGGAATCCAGGACGGATCTGTTCTTCTGCCCATAGACATGTATTATGACAGAATGCAAAACGGAAGCCTTTCTATGGAAATCAAAACAGATCCGCCTGGTTTACGTTATGCAAGATGGAAAACAAAGTCCTGTCGACAGAAATTCCACCACAATTTTACGGGTTTTCTTATTTACGACGCTCAATATGCGATAAAACTGACCAGTTACTTTTATTCTATAGGTCATTACGAATCTGGCGATTCCTTATATGTATAGTTTTTCTTGCATTTTGATAGTGATAAAAAAATGTAAAAGTGGAAAAAATTCAGTTTTATTTTTTTGTCGCCATATTTTGACCCCTTTTTTGTAATTATGTGTATAGAGCTGTATGGGGGCTCATTTTTTGCGGGGCAATCTGGCCTTATTATTGATAACATTCTGGGGTGTGTATGACTTTTTGATCATTTTTTATTTAATTTTTTGTACAAAACGAGGCGACCAAAAATGCCAAATCGGCCATTTGGACGTTTTTTACGTTTTGCTGTTTGCTGTATGGGAAATATATTTTAATATTTTTATACTATTGGCGTTTTTCGCACATTTCACACATCATCCAGAATGCGTATTTTTAAAAAAATTTTAGTTCTTTTATTTTTATTTTGGGAAAAGGGGGGTGATTAAAATTTTTATGTATTTTCTTAATTTATTTATATTTTTTACTTTCTTTTTTTATACTTTTTTATAGTTCCCAAAGGGAACTATAACAATCAATCATCTGACTGATATTATCATAGACTCCAATGCACTTGCATTGAGGTCTATGATGATTTCACTACTTTCCTATGGAGCCCTATTACAGGCAAGGGCTCCATAGGAAATACTATTCAGCAGCCTCCTGTCTTTCACAAAGACAGGGGCTGCTGCATACATGCTCCGGCTCCTCCGATCGCCACACGGGGAAGTTTTCAGCACGTTCAGATGCCATGGTCAGGATTGACCACGGCATCTGAGGGGTTAAATATCCGCGATCAGCATTACTGCCGGTTGCGGACATTAGCCGCGGGTGTCTGCTATAAGTAGCAGGCGGCCCCTAGTGATGAGCAGCATAGGCAATATTCGTTTTCGCTATATTTCACAAATATTTGGGCTAATATTCGCCATAAATTAGCAAATTCTAGAATTCGTGATCTTGTCATTATTTTCTTGATTGCGAAAATCGGCAATGTAATATGCGCGTATTGCGCGAGCAATACAGGCGTGGCTCATTTTTGCTACATTTTTCAAGCAGCTAGATATTAATCCGTTTCACAGCACAGTAATTCCTTTCACACTAACACCCTGCACTGGAACCTATCAGCCGCACTATATCACTATCTAACCTACACTGACTATCTCCCACTAACTATCTGTATTATAGAGATCTACAGTTGTGTTCAAAATTATTCAGCCCCCAATGCTGTAAAGGGTTTTAGGGAATTTAGTGTACATTTGTAATTGTGTTCAGAATGAAATCTTACAAGGACTTTTGAAAGAACCAAATGCAACTAAAATGACATCAATTGTTTTTGTAATACAGTATTAAATGTTTTTTTGTGATTTCTTCATTGACACAATTATTTAACCCCTTAAAGACGACCACTCCTAAGAACAGAGGTTCATTCAAGTGTTTTCGATCAGGTATTGAAAACACCTCTGGATGTCAAGGAGCAGCAATCAAGCATAATAAGCCCCAATTAGGCAGATGTAAAATGACTGTGATCCTCAGCTCCTTCTAGACATTTACTGGTGTGTTTACAAACATGGTGAAGTCAAGAGAATGGTCCAGGAAGACAAGAGAAGAGGTGATTTCTCTTCACAGGAAGGGCAATGGCTATAAGAAGATTGAAAAGATGTTAAACATACCAAGAGACACCTGTGGGGAGTTAGCTCTGGTCTCGAGGATCGTTCACAAAAACTTCCTTCCCGACAACGGATTTCACGTCCAAACAGTGCGTTTATTATAGCAGAAACAACACAACAGGTGCAAAACAATAAACACTGGCCCGGCTAGGCTCTAACTAAACATATTAGTTGGGTCCCTCACTCACCTAGTGGGTACAGTTCACACCCTGTGAACTGCTGCGGCTTTCTCCAGCCCAATGTCCCACAGCCTCCTGGCTGTTCAGAGCACTGTTCACACACAGCCTCAGATCAGTGTCCGTTGGGGAATTCAGGCTCACCAGACCTCCTGACTGTGGCCCTGCAACCCTTCCAGGCGTCGCTGTGTCCCCCAATTCCGGGCTGTCGCTAGCCCCGTGGCCCCTCAGCCAACTCCAGCCGAGACCACTCACACAGAGCCTCTGTCTCCAAAGCTCTCTCCAGAGTGGGCCCCACCCATGTCCAACAAGAGGATTAAATATCCTCCCTGGACATGGGCATTGTCCAAAATCCTGGACTGGAGCATGGGGAACAGGCACCCACCCAGCACATTGCCTGTTCCCAGTAAAAGCCCGCCCTGGAACTAGCTGGGGCCAGCTATACTAATACTATACTTGGGCTTTCACTCCACCAAGGCCAGGCACCTTGGCGACACGCTCTCGGTGCAAACAGCCCTGTCTGACGGTTTCCCTGGGGCTTCACCGCACACATCAGTGTTCACATTGCCACATATCCCCCCCCTTTGTTCAACCCCGTAGGGGTGAACACTAGCATCCAACCAAGATGGTCGTGAGAGGGCATCGACCTGGCCTACAGTCTTCCCCTTATTCTGCCATACCCAGGCCAATAGCGCTTGGTTTCTCACCCGCATGAGTTTATTACGGGGCAGATAAGACCTACGGGATTTTCTTGCCCATCTCATGACCCGGTACTCTCTTTCACGAGTGAGGATGATGCGCTTTCGCACCAGTGGCCTCTCTCTTTTCGTTTTTTTTTCTCTCTCCACATTTTGCATCAGCACATGTTCCTCATGTCCTTTCTTGGACTGCTGCAACTCTCGACTAAACTGTTCCCTCACTTCGGCCGACTCTTCTTCAGCCTTATCTTTGGTCTTGGGAACATCCGAGGATTTCTCCCACTCCAACTCATCAGCCTCAGCCTTTGAGTCTCTTTTGGAGTCTTCAGTCACTTTGATAGGCTTTTCATCCTTCATGGACACAGCATTACATACTTGCATTCTTAGCTCCTCCTCCTCTTTCTCATTAAGGATGGAGGTACTTGGGACATCAGAGTACGTTTCAGACTCAGCATCTTCTGGCAATCCCTGCAGAGGTTCACCCGGGACATGGTTCTCCTTTCGGGCAGAATTCAGGGGAGCCAGCCCATCGGAGTAGACAGGACCCTCATACTGGTTGTCGGTCCCCTCGTATTTCTTCCCCAGCAGACTGCTGGCTTTCTGGCAGGCATTGACAGCAGAGGGAATGTCTTTCATGACCAGGACCTGGCCACACACTGCCACGAGTCTCTGGGTTTCTGCATCCACCTCAGCACCACCATCTGGTTCAGCAGATACATCTTCCATCTTCTCTGCCTCGGCTGGCACCACAGCGCAACCACCTCCAGACCCATTCTTAACGGGTTCTGACTTCTTGGCATCTTTTAGAGGATCTTCCTCTTCAGGCCTCTCATTTTCTTCCACCTGCTGCGCAGGAGCACGCTTAGGCTTCTCCAACTCATAGACTTCATCTTTTGAGCTCCTGAGATCTTCCATCTCTGCTCTGAGTTGCTTGTTCAGCCTCTCCATTTCATCTTGCTCCTTAAGCACTTTTCCAAGGGCTCTAGTCAAGGAGAGGGCCTTGGTCTTCTTCTTAATTTTTCGCACTAGCTTGTTAGCAGCGCCCGCTCTTGGGCCTTCTGGTCCAGCTGCTCTTCACTCTGTTCTGGTGTAACAGCAGTTGTAGGAGTACCACCATTCTTTCTTAGACACTCTGTGGGATTTCCACCCAGGGACTCTTCAAGCCCATTGTTGAGGTCTACTATGGACTTTTGTGTCTTTCTGGAGTCTTTTCCCCTCCCAGGACACCAGGAGGTAGACCCTTCAGTTCACTCATCTTTTCCGGGGTCTCCTCTTTTGACCCTTCTGCAGCCTTCTTCAGTGACTCCGTGACGACAGCTTGTCCCTTCTCTATCGTATCTAGGGACCGTGTGGCGAGAGGGAGGTCAGCCTCCTGTTTGCAGCTGTACTGTCCTGTCAGGTCATCTAAGACTGCCTGGATATGAGCTTCAGACACTAGGCTGACGTCACCCGACTGAACTCTCGTCACATCAGGTATAACTATCGTCTGGTTGCTACCAGTAACCACGTCAGTTTGGCAAGACCTCAACATGGCAGCCTCTCTCTCTGAGTTGCTGCCGGTCATAGCACCTGCTTCATATATACTGCTCATGTCATTCTCATTTCCATCCTCTAGGGGCACCGATGAGCTAATCCCCACCTGGGACATTTTATTAACCATAGAAACCTGTGGAGACTGCATATCCACTTCTAGTACGTGTGGTACACCCTCTAGGACTGCCCCATGTACTTGCACATTTTTCACAGTGGTTTCCCTCAGTTGTGAGCTCTCAACATCAATTAGCATTTTTATACCATCCACATTTTTACCAACAGGGGAGCTTTTTCCCAATCACAGCCTGCAAAGGGGAAGGACTGTCATCATCCTCATCACTTCTTGCACATAGATCCACATTATCATTATACATTTCAACAAACTCGGCACCTTCACTTGGCACCGTGTCTGCACCATTGTTTCTAATGGTCATTTCACTTAAACCATTGCTTCCTATCTGCATTTCCCTTACACCTTCATTTAAAGGGACAGGTACAGGTTCTGTAGGAGCTTCATTACTTCCTACAGAAGTGTCTCCATTGCCCCACATTACATCACGCATGAGCCTATTTCCAACATCAAGTCCCTCAGTCTCTGTTCCCACCATGGTCTGACCCTCCGTGCGGACCACTGGATAGTCCACAGGATTCACATAATTGTCCCGGACAGACATCATTCTACCTCTTACCCAGGCTAGCATGGGATCTCTGATTTTCGCCATCCCAAATCTAGCCTTGGTCACGGGCACTTTAAACAACATCTTGAGCTTCTCCCCTGCAGATTCCTGCGAGAGAGCAACCGCAACAGGCTTACCAGCCTGTTCAGACACAGCATTTTTCTCATAGTCACTCATTTTTGAGACATCTTCACGCCGCAGCGCTTTATAACTCACCGGCCCGGCAGGTAGCAACTGCCGCCGGCTCACTGTCACAGGGTCTGCCACAAAATTATCAACAGGAACAGTCTTACCGATTGTCGTCACTGACTCGGCACTCCCGGAAGATAAGGGTAGTCCAGGAATATCTCCAGCACGGTCACCACACTTCTCCTCAATGCAGTAGTTGCCATGGGAGACGCCTTGGACTTGTCTCCTGTCTTTTCTGGACGGACATTCCAGCCGCACCCTTTAGGATTCTGTGCACAGTCGCAGGGAAAATAGGCACTCCTGAGAAACGCACCGCTCTCCACCTCTTTGTCTTCCCGACGGTTGCCCTTGGCAACGGCACATATTACCTCGAACAGTCCACTACGATTCAGAGCAGCCTCTCTGAGTGCAGCACTTGACTTCCTCAACATGCAATTAGTTTCCCGCACCAGCTGCTCTATTATTTTCTCTGTGGCCTCGGTTTTCCGCCAAACCAGACCATTTTTCACCCAGGTCGCCATTTTGACCAAAAAATTTCCACAGGTCAGTTTCTTTTATTGTGCTTCTGGCCCTTTAAATACGAACACAGCTTGCACCACAGAAGAAAATAAGTCCAGATTAACACCAGCAGTTTTTCAGCAGCACCTGCTCTTTTCTGTCAGGTCGTTGCCCCTAGCAACACTTTGCCTTTTTTCAGCAGGGACGACTGCCCGCATCCGACACCAAATGTGGGGAGTTAGCTCTGGTCTCGAGGATCGTTCACAAAAACTTCCTTCCGGACAACGGATTTCACGTCCAAACAGTGCGTTTATTATAGCAGAAACAACACAACAGGTGCAAAACAATAAACACTGGCCCGGCTAGGCTCTAACTAAACATATTAGTTGGGTCCCTCACTCACCTAGTGGGTACAGTTCACACCCTGTGAACTGCTGCGGCTTTCTCCAGCCCAATGTCCCACAGCCTCCTGGCTGTTCAGAGCACTGTTCACACACAGCCTCAGATCAGTGTCCGTTGGGGAATTCAGGCTCACCAGACCTCCTGACTGTGGCCCTGCAACCCTTCCAGGCGTCGCTGTGTCCCCCAATTCCGGGCTGTCGCTTAGCCCCGTGGCCCCTCAGCCAACTCAGCCGAGACCACTCACACAGAGCCTCTGTCTCCAAAGCTCTCTCCAGAGTGGGGCCCCACCCATGTCCAACAAGAGGATTAAATATCCTCCCTGGACATGGGCATTGTCCAAAATCCTGGACTGGAGCATGGGGAACAGGCACCCACCCAGCACATTGCCTGTTCCCAGTAAAAGCCCGCCCTGGAACTAGCTGGGGCCAGCTATACTAATACTATACTTGGGCTTTCACTCCACCAAGGCCAGGCACCTTGGCGACACGCTCTCGGTGCAAACAGCCCTGTCTGACGGTTTCCCTGGGGCTTCACCGCACACATCAGTGTTCACATTGCCACACACCATAGGAAGCATCATTCCCAAATTCAAGGCAAAGGCCACTGTTGAAACGCTACCTGGTCGTGGCAGAAAGAAGATGCTGACTTCGACTGCTGTGTGCTACCTGAAGCGCAAAGTGGAGAAAAGTCCCCGTGTGACTGCTGAGGAACTGAAAAAAGATTTGTCAGATGCGGGTACTGAAGTTTCAGCTCAGACAATAAGGCGCACACTGCGTAATGAAGGCCTCCATGCCAGAACTCCCAGGCGCACCCCCTTGCTGTCTCCAAAGAATAAGAAGAGTCGGCTGCAGTATGCCAAAAGTCATGTGGACAAACCACAAAAGTTTTGGGATAGTGTTCTGTGGACTGATGAAACAAAATTAGAACTGTTTGGCCCCATGGATCAACGCTATGTTTGGAGGAGGAAGAACAAGGCCTATGAAGAAAAGAACACCTTGCCTACTGTGAAGCATGGCGGGGGTCAATCATGCTTTGGGGCTGTTTTGCTTCTACAGGTACAGGGAAGCTTCAGCGTGTGCAAGGTACCATGAATTCTCTTCAGTACCAGGAGATATTGGATGAAAATGTGATGCAGTCCGTCACAAACCTGAGTCCAGTAGAGCATGGTTGCAGATTAAAGGCTGGAACATTTTGAAGTGGCCATCGCAGTCACCAGACTGAAATCCGATTGAGAACCTCTGGTGGGACTTAAAGAAAGCAGTTGCAGCGCGCAAGCCTAAGAATGTGACTGAACTGGAGGCTTTTGCCCATGAAGAATGGGCGAAGATACCCGTAGATCGCTGCAAGACACTTGTGTCAAGCTATGCTTCACGTTTAAAAGCTGTTATAACTGGAAAAGGATGTTGTACTAAGTACTAAGATTGAATGTCACTTGGGGTTGAATAAAACTGATAATGATGTGAGCACAGAAAAGACATTTGTGGTTATTTCATTATAAATGTTATGTTATATTTGTCTGACTTACAAGTGCCTCTTTGATTTAATTGTAAACAAGATGACTGAAATGATCAAAATCAATGTCCAACTGGCCAAAACACTCAATTTCAGTGGGGGTTGAATAATTTTGAACACAACTGTATGAGCTAAGGCCTTGTTCACACGTCAGTTATTTGATCAGCTATTTCCATCAGTTATTGTGAGCCAAAACCAAATGCGGATCAAAAACACAGAACAGTTGCAGATCTTTTCATTATACCTTATTTCTGTGTAGCCTCCACTCCTGGTTTTGGCTCACAAAAACTGATTAAAAAAACTGATCAAATAACTGACGTGTGAACAAGGCCTAACTAATAGTGTTGATCACAAATAGAGTTGAGCGAAAGCCTGGAAGTTCGCATTTGCCGCGTTCGGCCGAACTTCGTCACAAAGTTCAAGTTCGGGACCCGAAGCGTTGGTGGAGGAGGTAATCGCCAACACTTTTGTTTGTTTTCGGTTTTGTTTTTTTGTTTGGTTTTGTTTTTTTAAAAATGTGGGTAGACCTAAATAACAAAACTTTGGGAAATATACAAAAGAAAACAAAGGGAAAGTGTGCTGGAGTATAACAATGGCTGGGTAAGGCTGGTATACATGTCTATTCTGCACTAGGTACAGGCAAGTCTTGTGGGATCCATGCCTGGTTCATTTTAATGAACGTGAGCTTATCCACATTGGCTGTGGACAGACGGCTGCGCTTGTCTGTGATAACGCCCCCTGCCGTGCTAAATACACGTTCAGACAATACACTGGCTGCAGGGCAGGCCAGCACCTCCAAGGCGTAAAGGGCAAGCTCAAGCCATGTGCCCAATTTGGAGGCCCACATACTGTTCTACCATATTGCTGAAATGCTGCCTCCTGCTAAGCTGTTCCATATCAGATGGTGGTGCTGGTTCTTGTGGTGTGCTGACAAAGCTTTTCCACATTGCGACCATGCTAACCCTGCCTTCTGAGGTGCTGGCCGTGCTCCAGCTGCGTTGGCGACTTCTTCCTCTAGTGAAGGGGTAGTTTGAAAGAAAAAAGGGGTACAGATCACCCAACAATCTAAACACCGCTGAATTTACTGAATATATATGTCCCAGTCAGGTATACAGTGCAGGGGTAGTTTGAAAGAAAAAAGGGGTACAGATCACCCAACAATCTAAACGCCGCCAAAATTACGGAATATATTTCCCAGTCAGGTATGCAGTGCAGGGGTAGTTTGAAAGAAAAAAGGGGTACAGATCACCCAACAATCTAAACGCCGCCAAATTTACGGAATATATTTCCCAGTCAGGTATGCAGTGCAGGGGTAGTTTGAAAGAAAAAAGGGGTACAGATCGCCCAACAATCTAAACGCTGCAAATTTACAGAATATATTTACCAGTGAGGTATGCAGGGCAGCAGGAACACACCCTGCAAGCCACTTGTGAATGACTGGCCTGATAACCGCGGAAATGTCCACCTACAATCTAAGAGCTGGATTCACTGATTATATTTCACTCTCAGAAATAGAGTGTAGGCCGCGAATGTACTTTATGGCAAAAAAAAGAGATTGTTTTCACCCACAATGTCCCAGTTGTATTTACTGATTATATTTCACTCTCAGAAATGAAGTGCAGGCTGCAAAGGTACTCTATGGCAAAAAAAAATAACTAATGTGTCCCCCCAGAATCTAACAGATGGATTTACTGAATTGATTACACTGTCACATATGCAGCCTAGGGGTAATTTACAAAAAAAATATGTGAATGTGTCAACCCCTGGGTCTCTGAACTCACAGACGGATTTCTTATATTATTTTTCCTTCCCCTGTCACTTATGCAGTGCAGGTGCACTTCAAAAATGGGTATATATTGCCCACTGAACTACAAGAACAGGATTCAATTATTGTCCCTGGCACATATGCAGGTGCAAGTGCACTGCACTTGCACAAAATGGCTGCCGGCGCCCACCCAACTAACAGACGGATTAAAACTTATTTTTCTGTGTCAGTGGGCTCAGGGCAAGTTACAAAAATGTTGCATTGCACCCACACAAAAAAAAATCGCTGTAGCTCTGATATCAGATTCTTTCCTATTCTCTCCCTCACAGCAGCAGCATCTTATCCCTACACTAGTAAGAGCTGACGTGACGTGCGGCGCTACGGGACTCTAGCTTATATAGAGGCTGGGTCACATGCTGCACTGGCCAATGACAGCCATGCCATTAGTAGGCTGTGATGACTTCTAAGGGCACACATCTTAAACGCTTGTTGATTGGCTGCCTTTTACGGAAAAGTTCGGATTCGGGTCCAGGTACAGTTCGGGTTCGCTCAACACTAATCACAAATATTCTAATCGAAAATTTTTATCGCAAATATGGGCACTTTGAGAATTCGCGAAGATCTAGAATATAGTTCTATATCTTCGTAATAACGAATATTCTAGATTTGTTTCATCAGTACCCTCACTGCTTCTTGCTTGTGGGCCAGTGAGAAGGCTGCAATATCTTTGACTGAGCTTAGCAACATCCCTAGCAACCAATAGGAAAGTTGCCTTCCCCTTACTATATAGGAAAATCCTCAGCAGCCATTTTCTGCTGTTTTTTGCAGTTCTGAGAGAGAGAGAGCAGTGACGTTGTAGTGCTCTATGCTTTGCTGAGTCATCTGGATCCTTATTCAATTACATTAGATAGTTAGTTAGCTCATATATATAATACAGATAGCTAGTGGGAGATAGTCAGTGTAGGTTAGATAGTGATATAGTGTAGCTGATTCCAGTTCCAGTGCAGGGTGTTAGGTAGTGATAGGAATTACTGTGCGGTGAAAGGGATAAGTGTCTAGCAGCTTGAAAATTTAGCAAAAGTGAGCCACGCCTGTATTGCGCAGGCAATACGCGCATATTACATTTTGGCGAATATTAGGCCAAAAATTAACGAAATATCACGAAAACAAATATTGCCTATGCTGCTCATCACTACTAACTAACTATCTATGTAATCTAAGTAATTGAATAAAGATCCAGATGACTCAGCAAAGCACAGACACTGCTCTCTCTCTCTCAAAACTGCAAAAACCAGGCGCAAATGGCTGCTGGGGAGTTTCTTATATAGTAAGGGGTAGGCAACTTTCCTATTGGTTGCTAGGGATGTTAATAAGCTCAGACAACGATATTTCAGCCTTCTCATTGTCCCACAAGCAAGAAGCAGTAAGGGTACTGATGAAAATAAAATCGAGGATATTCGCAATTACAAAGATATAGCACTAGACTCTAGATCTTTGCAAATTCTTGAAGTGTCAATATTTGCGATAAAAATTTGCGATTAGAATATTTGCGATCAACACTAGCGGCCACCCGCGGCTATGGCGCCCACAGCGGGCAGGAGCGGGCGCCATCTTTAAACACACACTTACGTACTTGTATGTCATCGGGCATGAAGGGGTTAATATTCTGTGTAATAAAGTGTTCCTTGTAATGTAGTGGCTTAAAGATAATTTGTATCCATCCCCAGTTGTGCTACAAAGACCATATTCCTGAGTGATCTCAGAAACATGCATGCTGCACACTTAAGGAGGAACTGAAAAGTATAACTCTGTTACTCACATACATTAGTCGGGACTTCATTGAATACGGTACTTCATTCTAGGTAGGAAGTAAGTATTGAATTGTCCTATTTCTTGTAAACCCTAGTGTGCCATCCATGTGCTATGACATGTTGACTAGAGTCCTACCCCATATAACATGGCCAGTGAAAATAACTTTTTACCATACTGTATGCGATTAGTCTGTTTTATCTGATATTTAATCACACATAGTAAATATATTTATTTACTTAGCCTGTATAAGCTTATTAATTCTCAAATCTTTTGAATTCATGTTTTTAAAACAAGTGCACATGCAACAGGTCAGCTAGTTTCATAGGCACAAACCTGCTGACATAAGGCCTTTAAGCACTGTACCCTACTCCCTTAAAGTTATCCCTGATCAAAGTCCCTTAAGCTCAGTTATTTATTTCTACTATTGAATCTCTTTCCCTTCATGGTTCCAGTTACACTATATTAGATGCTTGCGTGACCTTTGTATACTGTGTATCCTTCTCTGTTAGACTCTATATACAAATATCCATCCTCATCAACAGCTCAAGACAGAATTATATCTGCTTGTACTGCACAGGCATCTCCCTGCCTGTGACCACCCATAATCAGCTGATGAGTCCTGGTTCCAGTCTTTGAGCCAAAAAGGGCAAGCACTCCTCCATACTTCTTCCCAGGCTCATGTGAGTATCTTTCTTCTTCCTCCCTCATGTTTTTTCCTACCAACTTGTGCAAGGAAATGATGCTTAGTGCTGTTTTACTATATTTGTCCAAAGTGAACCTGAAAATCTTCTGCAGACAAATTTTTGTGAAATCTGTAACAAACCCCGTTGATTTGCTCATCCTTACATTACTTGACAGAATTCAGGAATATATAGTCAACCAAGGAATGCATATTTGTCTGTATATTTCAGATTATGAGAAATGCTGTACAAAAGAGTTAGGAGATATGAGGTTGCTAACTGGATGGATAGATACAAATTGATATGAATGAAGTGATAGACTAGATAGATTGATAGATTCTCATTACCATTATTTTTTGTTGTATATACAAGAAGACACATAGTCTCAAATCCAGTACATTTCTGGTTCTGATCGTCACCGCATACATCTTCAGGCAAAGTACATTTGGGGCACATCACTCCATTGGGCTTTGAATTCGCAGTTGGCACTTTTAACAGAAAAATAAAAAGTTGAAGAGTAAATGCATTGAGTGGACATAGTGTACGTACAGTGTGAATTGTACAACTGATGTTTCTGAAAGGGTCCTCCAGAGAAAACTGGTGCACTGTGTATGAGGGGCTGGAGCAGGACACAAGGATTCTGTCACTAATGCTCACTGGATCGTTAGGTAATGAGCCACCTTACAAAGTCCTAGCCTGAGCGTAACACAATGTATATCTTTTTAGTGATAGTTCAGAAGCTTAAAAGAAACAACTGTCTGGGCTCTTTTAAATTGAGTTTCAATGTCTTTACCTTGGGGATTTGCTGAAATACACAAGTCTTTGGAGCAGCACGTGGTCGCTATTCTCTCTGATGTGTTGTAGTAGGTGAATGTCCCAGTCACGTTGCATTCACTTGGTGGGGCACAGAATCTTCTCAAATTGTAGTAGATGATGAAGTCTAAAACATGTGGAACACATGAGAAGTCAGCATAACATTTTGGTTCCTTCAAAGGTTCAAAAATGTTGAGACTCTTAAGACCAAATGGCTCCTCTGTCAGTAACAGAACTGGGGTATTATAAAGCAGCAATACAATAATGTAGTGATGCACAGATGTGCCCTTACTTAACATTCCTCTTAGCTCGACAGATCCCAAAATGTTTGCTGCAAAATTACCCACTTTGAAAAGATCTAATTTTGTGATTCTCGGTGAGAAGTTCTTTATGCTATATTAATATGTGGTACCTTGGAACCGAATCCAACTTCGGAAAATGTTTTTTTACAGTATAAATCAGTTTCTGAAGTTATTATTCGCAGTCTCGCGAGACTTCGTGAAGTATTAACTTTGGCTCATCGGAGCCAATACATTTGAATACTGTATGGAGCGCTCCGAAGTCGATTCGCTAACCCCTAGTTGTGATGCAAATTACAGCATGTCAGGGGTTTGGTAGTATGTTGTGATACTGTATTGAATTTGCCTCATGAGAAATTGAAAACCGGTAACTGTTGTTAATTAAAGTGTAAGACTAGATAGTTTTTTAAATTTTACAATGAATGTCAGTTACACTTTAACCTCTGCCGTACATGTACGACTGGACAGGTCTTTAAAGATGATGGGGGCAATAGCTGCTGGGTGACTACTGTAAACAGCAGACACCCAAGGCTATTCTCTACTATCGATTGACAATCAAATGTGACCGCAGCGTCTGGGAGCTAAAAGACTACGTGCTCTTAGGCCTGCAACGGCTATCCGTAACAGCATTCGGGGGAGCTGGATACTGTGTGCTGCAGCATTGGTCCTCCTGAATGATCTGGGGCTTCCACTGATACATTCCCATTGAAACTCTGCCTGTGTCAGGGTTCCATAAGAACATAGTGAAATTCTCAAAGATGCCAAAGCTAATAGATTGGAGAGATCTAATGATCACAGTTCACATTCTACAAGGGAACTTTTAAAAAGTGTAAAGAATATATAAAATTATTATAATTTAATCCACCTTCCTAGTTCCCAAAATCAAAATCGATAAAAAATAATAAAATAAAAATCATAAGCATCAACGTGTGTGAAAATATAAAAGTATTTATCCCATATGGCAAACGGCGAAACAGGGAAAAACAAAACCAAAATGGCTGATTCACTGTTTTTTGGTTGCTTCACCTGCAAAAGATCGAATAAAAAGGGGTCTGTATGAAGAAAAATTCATACAGACCCCAAAATTGTATCAATGAAAACTAGAAATCATCCTGAAAAAAAACCAACAGATAAGAGTTCCCCTTCCATCAGTCTACTTCACTGCATGTAAGGCACGGAGTTCATGAGTTTCATAGTACACTACTGGCTTTCATTTTCCAAAGAAACAAGATGAAGGGTTTGTATGATGAGATACTGGCGAACCAGTACTGTTTGTACCAAAATGTGCGAGTTCGGGTACC
Organism: Bufotes viridis; assembly: GCA_033119425.1. NCBI lineage: Eukaryota > Metazoa > Chordata > Amphibia > Anura > Bufonidae > Bufotes > Bufotes viridis. The sequence goes on from CM065590.1 coordinate 583,154,847, forward strand.
CGGACCCGAACCCGGACTTCTTCACTGAAGTCCAGGTTCGAGTTCGGTGTTTGAGTAATTTTATTATTTTACATTATAACATGGTTAGAGCGAAAAATAATAGCAAGACAGAATGCAAAAGAGTATATCAATTTAGGGGTAAAAAAAAAAACTCACCTCGTCCACTTGATCGCGCTGCCGCAGTGTCTTCTATCTTCCTTTAGCAGGACCGGCAAAAGGACCTGCAATGATATCATTGTCAGGTCCTGCTGAATGAAGATAGAAGGACCTAGGATGATGTTACAGCGCTCACAGGTCCTGCTCAAAGAAGATAGAAGATACTGTGGCAGCATAATCAAGTGGATGAGGTGAGTGTTTTTTTTAACCCCTAAATTGCTGTATTCTTTTGCATTCTGTCTTAAGAATGCTATTATTTTCTGCTATAACCATGTTATAACGGAAAATAAAGTGCAAAGTTCAAGTCCCCATTGACTTCAATGGGGTTCGGGGTCAAGTTCGGGTCCTGAACCTGAACCCGAACTTTGACCTGAAGTTCAGCCGAACCCGGCAAACCCGAACTTCCATGGGTTCGCTCATCCCTATTCATAGATTGAACTCCTTTAAACAATTCAACTTCCCATTCATAACAAACAGAAAAAAATGTGACATTATAAGCTGTACTACCAATAATTATTCTTCTGTATCTTACTTGTTATAGAAATCGTTTTCTGAGTTGCACACACTTGACCATCAGAGCAGGCTGTAGAAGCAGTGGATGAACATGAATCTGATAGGACATCTGTGCTACAAGTATAACACACCAAGCTTTCACCTATAATAAAACAAATATAATACACATAGCCATAAACATTGGCATATTTTTGACAGATCCCAAAGATTTTGATATGAATCACCAAAAATGTAAAAATTGGACTGGCAATCATTTAACAACTCCTGACTCCTTAAAATTTCATTTGTCCAATCCACAGATTTTGGTGGACATTATCATTCTTGACCCCCAAAACATTTCTTGGGTACTTTCATAATCGACTCCAGGTGTCCTAGCGGCCCTTAGGTGATAGAGTCATAGGTTCACTTTGTGTGCTCCACATTTGGCTTGTTAAAGCGGTTATCCGAGACCTATAATACTCCCCCCCCCTCTCCCCCCATATGCCCAGGCCCCTCACAGAGGTTGTACTTACCTCGCTCCCCAGACTCCGCGTCGCTTCTGATGCCGGCACGGCCGTTACTGTTTTCATCCATGATACTTTAGCCAATTGCAGGCCACAACGGGAACGAGCCTCCCTAGCATCACCCGCGATGCTAGGGAGGCTGCTCACCGTCATGGCCTGCAGTTTTTCACACAATGACCAATGCTAAAACTTGCACAATTATTTTACTTTTTGTGGTGGTTAGGGAAAGGGTGCAAAGTCTTCAAAAAAAACATTTATCATACCAAACAGAAGGAATGATTCCTGCATGTAAATTTTGTTTAAACGAGCGAGCAATGATTTGGAAGGAACTCATTGCCATGTGTACCGGCCCATGTAAATGGACTCTAAGGAAGACAAGATCAGTATAATTTAAAAAAAGTATTATTCTTCCTTAAGGCCCCTTTCACAAGAGCGTGACGGATTAGGTCCGCATGTGTTCAGGGTGCGTTCAGGGAAACTCGCACCATTTTGCAAACAAGTTTAGTCAGTTTTGTCTGCAATTGCGTTCAGTTGTTTAGTTTTTTTTGCGCAGGTGCAATGAGTTTTGATGCGTTTTTCACACACGTAATAAAAAACTGAAGGTTTACAAACAGCATCTTTTAGCAACCATCAGTGGAAAACGCATTGCATCCGCATCTGCTTTCGGATGCAATGTGTTTTTCACTAAATTCCCATTTACTTCTATGGGGCCAGGGCTGCGTGAAAAAAGCAGAATACAGAACATGCTGCGTTTTTCATGCAACACAGAACTGATGCATGAAAAAAAACGCTCATGTACACAAACTCATTTGAATAAATGGGTCAAGATTTAGTGCGGGTGCTATGCGTTCACGCCACGCATTGCACCCGCGCGGAAAACTCGCTCGTGTGAAAGGGGCCTAATTCTTCTATACTTTGGCTACCACTTCTGTATGTACTGAACAGAAAAGAGTTAGATTAATAAATTGATTGATTTGGGGAGATAATGCGGTCAGAATAACCAAACAATTTTTTGACTTTTTTCATCATCGCATTTCCAAGAGCCCTATTGGGGTACACATAATGTATTGAATACCCTTATAGTGGAGAATAAGGGGAAAAAGCAAGATCACCATTGAGTTGGCTGTTATGGAGCTCATGTTATATAAATGACATGATAATGTATTCAAAGGGGTGAGTACAATTACAGCAATCATTTTTGCTATGTTTTATAACTTTTGCAAAATAAAAATACTTCACTGAAAGAAATCTATGTGGGTCACTTATTAAACAGAAATACACCTAAATCAGGAGTATTTCTGGTGGAGATTGAAGCACAATCTTGACTTCTCCCGCTCACGCCAGGTCTAAAAAAAAGTAGGCGTGATGTGGGAGGGGAAGGGGATGGGCCCGCATGCCCATCTTATTTACCATTTTCTACGCCTCTTTTAGGTGTAGAAAATAGTCTAATCTGTCTTAGATTTGGAAGCCGCGGTGGATCGGCCAGACTTATGTAGAGGCCAGAGTCTCTTCATAACTTTGGCGGATCCACCGCCAGGTACAGTATAGGGCCTATTAAGACTGGTGTCTAAAAAGACTGGCGTCTAATAAATGTACCCCTATTTGTATTTAAACTGTAGGGACAGTGAAGGGAGAGTGTATTGTCGTGTGCATTACGTTCTAGTGCATTCACATTCATAGTTAATCTGTTTTGCAGGTACTGTGCCGTTAGTGTTATAGGTGTAATTGATCCCCATCTACATCACTGTGCAGTGCACCAAGATTCATAGCTAATGCCTTCTGTTAAACAAAAAGAAAAGCATACAGAACCCTACAGTAAAACAATAAACCTGTGCACGGCCCTGCAGAAACTGTTTCCAAATGGCTCTGTAGTGGAACTAAATAAAAAAGGTAGGCAGCACCAATAAAGTAGTGGAGAATTTTTTATTTTATTTTAATGCATGTTGTGGCAGTGCAAAAATAAACAGTGATGTCAAGATAGACAAACAGGTACAAGAGTGGCCCTATACCAGAGTGGGGATGGGGGCCAACAACAGTGGCAGTAACAGGGACAGTAGTGGCCCCATAACAGAGTGGGCATGGGAACCAAGAGCAGTGGTAGTAACATGGACAATGGTGGCCCCATAAAAGAGTTGGGTGGGGGGCAGCAGCAGTGGCATACAGCAAAAGATGGTGGCAGATCACAATAGTAGCAAAACCCCAAAACAGCCATGTGACAGACTGCTAAAAAAACTAAAAGTAAACAAGGCCCCAGGTTCAGATGATTACACCCTAGAGTTCTAAAGGAGCTCAGTTCAGTTATTGATTTGCCTCTGTTCATAATATTTACAGATTCTTTATTAAAACGCATTGTACCAAGAGACTGGCGCAAGGCAAATGTGGTGCCTATTTTAAAAAAGGGTGCTAGGTCTTCACGAGGAAATTATAGACCAGTAATCTTAATATCCACAGTGGGAAAATAGTTTGAGGGCCTTCTACGGGACTACATACAGGATTATGTAACTGTCAATAATATAATAAGTGATAGCCAACATGGTTTTACCAAGGACAGAAGTTGTCAGACTAACCTGATTTGTTTTTATGAGGAGGTGAGTGGAAGCCTGGACAGAGGGAGGCTGTTGATATTGTGTTTTTGGGCTTTGCAAAGGCGTTTTATACTATCCCAAACTATCCCATACTATCATAAATTAAGATCTATTGGTTTAGAAAATATAATTTGTAATTGGATAGAAAATTTACCTAATGATCATATCCAAAGAGTTGTGGTCAATGATTCCTACTCTGAATGGTCCCCGGTTATAAGTGGTGTAACCCAAGGCTCTGTGCATGGGTGACAGTCCAGTACTTGGGTGCAGTCCAAGTATACCAGCACCTGCTGGTTGAGGTTCTGCTGGATGTCCCGCTGCTGCAAGGGTGTTTTTTTTAGTAGACAACCATTCTAGTACAGCTGGATTGTTAGTCAAAACACGACCGCAATATGACAGTGGCAGCTCTCGCCTGTTGCTGCGGCTGTTACCACCCCCTTTTCTTCTATTTGTGCCGGCTACAGCAACATTTTTGCCACTGCCTATTCCTTTAGAGGGCCCAGGCAACTGTCTGTTAGCCATGGTGTACAGCAGGGCTGGCCAACCTGCGGCTCGTCAGCTGTTGTAAAACTACAACTCCCACCATGCCCTGCTGCAGGCTGATAGCTGTAGGCTGTCTGGGCATGCTGGGAGTTGTAGTTTTGCCACAGCTGGAGAGCCGCAGGTTGGCCATACCTGTACAGTAACTGCTTCAGTAATGTAACGGATTAGCTATCAATGTCACAGCTGTTGAACAAGATGCACGCAGCAATATATTAGACTAACCTTTAACCCCTTCAGTACCGAGCCACTTTTCACCTTAAATCCCAGGCTGATTTTTGCACATCTGACCTGTCACTTTATGTGGTAATAACTTTGGAATGCTTTTACTTATAAATCCTAAGAAAACAGTTAGAGTGGCATCGCTATCCGTCCCCCTATTCAGTGCCGGCAATCGCCACTATTAATACACTGGGTGTAAAAATGTGCTACCTGGTGGTGCTCTGCCCTATAGTATTACAATGTCAGCAAATAAAAAGAAAATATTCAGGCGGCACTCACCAATCGGTGCAAGCAGACTTCATTTTAATCGTTAGGTGGATCGCCCGCTACATCAAAAAGCTTGAATACATGAACAGTTGTGGCTGAATACATCAGAAGCTGGATACATCAAGAGCTGAGTACATCAAAGGCTGAGGACATCCATAGCTGAATACATCAGGACTTTAAGTGGATGTCTATAGCTGGGTACATACTTGGCTGGATTAAGAAGCTGAATACAAATAGTGCTGCATGGGACGGACTTACATACAAACATGTAGTGAGTGGGATCGGGCGACGGCTGTTTCGCGTGTCAGCGCTTTATCTGGCCCTTTGGTATAACTGCGCGTCCGCGCTAGTTATTTAGACACCGGCTCAGACGTCTCGCGTGATGTCATCCGCTGCGCCATGAACTCAGCGCACTCGCCTGACGTCACCCTGAGGGCGGAGCCACGCAGTGTAATGTAACACAATTCCTAAAATAACAAATCTCTTTAGTGACACAGAATATTTAGAGAAACACTTGCCAATCGATTTTATCATTTAGACGTAATGGGCCCATTGCTTCCGTACGTAATATCCATCTGTTTTCTCTCCTTAACAGTTCGCGGTGCCTGTCTCCTCCCTGAGGGAGGTTCTGCACCGTTTCTATACCTGCAAATTTAAATACACTTACATCTCCATTGTGCATGGAGTGGACATGTTCTATAACTCTTGGACAACCCTTACCTGAACTTATAGATGATATATGTTCCCTAATCCTTTCATTTAAATTCCTAATGGTTTTGCCAATATAAAAATCTGCCACACGTGCAAATTAATAGATAGACAAACTGGGTTTTACAAGTGATCAATGTTTTTACCCTATGTTGGATACCTCCAAAAAACAGGGTTTCCCATTGGGGGTTAAATCTGCAACATGTGCAGTTCCCACAGTGGCGATTGCCTTTGGGTTTCCACCCATCCAACCAGGTTTTTGTCTCTTCCCTGAAGGGACTGCGTACGATTTTATCTTTGAGCGTGTGACATCTCCGAAAGGCAATGATCAGGCGAATGCCCTTTACATTAGTTAAATTGTTGTCTCCTTCCAGAATGTCCCAATTACTGTGTATTACTTTTTTAATCCGTTTTGCCATAGGACTAAGCTTGAAGGAAAAGACAATTGGCTGTGTATCTTTCTGTTTTTGTTGCTTTGGGATCCTCTGGGTACCACCTATTTGTGTTGCCTTGGACATGGCTTTATTAAGTAGGTTGTTTGGATAACCTGTAGCTAAGAGGCGTTTTTTTTAGATCTAAAGCCCGCCTTACATAATCTTCCTCTGTATTGTTAATTCACCTTAATCTCAAGAATTGACCATACGGCACTGTTTTTTTTACACTAGGGGGGTGGAAGCTAGAATACTATAGAAGAGCATGGGTGGCGGTGGGTTTTCGGTATCCCTCCATCACCAGCTCACCTTCTCTTACCATCATAAGCACGTCCAGGAATTCCAACTTTTGATCTCGTAACTTATTCATACCATTTGTTTTGTTCAGATAGTCGGCAAATACGACAAAGTCATTTTCTGAACCTGACCAAATGATGAACACATCATCTATAAATCTTAGATATGTATGCATGAAGGGGAGAAATCTATTTACAGCTGAATATATGAATCTATCTTCTAGTCTAGCTAGATAAAAATTTGCAAAGGTACATGCAACAGGTGTACCCATCGCGGTTCCAAACTTTTGTTTGTACCACTGGTTTCCAAACTGAAAGGCATTATTCTTCAGGATGAAGCTTAAGGCTTTACCAATAAAGTTGCAAAACAAAATCGATTGGCAAGTGTTTCTCTAAATATTCTGTGTCACTAAAGAGATTTGTTATTTTAAGAATTGTGTTACATTACACTGCGTGGCTCCGCCCTCAGGATGACGTTAGGCGAGTGCGCAAAGTTCATGGCGCAGCAGATGATGTCACGCGAGACGTCGAAGCCGGGGTTTAAATAACTGGCGCGGACGAGCAGTTATACCAAAGGGCCAGATGAAGCGCTGATGCGTGAAACGGCCGTCGCCGAATCCCACTCACTGCATGTTTGTATGTAAGTCCGTCCCATGCCGCACTAATTGTATTCAGCTTCTTAATCCAGCCAAGTATGTACCCAGCTATATACATGCACTTAAAGTCCTGATGTATTCAGCTATGGATGTCCTCAGCCTTTGATGTACTCAGCTCTTGATGTATCCAGCTTCTGATGTATCCAGCCACAACTGTTCATGTATTTGAGCTTTTTGATGTAGCGGGCGATCCACCTAAGGATTAAAATTAAGTCTGTTTGCACCGATTAGTGAGTGCCGCCTGAATATTTTCTTTTTATTTGCAAATGCTTTTACTTATCCAAGCCATCCTGACACATCGTACTTCAAGACAGTTATAAATTTGAGTCAATATATTTACCTTTATTTATGAAAAAAATGACATTTTCATTGGTACTGTTTTGGGGTACATAAGACTTTTTGATTGCTTGGTATTACACTTTTTGTGAGGTAAGGTGAAAAAAAAAAGGCTGATTTGGAATAGTTTTTATAATTTTTTTACAGCATTCACCTGAGGGGGTATATAATGTGATATTTTTATAAAGAAGGTTGTTATGGACGTGGCGATACCTAATATGTCTATCATTTTTATTTTTGTTAAGTTTTACACAGTGAAAGCCTTTCTGAACAGAATAAAATCTTATTTTTGTGTTGCCATTTTCTGAGAGCCATAATGTATTATTTTTTTGTCCGATTGTCTTAGGTAGGGTCTCATTTTGGGCTAAATAGGCCTTTTTGATCGCTTGGTGTTACACTTTTTGTGGGGCAAGGTAATCAAAAAATGTCTGTTTTGACACAGTTTTTTTTTTTGTTTTTTTACAGCGTTCACCTGGCAGGGTGGATCATGTGATATTTTTATAGAGCCGGTTGATATGGATGTGGTGATACCTAATATGTCTACTCACTATTTTTTAATAATTTATAAAACTTTATTTTTTTACATCTTTTTTAACTTTATTTTTTTGTCCCACTCTGGAACTTTCACATTTGGGGGTCTGATCCCCTTTACAATGCATTGCAATACTTCTGTATTGTAATGCATTGGCTGTAAGTGTAATACCAGTGTAATACACTCACAGCCTTCCAGCCCCTGGATCTTACAGGCTGACACGGATGGCAGCCACGGTGCCTAAGGAAGGCATCAGACAGCCGTCCAAGCCATCGGATCCCCGTCACAGCAGCGCAGGGACCCGATGGACACGCGGACCCGTCAGGATACCGCACGTGCTGTGGTCAGCGCTGACTGTGGCAGTGCAAGGGTTAATGAGCCGGCATCAGTGTTTTCACTGATGCCGGCGCATCCAGCAGGGGTCCAGCTATCATTGACTGCCATACAACTGCAGCTGATCAGCTCACAGTAGCTGTACGGGGCTGGGATTTCTGACCCAGTTCCCAGCACCGTACATATACGGCGCTGGTATCCTACGGGTTAATACTGACTCTGATGCACAGTACGTCCATGTTTCATTATTTATGAATGTCACAGCAGTTAAACAACATGCATGTAGAAATTATACTCAACCTGCAGTCTCCCTGCTGTCTCCCTACAGTCTCAAAAAACTTTCCCTACAATCTAAGTGCACTATCCCTGCGCTCTCCCTCTCTAATATTCTTTTTTTTAAACAGTTTTCAGCACATGAGTGCTTGTCTTGTCTCTCCCTATACTCAACTCACAGTGAAATGGTGAAGACTTCACGTGATGAGGCTGTTATAGGGCTGTGACATCTCAGGGGATGGCCGGATCTGCGGATTGGCTTGCTGCACGGCATTATGGGTTCTTACTTTTACTTTGTAGCATGTGCAGCCACCACGATTTGTTACGAAAAAGCGCAAGGAAATCCAGATTTGTAGTGAATCTAATTTTTCCTAAACTCGGGATCGAATTCCACTTTGGATGCTTCGATTTGCTCAGCTTTTTGCTAAAACTTTTTTTTTATTTTTCTGGAGCTGTGTAGGGGCTTTTTTTTGGCCGGACGAGATGTATTCTTTATTGATACCATCGAAGGCTACAAAAATGTATCACTTTTTTCCCATTTTTAGGAGACGAATAAACAAAAAACAGAAACTGTAGCACTGTCTTTTCATTTTTTTTTTTTACACTGTTCATACATGATAAGATAACATGATGATGTGTATCTTGGGACTTTATGAATGTGCTAAAACCCATTATCCTTATGCTTTTTAAATTATCATTGAAAACAATTATCTCTGGATTTGATTGATTACTTAATACAGTGTGCTACTTACAGTATGTACTAAGTTATGCCTGTGGCAGGGCCTAATAGTCTTTTCATAAGTGTATTGGTGGTCATTAAGGGGTTGGATGGAAAAGGGACACAGGTTGGTCTCAGATGAGGAGTGGCAAAGTGCATGCACCACTTCACGAGGATGAATCTTTTCTTATGGTATATATATCTGATTGTCCAATGTAAGGACTGGATCATCAGCGGAGTGACCTACGATAGGTGATATAGTATATGCTGGATGTAGATATTACCAATGGTGGAGGTGGTCCAAGTTACATCCATTTAGAGTCATATAATCAAGATAATTGACGTTTCTAACTGTAGGATACACAGTATAACTATGATGTGTACAGTGTATTGAGTAATAAGTCTTACATGCAGGGCATTGTGGTAACGCTAATCTTTTTTGTTTTACTGATTATATCTGTAAAATGTATGGTCTATGGCCCTGAAGATTGAAGATTAGTTCAGAGAATGTTCACAAATGTATAATTATGGAAAATTGGTGGCCGAAAAAAGATTGAGATTCCACAGTGGTTGATACCTTTTAATGGCTAACTGAAAAGATTGTGACAAAATTGCAAGATTTCAGGTGTCTCTTAGGACATTGTCTGAAGAGTCACATATTTATACACCAGCGTGTAGTTTAGAAAAATGGTGGATTGTTGGGATGTAAATCTCAACCAGCCTATGCCTATATAAAAAAACAGGGTAGATCATTTAACAAACTACCCAGTTTATTATTATAGATGCAGCAGGTGGCTAAGATGACGTATACGTACAGAGAGATGCCGGCAAGTATCCCCTTTCCATAGGCCTGCCTTCTTGTAGTTGCTGCATGGACCCAGTAATCAGCCCTGTTAAACAACTTGCTGCTGCCTACCACTCTGAGCAGGTAGTATATGTATATAGCTTTACAGTACAGCTGGGTAGAAGTGTAAATATCATAAAGCAGAATAAAATTCTTGTGAAGATGCAGAACTTCGTCACCATTACCACAACTAAGTGATACAGCAGCACAGCCAGCAACTTGGTCAGGTGGAGGTGAAACGCACACAAGCTAATTGCTGGTCACAATTAACTTTGTCATGGCCTCACATTCCATTATGGACGTCTCATGATGGAGCAGAGGACAAAGAGGAGGAGAGGAAGCAGGTGATGATGATAACAAATACACTGTGGGCTGCCACAAAGAAGACTAGGAGAAGGAAAAGAGACGTATTCTGATTCGGAATGCTGGCCTGTTCTATTTTTCCACAGGATATGGTAATGCTGCTTCATGTGCTGCAATGAAGCCCTGGTAACCACCGGTATATATATATACTCAGCGTTTGCAGCAGAATGCCATTGCGGTGCTGGCAATAAACCTAAAACCATAAAAAAAATTGTTGTCTTTTTTAAAAAGCTGGCTGTCCATATAAAGAAAAATGAGTTTTTGTTATGCAGAACTAACTGCCAGACACAGCGATATTCAACACACAACTGGTTGACCAGTTTCTCGCCCCTCTTTCCCTTACCCTCAGTTCACACTTGCGCGTTTTACAGCGCGTTCGAACGCGCTGTAAAACGCATACCCGATGCAAACCAATGCTTCCCTATAGGACTGGTTCACATTTTCGCGTTTTACAGCGCGTTCGAAAGCGCTGAAAAACGCCCGACGCATAAACAAGTACTTGAGCTTTTTTGGGGGCATTTGTCGCGCGTTTTGGCCCATAGACTTCAATGGGAACGCGCAACGCTTGTATTTTGCGCGTTTTTGACACTGAAAACGCACATTCGAACGCGCGTTTATGAATTTGCAACATGCTGGAAAGGCCAAACTTCATATAGACAGGGATATTTGGTCATTGGACAACACTGCAGTCAATCACACAAACGCGCGTAAAACGCGCGTTTACTATTGCCAAAAACGCAAACATAAACGCGCTACAAAAACGCGCACAAAACGCGCGTCTCAGAAACGCTCAGGTCTGAACCCAGCGTTAGGCTAGGTTCACATGACAACATTTGTCACGCGACATTTTGTTGCACCAATGTCGCGCTACAATTTTTATAATGGTAGTCTATGGTGTTGCACTGCGACATTCAACATGCTGCGACTGCAACACGACAGTCGCAAAAAATCCATTCAAGATGGATTTTTCTGCGACTGTTGCGTCGCAGTCGCAGCATGTTGCATGTCACAGTGCAACAACATAGACTACCATTATAAAAATTGTAGCGTGACAATGGTGCAACAAAATGTTGCGCAACAAATGTTGCAGTGTAGTTGCGTCCTATTTGTTGCGCGACTTATTGTCGCCGTGTGAACCTAGCCTAAAGCTTTAACTCATTAAATTCCCTAAAATCTACTCAATTGTATCTCCCTATTTCCATCCTATAATGTCATTAGTACAGCTAGATTAGGCTTGTGTCTTCAATTGCTTTTTGTCAGACACTACCATAAGACACCCTGTCAGGTCAGAAGCCGGACACAGAATGACATTCGAAATGTTCTCCACAAAGGACCTTCCTGAATTCTGGCCCCGATTAGCTGATTCAGGCTGTCTGTCAGCCTTTGAGCCAATCAGAACAAGCCTCCTCACGTCCTCCAAGTGTCCTTTGATTTTCCATCTTCTTTCTCCCGCATGGTTTTCCCCACCAATAGTCACAGTATATTGACGCTATGGATTCTTTTTACAGACACTTTTTTTGTGAAACTTGTAATGAATCTGATTAATTTAGAATTGATGTGTTTCTCTCTAAATGGCAATATTGCAGTTTTTTCCTATTGATCCTTAGAAAGAGTTAATAAAAGTTAATCAATGCGCCATGTGTACCTCAAAATTGTACCACTAAAAACTACAATTTCTGCCAAAAACAAGTCCTCATACAGCTACATCATCAGAAAGATAAAAAAAGTTATAGCCCTAGGACAGTGATGGGCAACGTGCGGCTCTCCAGCTGTTGCAGAACTACAACTCCCAGCATGCAAAGCCTGTCTATAGCTATCAGCCTACTGCAGGACATGGTGGGAGTTGTAGTTTAGCAACAGCTGGAGAGCCGCACGTTGCCCATCACTGCCCTAGGAACACAACGGTGAATACTTAAAAAAATTACTTGGTCACTAAGCCCTAAAATGCATGTAAGGGCGGAGGTTAGACAACCCCTTTAGGCTACATGAACACGACCATATGTGTTTTGCGGTCCGCAAAAAAAACTGATGACGTTCCGTATGGCATCCGTTTTTTTGTGGATCCGTTATTTTTGCGGATCCATTGTAATAATGCTTATCCTTGTCCGCAAACTAGAAAAAACTAGGACATGCTCTATTTTTTTTTTTTTTTGCGGGGCTACGGAACTGACATACTGATGCGGACAGCGCGTGGTATGAAACGAATGGGTCCGCATCCTGTCAGCAAAAAAAAATGGAACGGGCAAGGAAACAAAATGCGGTCGTGTTCATGAGGCCTTATAGTGTTATTGTGGGGCTACGGAACGGACATACTGATGCGGACAGCGCGTGGTGTGCTGTCCGCATTTTTTGCGGACCCATTAAAATGAATGGGTCCGCATCCTGTCAGCAAAAAAAACGGAATGGACAAGGAAACAAAATGCGGTCGTGTTCATGAGGCCTTATAGTGTTATTGAGACAGCTAGACCCATAAAGCAAAGGATTAATGGAAGCCACTGGTCAAAAAATGTAATTCCATCTGTGAACAACCTACCTCCTTATAGCAGCCACATATGAAAGGTCAGCACACGTGTAGAAGCAGCTTAAAACTAAAATTTATGGGAGTTTGTGGAGAAACCAGGGGATGAGATGCAAATTTGTAGAATCATTTGCAATGTAGAATTTCGTATCAAAGGACACACAATATACAGTAGTAACTAGTGATTGTCAAATACTAGAATTATTAAAAGCAGAGAAATGTTCTTACCTGTTGCTGCAAATACAGAGAGAAAACACAAAATCCCCCAGAGATACATGACTGTAGAGAAGTCTCACTGTGCGTGGTCATCCGCTGCCGCAAAAACAGAGCAATGCTGATTATTACTGGGATTTCATATCAAAGGGGTTTCCTCACTTCAGCAAATGGCATTTATCACATGTACAAAGTTAATATAAAACATTTACTAATTGTATTCCTGGCTTCAATTAATGTTCTGTCCATTATAGCTTACTCATTGTCGGGGGCAATCCAGAAGCAATGGTTGTTCTTGCCTACTATAGGAAAAAGTTTAGTCCTCTCTGGATTGTGGGAGCGCGCAGAGGCACACATGCGCAGCAGCTTCTATCCCAGACACCTCATATCTGCGCTGACAGCGGACAGCGCTTGTGCAGTAGCCTTGGAGCAGTTCTACACAGCTAGGGCAGCTCCTACCAGCGCAGGGACAGAAGTATTACAGGTCCAGGGCTCGCTCAGTCGCATGCACAAGTAAGCGGCAGAATTACTAGAGCTTCTTGCCTGTGCCATCATTCAACCTTACAGTCAGACTTTGTGAGCAGAGGCAGCCCTGAGGGGAGGTTAGACAAACCCTTTATGTACCATTTATGGTTGGAGAATGGTAGATCAGTCTTGCACTGCATAAATATGAATCCTATCATTATAGTATACCTGCAGATACTGATGGAAGTTACTACTACTATAACTACCATTACTACTACTACAACTACTAAGGCCAAGTTCACACTTCAGTTATTTGGTCAGTTTTTTGGAGCCAAATCTAGGTTCAGGTCGAAAACACTGAACATGTGCAGATCTTTCTATTATATCTTACCTCTGAGTAGGCTTCACTATGGGTTTTGGCTCAAAATAACTGATCAAATAACTGAAGACTTGACACTATTGCTACTACTACTACTGCTACTACTACTACTGTCACTACTGCTACTACTACTACTACTACTGCTACTACTGCTACTACTACTACTGCTAAATACTACTACTGTCACTACTGCTATTACAGATCCTACTGCCGCTGCTACTACTGATACTACTACTACTGTCACTACTGATACCACAGATCCTACTGCCGCTACTACTACTACTGTCACTACTGCTACTACCACTACTGCTAACTACTACTACTGTCACTACTGCTACTACTACTACTACTACAGATCCTACTGCTGCTACTGCTACTACTACTACTACTGCTAACTACTACTACTGTCACTACTGATACTACAGATCCTACTGCCGCTACTACTACTACTGTCACTACTGCTACTACCACTACTGCTAACTACTACTACTGTCACTACTGCTACTACTACTACTACTACAGATCCTACTGCCGCTTCTGCTACTACTACTGCCATTGCTACTACTTCTACAACTACTACTGCTACTACTACAGATCTGTAAAAATGGCAGTTGGCAGCCGCCAGCGGGCAGTGCGTCCGACTACGTACCTCAGTCGAGCTGCACACGGGGCTCCTCCTCTTCGCTGCAGGCTCCAGGCCCGCTTTCCTGCGCTGTCGCAGGCTACGACAGCTTCTGTTGTATCTTGTAGGAGCCAAAGGCGTCCTGGTACCTTAAGGGTTAATGCACGCCCCTGATTCCGCCCTCTCTCCAATCCTGGCCAGGCACCACCTTTATAAGGGTGCTTCCCCCTTCCTGCAATGCCTGAGCAATATTTTACTTCCTACAGCTAAGGTTCCTGTTGTTCCTGCAATCGATATCCTGTTTATGACCTCTGCCTGTATCCTGACCTCGTCAGCTGCCACTTAACCGGGACCACTCTTGCGGCAGCGACCTGGTGTCTCCCCTGCAGCTGACTCCAGCTTCCGCATCCTGGAGTGGGATAAGGGGTGAAAACCAGGGGGACACTTAGACTCCGCTCCCAAGTTTGGCCCAAAGCCAAACCGGTAAGTGGCACAGCAGGTCCACACCCGTCGATCCGTTACAGTTTGCTCAGGCCATGGACCCCGCTGGCAAGCCCAAGCCTGTGGTACAAGATTTATACCGAGAGCTGCAATGCCAGAGTGACCGCCAAGAAGTCCTGCTGCAATATCTGAACACAATTTCTGCACATATGGACGCTCTACCCACTACTGCTCCTGCGGCACTACAGGTCCCAGCAACTCCTGCTAATTCCGTTGCATCGTCTGCAAACCAGGGCACGTCTGCTGTCCAACTTCCCTTGCCTCCACGTTTCAGCGGTGAGTCAAAGGTCTGCAGAGGGTTCCTGAATCAATGCTTGATCCACTTTGAGCTACATGGAGACAAGTTCCAGTCTGACTGAGCAAAGGTGGCTTTCATTGTATCTCTGCTCTCTGGAGAAGCTCTGGCTTGGGCTAATCCTATATGGGAGCGAAGCGGACCCGAGACTGCAAGCCTACAGACCTTCTTAACTGTTTTCCGTACAGTATTTGAGGAACCTGGCCATGCCTCGTCTGCAGCTTCTGCTCTTCTTCGTCTGCGTCAAGGCGCTAGGACAGTGGGCCAATACGCAATCCAGTTCCGTACACTGGCTGCAGAACTGTCCTGGAATGATGAAGCTCAACGAGCCGTATTCTGGGAAGGTCTGTGTGACCACATTAAAGACGAACTAGCGGGAAGAGACCTCCCTGGCTCTCTGGACGCTTTGATCACGTTGGCCACACGCTTAGACGCGCGGTTTCGTGAACATTTTTCTCAAGCCGCAAGGATGAAGCAGACGTCTAAACTCGCACCTGTATTCCAGAGGACTGTTCAGACTCCTGCTGCGATTCCGTCTAAAGAGCCTATGCAGGTGGATCGCCTGAAGCTCTCTGATCAGGAGCGCCAGCGACGGCGAGAAGAGAACTTGTGCCTCTACTGCGGTGGAAAGAAACATGTTGTTCGTACCTGCCCCCAGAAGGCGGAAAACTTCAGCGCCTAGGCTCATTGGGAGAAGTGACCCTAGGTGAAAAAGACAATTCTCCCAAACTTCTTATCCCTGTAATGGTGTCTGCTGGGAAAACCAGTATATCGGTACCGCCTTCCTGGATTCTGGTACTGCCGGGAATTTTGTTAATCAAGCCCTGGTGACCCAGTGCCAGCTTTCCACTACCCGTCTGGCGAAGCCTCTGGTGGCCACGATTGTTAATGGACAAACCTTACCCAAACCTATTCAGTTCATCACTGCTCCTGTGAAACTCTAAGTCGGGGTGCTACATTCTGAAGAAATATCCTTCTATGTCCTGCCAGATTCCACGGACCCAGTGATTCTGGGATTGCCCTGGCTACAGCAACATTCTCCCGTCTTAGACTGGCGAAAGGGGGATATTCTCCGCTGGGGTCCTCAGTGCCAAACCTCCTGCCTGTCGATGGTCCACCCAATGTCTCCTCGTCCGGTTCCTGTGAACCTGCCTGGTCTGCCTCCGCAATTTGCATCCTTTGGAGATGTTTTCTGTAAGAAGAAGGCAGAGACTTTACCACCTCATCGGACTTATGACTGCCCGATCGATCTTCTACCTGGGACTTCTCCTCCTCGTGGAAGGGTTTATCCTTTATCCCTGCCTGAGACACAGGCTATGGCCGAGTATATTAAGGAGAACCTGGAGAGGGGGTTTATCCGGAAGTCTACCTCGCCGGCTGGAGCCGGTTTCTTCTTCGTGTCCAAGAAAGACGGGTCACTCCGTCCATGCATAGATTATCGTGGACTGAACAAGATCACAGTCAAGAACAAGTATCCTCTGCCCCTGATGTCTGAATTGTTTGACCGTATCCGAGGCGCACAGATATTTTCTAAATTGGATCTATGTGGTGCATATAACCTGATCCAAATCCGTGAAGGCGACGAGTGGAAGACGGCATTCAATACCCGTGATGGCCACTATGAGTACTTGGTTATGCCGTTCGGCCTTTGCAACGCTCCTGCAGTCTTCCAAGAATTTGTAAATTACATCTTCCGGGACCTGTTATACAAGTGAGAAGTAGTGTATTTCGACGATATTCTCATTTATTCAACCAACTTGTCCACTCACCGGAGACAAGTGTGCCTGGTTCTGCAGCGCCTAAGGGAGAATGGTCTGTTTGCCAAGCTCGAAAAGTGTGTCTTTGAGCCGTCTTTCTTACCTTTTCTGGGGTACATTGTTTCCTGCACTGGTCTGCAAATGGACCCCGAAAAGATCTCTGCCATCCAGAATTGGCCCCGTCCTCAAGGTCTCTGTGCCATTCAAAGATTTCTGGGATTTGCCAACTTCTATAGGCAGTTCATTCCAAACTTCTCTTCTCTCACAGCCCCTAAATCTGCGCTGACTAAGAAATGCAAAGAAATGGACCGCTGAAGCAGAGTCTGCATTCCAACAACTCAAAGATTGCTTTGCTGCTTCTCCTGTCCTCCTTCATCCAGACACTTCCAAACAGTTCTTCCTAAAAGTGGATGCTTCTTCTATTGGTGCAGGTGCAGTCCTGCTACAGAAGGCCTCCAAAGGGAAATTTGTCTCGTGTGGTTTCTTCTCCAAGCTCTTCTCTTCTGCAGAAATAGACTACTCCATAGGTGATAGAGAACTGCTTGCTATCAAGATGGCCTTGGAAGAATGGAGATACCTTCTGGAGGGGGCTTTGCATCCAGTGGTTATATACACTGACCAAAAGAATCTGACTTATCTGCAGTCTGCACAGCGTCTTAATCCACGTCAGGCTCGATGGGGACTTTTCTTTGCCCGATTCAATTTCCTTTTGCATTTTCGACCGGCAGACAAAAATGTGAGGGCTGATGCGCTTTCCCGTTCCTTTGACCCAGCCGATCAGATTGAGGAACCTCAACATATCATCGATCCATCCTGCCTGGTTTCAGTGGCGCCAGTTCGAGTAAAAGATATTCCTCCAGGGGAAGATTTTTGTTCCGCAAGCCAAGAGGAGGCAGATTCTCTTCTAGGGACATTGCTCCAAGTACGCTGGTCACCCTGGGGTACGTAAGACCCTTTAGTTGCTGTCCCGTCACTACTGGTGGCCGACCCTACCCAAAGATGTCCGGGAATTTGTGTCTGCCTGTGCCCGCAACAAGGTTCCCTGAACCAAACCAGCAGGGTTGCTACTACCGTTACCCATTCCGGAAGTTCCCTGGCAGCATGTTGCTATGGACTTTATCACAGACCTCCCGTCCTCAGCTGGCTGTTCTGTAATCTGGGTAGTGGTAGACAGATTCTCCAAGATGGCACATTTTATTCCGCTTCCTGGATTGCCCTCTGCTAAGCAACTAGCCTGTCTGTTCTTCGAACACATCTTCCGCCTTCATGGCCTACCTCTGCACATTGTGTTCGATCGAGGGGTACAGTTTACTTCCAAATTCTGGAGAGCGCTCTGTGGGCTACTTGAGGTGAAGTTGGACTTCTCTTCTGGATACCACCCTCAGTCTAATGGGCAAGTTGAACGAGTTAATCAGACCTTGGAGACATACCTACGTCACTTTGTCTCTGCTCAGCATGATGATTGAGAGCAGCTCCTGCCTTGGGCGGAATTCTCGTACAACAGCCATTCCGGAGAATCCACGGGCTCTTCTCCCTTCTACATAGTGTATGGACTACACCTTCGTGCTCCGTTACCCCTGTCCGCATCTTCCGAGGTACCGGCTGCTAGTTCTTTGTTCAGAGACTTCCTCAGCATCTGGAGACAGACTAAGGATTCAATCTCTCAGGCTGTTACTCGTATGAAGAAAAATGCGGATACCAGACGTAGACCTTCTCCTCAGTTCTCTCCTGGCGACAAAGTCTGGCTTTCCTCCCGGAACATCCGCATGAATGTACCCTGTTACAAATTTGCTCCACGGTTTCTGGGCCCGTTTGAGGTCCTTGAGCGTATCAACCGTGTTTCTTATAAACTCCGGTTGCCTCCTTCTCTCCGGATTCCAAATTCTTTTCATGTATCTCTTCTGAAACCGTTGGTCCTCAACTCCTTTTCCAGGCCTCCCTCCACCTCTACTTCCGTGCCTACTGACGGTGAGCCTGAATTTGAAGTACAGAACATCCTCGATTCCAAGGTTGTTGGTGGTAAGAGGTACTTCCTTGTAGACTGGAAGAATTATAGTCCTGAGGAACGTTCCTGGGAGCCGGAGGACAATGTACATGCTCCGAATCTTCTCAGAAGATTTTTTCAGCGCATCAAGGCCAAAAAGAAGGGGCGTGAGAGGGGGCATACTGTAACAATGCCAGTTGGCAGCCGCCAGCGGGCAGTGCGTCCGACTACGTACCTCATTCGAGCTGCACGCGGGGCTCCTCCTCTTCGCTGCAGGCTCCGGACCCGCTTTCCTGCGCTGTCGCAGGCTACGACAGCTTCTGTTGTATCTTGTAGGAGCCGAAGGCGTCCTGGTACCTTAAGGGTTAATGCACGCCCCTGATTCCGCCCTCTTTCCAATCCTGGCCAGGCACCACCTTTATAAGGGTGCTTCCCCCTTCCTGCAATGCCTGAGCAATATTGTACTTCCTACAGCTAAGGCTCCTGTTGTTCCTGCATTCGATATCCTGCTTATGACCTCTGCCTGTATCTTGACCTCGTCTCTGCTTGATCCTCTTGTACCTCGCTGCTCTCAAGTTAAATACCCGGACTGTCGACCACGCCTCTGTCTGCTGTGCAGATCGTTACACCAGCTCCATCTGGACTAACTCAGCTCTGCTGTTCTCACAGCACTAGCTCTGCTATACCGCTTGTTCAGCTCAGCATTATCCTGCGGCTGTCTGCTATATTGCCTGTTCCCCGGTGCTAGCATCGGGGCTTTCTGGCCTGCCCAGCCAGCTGCCACTTAACCGGGACCACTCTTGCGGCAGCGACCTGGTGTCTCCCCTGCAGCTGAGTCCAGCTTACGCATCCTGGAGCGGGATAAAGGGTGAAAACCAGGGGGATACTTAGACTCCGCTCCCAAGTTTGGCCCAAAGCCAAACCGGCAAGTGGCACAGCGGATCCACACCCGTTACAAGATCCTACTGCTGCTACTAGTACTACTAATCCTACTGCCTCTACTACTACTACTACTACTACTACTGATCTTACTGCCGCTACTACTACTTCTACTACTAATACTGCCATTACTAATACTACTACTGCTATTGCTACTACTTCTACTACTACTGCTACTAATACTACTATTACTACTGCTGCTGCTGCTACTGTTACTACTACTACTGCTAATACTACTACCACCACTGCTACAGCTACTACTACTATTGTTACCTCTATTACTACTACTGCTACTACCTCTACTATTACTACTTCTAGTACTGCTACTACTACTACTTCTTTTGCAAGTTTGTCGATTCACCTACAGTAAAAGCAAATGTTCTAACATAGGTCAACCTTTTCGATGGCATCCGTGCGCCACCATAGGGCATAAGGATAGTTGCTGTCTTCCTGAGACAGTGTTTAACCCTTCCAAGCCCAAGCCAGTTTTCACCTTAAGGACCAGGTCCATAATTGCAGTTCTTATGTGTCACTTTATGCAATAATAACTTTGGAATACTTTTACTGTTGAAGCCATTCTGAGACTGTTTTTATGGGACACATCATACTTCATGTGAGCAGTAAATTAAAGTCAATATATTTTACCTTTATTCATGAAATAAAATAACTTTTTGCAACATTTTGAAAATTCAAAATTTTTCACATTTCTCTGCTTTTAAGATGATAGTGATGCCTTATAAAATAGGTATTAACATTCATCAATATGTCTACTTTACGCTTGCATCATTTTGTAAATGTCATTTATTTTTTATTTTTTTAAGGATGTTAGAATGCTTAGATTTTTAGAAGCGATTTTTTTTACTTTTTCAAGAAAAGTCCACTTTTTACAGGACCAATTCAGTTATGAAGTCACTTTGTGGGGCTTATATTATAGAAACCACCCATAAATGACCATATTTTATAAACTACATCTCTGAAATTATTTAAAAAAACTTGTTTTCCAAAAAACATGAAGGTGAAATTTCTAAATTTAACTTTTTTTTTTAAACATTTTCCATAATCCTATTTTCTTGTAAGACAGCAAGGGTTAACAGCAAATTGCTGTTTGGGTATGCTGCCGGGTTCAAAAGGGAAAGATCATATTTTGGCTTCTGCAGCGTAGAGTTTGATGGATTGGTTTACGGGAATCATGTTGATATTGTGTGTTACCAGTACAGTTACCAGTACAGTTACCAGTAAAGCCATTTTTTGAGAAGCATACTTTAATTTTTCTCTCAACGAAACTGTATGAGGGATAAGTTGTCATTATCATTGGTTGTATTTTGGGTACATGCAACTTTTTGATCACTTTTTTTTGCATTTTGGAAAGCAGGATAAAGAAAAGGCAGCAATTGCTTATGGGTTTTGTTATTGCAGTGCATAACGTGCGGTAAAAATGACCGTTTATCTGAATTCAATACAAGAGATACTAATTTTATGGGGGGGGGTTTTCTACACTTTATTAGTTTCATACAAAGTATTCTTGGGTCACCATTTTCTGAGAGCCTCATTTTTATTTGTACCATTTTGAGGTAGATACAACATTTGGATCACTTAAGGAGACAAGCTGATCCAAAAATGTATGTACTGGTTGAGTTTTTATTCAGCATTCACCTGATGGGATATAATTTGTAATATATTTATATAGCCCGTTGTTCCGGACAAGAGATTTTTTATACAGTAGGCCTATTTTTTGTGTTTTTTTGTTTAGGTTTATACAAGAAGAGCATTTTAAAAAGAAACATCCTGTTTTTGTGTCATTACAGTGCCACATTTAAAAAATATATCTGGTGGTGGTCTAGTCTTGTGTGAAGACTAATTTTTTGCACTATGAGGTGACATTTTCATTGGTTCCATATTGGGGTACATACAAGTTTGTACAATAGATTGATATTATGATTCTTGAGAGGTTAGGTGACCCTAAAATGGATGTTCTGGAGTTTTTATATATATATTATTTATTTTTTACAGTGTTCACTTGATTGGGTAGATCAGGTTTTATAGATGCGGCTTTAACTGTGTAATACGTAATTATTATTTTTTTCATTTGTTTTCTCAATTTTAAATGTCATAATGAGTGGAAAAGGGAACTTTTTTTTTTTGTCCCACTATGGGACTTCATATTTTGGAGGCCTGAATCCAATTCTAATTCATTACAACTAACTAAGTTCTAACTAAAAGCAGCATAAACCAGATTGCCTTAACAAAACATTGGGTAACCTTTTCAGTTGACAGATCCATTTTGCTAAAAATCCTGTATTGAACAACTCCTGCATATGCTGGGGGATTTCAGGGGTTAATCTTATTTTTAAAAAAATACCTTATCCATTTGATGTGCATGCTAAGAGGCTGCTGCGGCCATATTGATTGAAAACACCATGTAAAATCTCACACAGTGATGTGATGATGTCATCACGCTAGTCGTAATGATGTAAATGGATGAGGTGAGTATGTCTTTTTTTTCAGCCATTTCAGGGAAAATTGATTCCTTACCACGAAGCACGAGGAAATTCTGCTTTGGGGCAAACAAAATTTTCCTGAAATTTGAATCAAAGTCAATTTGTTTGACTTTGGTTAGGTCAACACTAATAATTATCATTAAAATGCTGGTAATGAGTTCTTATCAGTACATTGAGCTATAGACATGTATTGCTTATAATCTTGGTCATTCAATGGTTTTCCAATTTGTCCGTAAAAAATGTTGGCTCAGGCTGTCCGTGATTTTGGGATAAATTGTCCAGAAAAAAAAAATTCTGGTTGGCAAACCAGCCTCTAGGCCTGTCATGTATGGATGCCTATAAATCCCTGCCAGGATTTTCTCAGTTTTTACAGTAATTTACATAATTAATTGCAATATAAAAGTGTTTCAGTGTATTTAATGGACGAAAAAAGGATTGCAACTTCAAGGCTCCTACTCGGTCTTAGGAAAAAAAAAGATCAGAATAAAATCACTTTCTGCTTACAACTCTTACAAAAACTAGACAAAGTTGGCATTGCCGTGCCTGCAATGACCCATACAATAAAATTATGACATTTTTAACATGCATGATATTGTAAAACAAAGAAAAAAGCAATGATGAAGTTGTTGTTTTTGTTCATTTTTCCCACGAAATGCACCATAAAAATTCATCACACTGTAAGTAGCCCAAAGAAAAACTACAACTCATCCCACAAAAAAAGTAATTCTACAGCTTGACAGAAAGATAAAAATGTTTTTGAATGTGGTAACACTAAAACATTTTTTAAAAAGAGTTGGCATAATAACACTGACCCATAGGGAAAACGCTGTATTGCACAGTGAACACCATAAAACCAAAACTTAAGGGAAAGAATTGTCAAAGTTATGCAATGCATAAAGTAGATGTACTCCAAAATGGTGCCATTAAAAAAACAACTTGGCTCACAAAAAAAAAAAAAAACTTGTATAACTGTGGTGAAAATGCAAAAATGGACAAACAAACAAACAAAAAAATGAAGTAAAAAATTGACTGTGTGCCTTAAGGGGCTAAAACCTTTATATTATGATTTTTACAAACAAAATAAGTTATAGAGACTGTTCAACTAATATTATACAAAAAGATAAAAAAAATTCACATATTAGTACACCTGCACATTTTTTATTTTTGATTTCCTTAAATTGCATGTATTTGTTTCTTTTTTTATAGCTATTGGTATTTCCGTATGCACTTTTAATAACTAATGAGAAAGTTTGACACTAGTTTCCATAAGAAGCTATTTAAAGTGTAACAACCAATTTAGTGACAGATCAAGGTGTCACTTCTGATGATGACTGCCACAAAGGAGTTGGAAAATACCAATGTTCTCTTGGTGGGAAAAAAAAATCAATTGATGCTCAATTACACAGGTTTAACTGTTGCTATAACTTCTGAATTACTGTTAGAATTGCTGGATAGATACTACTGCTGCAGAACAGGAGAAAGACAAGGTGTTGTCCTATATTGTGGCAATCAAGCTTGTGGGTGACAAAATACTTTCATACTCACCAGTAAAAATGTTCATATCAAGCATCAATACCCCTTTAGTTGTTAAAATATCCAGAAAGAGGATCAGGAACTACTTTGCAAACCATAACCATCAACATGCAGATCCTCCTTCATGGCAATTGGTATCTCAGGAGACGTCTAGTGTTTGTATGTAGGTTCTTGGTTGAAGAAGCTCGTTATTAGGTGAGTCATGAACTTGATGACTGGGTTAGAACTTAGATCCTTCTGGGAAAAGTTTTTCTCTACATCCGAATAATCCAAATTAAGGTTCTCTCAAATTAATGTGGGCCTGAGTTGTCTACTGAAGGAGCTCTCAATGTTCATAATTTGGCCGAAAAAGCACCCTATAACTAATGGTTTCATTATAAACAGGGTTGGGAGGTTTTGGTTGTTTTTTGAAAGTGGGTGTTGAGTTATCTCACAAAATATGCACAATATGAAAGACTGCTTAGGGGTGGAATTGCTCTTTACCCTTAAATTATTATTTTCTAAAAGCACACATGTAAAATTGAGCAAATATCTTTGGACATTCCTGACATTGTGAAGTTTTATGTAAAGGTATTTTACATTCCTCAGAAACATGACCTTTAAAGATCCACCACTGCCTCCAGACATATACAATACTTTAGATCTGTATATAATTTCACGGCACACACAATTGTGTAATTTTGAAAGTAGATTAGATTTTATTGAAAGCCACCACCGGATTTACAGAAAATCGTCACTTTTGGTACAGGGCCAACGTTTCGCTCCACCCGGGACCTTGGTCACGGCCTACAAAGCGTACAAAATAAATATATTATTTTAGCTAAACAATAAAATGAGGTGAAATAAAGATCAACAGAATAAAGGAAAATATAGAATAAGTCTAATTGCAAGTACATATAGTCCATGGAATTAGACAGACACGTCTCATATATAAATAGAGCATTAGGCTGGTATGTACGTATATTGCTATGTATTGTCATAGGAAAATACATAGGCATAGATAAAGCAAACATAGACAAACTGTCTATTGGCTGTAAGTTTACAGCAAGCTATGAAAAGGATATATGAGATATGTGCTACACAATAAGGTAAGTAATAAAACATAGATACTAGGCATAAAGGACATCATTTGACTTACTCGAGAGTTTGATCTGTTACTGTGATTTACATTAGACTATGACATTGTCTTTTATCATTACTACTAGATCACTGTGATTACTATTCTGATAAATATTGTAACACTACTGTACTATTTGTCATTGGAATGTTTGTTAACCTGAATACTATCTTACAATGCCCATACCAACATTTATATCTTGTATTTTTCTAATTTAGACTCGCTGACCCAGATGGGCAGGTATGATGTGCTATATGTCATAAATACATGATATAATCCTACTGATCTTAGATATATATTGTCGATTTCTAATCAAACTAATAATACTGAGTATAAAACAATATGGCTCTATTTACTATTGTTATTTATGTATCTTATATTATATTCACTACTAATGATAGGTGTGCTTCTAATAGAATTTACATATATACTGGGCTCTGCATCTGCATCTGTAAATTGTGTGTTCCATATATCGCACTGGCACTATATCCATATCTCCACTTACTACCCGTACTTCTATTTTTCTGCTCTATCATTTATCTGGTTTGCGATCTCTCTCCCGATCACATGACCGGACAATCTGATCATGTGACTAGCGCGCCATATCTCCTACGCATGTCTAAATGGCCTTCTTTGAAGCCTTGTCCGGAGATAAACACAGTCGCGGTTTAGTGACGTGTTCGCGCTTGATACTTACATAATCGGCCAGGCGCCAATGTGCGCTCTGCTCATATTATTTAAACTGGCATCCTTGGTCCACTCTTCACCATGCCACCAACGAAAACTCACCTAGCACCTGATATGAGGTATGTCTAGCACTATTATGTTACACCATAGTGCCGTGATACACTGTGACTTTGATACCTTGATATATTATACATGTTATGCCCAGTATCTATGTTCTATTACTTACCTTATGATGCAATATATGCCTTATAGGTTGTTGTCAAAGGATGTCCTTTATGCCTAGTATCTATGTTTTATTACTTACCTTATTATGTAGCACATATCTCATAAATCCTTTTTATAGCTTGCTGTAAACTTACAGCCAATAGACAGTTTGTCTATGTTTGTTTTATCTATGCCTATGTATTTTCCTATGACAATACATAGCAATATACGTACACACCAGCCTAATGCTCTATTTATATATGAGACATGTCTGTCTAATTCCATGGACTATATGTACCGTATTTTTCGCCCTATAAGACGCACCGGCACATAAGACGCACCTAGGTTTTTGAGGAGGAAAATAAGAAAAAAAATATTTTGAACCAAAAGGTGTACTTTTTTTTTTTTTTTTTTACTAACGGTGTTCTGTGCATGACACTATTATGATGCACTGTTATGGGGGATCTGGGGATGGCACTGTTATGGGGGATCTGGGGATGGCACTGTTATGGAGGCATCTGTGGATGACGCACTGTTATGGGGAAGCTGGGGATGGCACTGTATGGGGGCATCTGTGGATGGCACTGTATGGAGGCATCTGTGGATGGCACTGTATGGAGACATCTGGGGATGGCACTGTATGGGGGCATCTGTGGGTGGCACTGTATGAGGGCATATGTGGGTGGCACTGTATGGGGGCATCTGTGGGTGGCACTGTATGGGGGCATCTGTGGGTGGCACTGTATGGGGGCATCTGTGAGTGGCACTGTATGGGGGCATCTGGGGATGGCACTGCTATGGGGGGGATCTATGGATGACATGCTATGTGTCATCCACAGATCCCCATAGCAGTGCCATCCCCAGATGCTCCCATACAGTGCCATCCACAGATGCCCCCATACAATGGGTGTGATGACCCTCAATACAGGGGTGGGGGTCCGGCATCTTGTTTGCTAATGACAGCGGGGCCCGGTGCAGTAACTGTATTCTACTACACCGGGCCCGCTGTAGTATGTTATGGCAGTCATTAAAACTATAATTTTCAGAACAGTAAATCCATGTTGTATTACCCTACCTAATGCACGATCGCAGGCAGGAGGCCGGGCGGGCGGCGGCAGCGTAACGTCACGTGCCCGCTCCGCCCACTTTATGAATGAAGCAGGCGGAGCAGGCGCGTGACGTAGTCAGTTACGCTGCCGCCGCCCGTCCGGCCCCCTGCCTGCGATTGTGCAATAGGTAGGGTAATACAACATGGATTTACTGTTCTGAAAATTATAGTTTTAATGACTGCCATAACGTTACTACAGCGGGCCCGGTGTAGTAGAATACAGTTACTGCACCGGGCCCCGCGATTATTAGCAAACAAGACTGCCGCCCCCAGCCCCTCCTCCTTGATACACACGCCGGCTGCGCTGTTCAGCAGCGCGGCGGTGTATCAGTGTTTGCCGCATTCGCCCATAAGACGCAGCACTATTTTTACCCCACTTTTGGGGGGAAAAAAGTGCGTCTTATAGGGCGAAAAATACGGTACTTGCAATTAGACCTATTCTATATTTTCCTTTATTCTGTTGATCTTTATTTCACCTCATTTTATTGTTTAGCTAAAATGATATATTTATTGTGTACGCTTGTAGGCCGTGACCAAGGTCCCAGGTGGACCGAAACGTTGGCCCTGTACCAAAAGTGACGATTTTCTGTAAATCCGGTGGTGGCTTTCAATAAAATCTAATCTACTTTCAAAATTAGACAATTGTGTGTGCTGTGAAATTATATACAGTCTACGTTGTGGCCTGACAGCCTCTTCACGCAGCACCCTTTATTGGATAAAAGTTATCCTCCATTGGCAGAAGTGCCATTCAGTCTAATTCAATCACATATACAATACTTTGGTATGCATATTTTAGGCAACATGCCCTTTGTCTATACAACTTGATGTTTGGTCTTCAGAGCAATGTTCATAGTATCTCTGGGTTGCATTTTTTTTTATAAAAATTATTTTATTAAAACATGACAAGTTTTATGATGATGAAGATGATGAAGAAGGTGACACTGGCCATGATGACTAATTATCGCAGTGGTGGACAGAGAAAGAAAGAACTGTGTCCTTGGGTATGCTGATGAGCATGGCAGGCTGTATGCTTGCTTTCTTAAATACAGGCCAAATTATTTTATTACCGGGATAAATTGTGTATAAAGCTTTCACCAAGCAGATGCCTGCTCTATGTCTGACTAGGAGGCCCATCTCTGCCCCACACCGACTCACCCCCCTCTTTTCTTGTCTGCTACCATAAGCAGCAGAAGACACAGCAACTAAATCAGTTTGTTTCATGTGCTGCATCAGCAGAGACTTACCGTCTGAATAACCAGTTTTAGTCCTACCTAGACTTTGGCTTTTCATTGCCACATACTACAGTCGTGGCCAAAAGTTTTGAGAATGACACAAATATTAGTTTTCACAAAGTTTGCTGCTAAACTGCTTTTAGATCTTTGTTTCAGTTGTTTCTGTGATGTAGTGAAATATAATTACACGCACTTCATACGTTTCAAAGGCTTTTATCGACAATTACAGGACATTTATGCAGTCAGTAGTTGGCCCTTCTTTTTCAGGACCTCTGCAATTCGACTGGGCATGCTCTCAATCAACTTCTGGGCCAATTCCTGACTGATAGCAACCCATTCTTTCATAATAACTTCTTGGAGTTTGTCAAAATTAGTGGGTTTTTGTTTGTCCACCCGCCTCTTGAGGATTGACCACAAGTTCTCAATAGTATTGAGTTGGAGTATATGCAAATTGCTATTATAAAAACTTAAGCAGCAACTTTTTCAAATTCCAATATTTATGTAATTCTCAAAACTTTTGGCCACGACTGTACATCATGTTCCTTAACACCAAGGACTTCTGGGCAGGCAGATTGGAACTGTAGCTGGACCTTGCCCAGGTTGTTATCGATGCTCTTTCTTTTCCAGCCTCCAGTATTCTGTGAGGAATGGTATTGACACTGGAGGTGGTGGCATCACACCAAAATTGTCCTCACCCAGTGTGCAAAACAACACATTTGTCAAAATGAAACCGGTATGGATCCATAATGATTTTCATACTCCCGTAACTGAGGCCAATTAATTGTATCACTGAGGGTGGCTACATATCGTCAGCCTAATCATGCCACTGCCACTGTCTATCTGCCCTCATGTCCATACTTTATTGCTGCTACATATCAGTATGGCTTCCTGAGGGATCGGTCATGTAAAATTAATTTATTCAGTTTCTATGAGGAGGTAAGTTCTAGACTTGACAGCGGTGAATCAATGGATGTCGTATATCTGGACTTCTCCAAAGCATTTGACACTGTACCTCATAAAAGGTTAGTATATAACATGAGGATGCTCGGACTGGGAGAAAATATCTGTATGTGGGTAAGTAACTGGCTGAGTGACAGAAAACAGAGGGTGGTTATTAACGGTACACACTCAGATTGGGTAACTGTCACTAGTACGGTACCTCAGGGGTCAGTATTGGGCCCTATTCTCTTCAATATATTTATTAATGATCTTGTAGAAGGCTTGCACAGTAAAATATCTATTTTTGCAGATGACACTAAACTATGTAAAGTAATTAACATTGAAGAGGACAGTATACTGCTACAGAGGGATCTGGATAGATTGGAGGCTTGGGCACATAAGTCTCAGATGAGAAAATCTCCAAAAATTACAATACAATGTAATAGAATGTCTCAAACCACACAGTTCTTTTCTAGCGCAGCAGGTCTTTTAGTGAGGTAGGTCCGGCTTCACTTTCATAAAATTTCTAACAGGAAGACCGCGCAGCTTTTGACTCCTTCCTGGGGGTTAAAAGTCGAGTGGGATCCAGAAATGGCGTTTTTAAATGTACCGGATCACTGAATCTCCGGTTACTTTCATGTCACACCTCCTAGATCTTAGATGAGAGGGCTTAACATAGTGAAGTGCCGCCACAATTAGCCATATAAAAAGTATTTTATTATACTCACAAAGGTATAAAATTTCCACGCATATAAAATAAATACTGAGTGCTCGAGCCACATTTATCGTTCACGTAGCCTAGGAGCAGCTAAGCCTCATAGAAGTGAATGGGGCTGAGCTGCAATACCAAGTTCAGTCACTATACAATGTACGGCGCTGTGCTTGGTGAGCTACAAGAAGGCATCTGTGCTTTTTATAAGGTTTGGTAGTGTGAAATGTAACTTAAATAGTAATAGTCATCCATTAAGGGTCCTAAGTTGGTGTATGTCTCTTTGATGAGTATAGCACGCTATTCTAATTTCCCTGTCAAATCTTAAGACTCTGCTGACAGGGGCTTAGAACAGTGCCGCTGGTGTGAGAATGGCTTCAGGGGGCTATAGAAGAAAGAATGGAGAGCAGCTCACATCAGTAGGACCACTGGACAAGGTAATGTGTATACAGACGGATGAGGCTCACCTCACGCTTGGAGCACAACACCCAAACTGGTATGTAAAAAGATAGCTGCTGCTGCCAGGCTTCTCCCTCCAAGCATGGATGTGTGAGGTCATGAACAGCAGATTGAGGAATCGAGATTGGCGGCAGTGCAACCAGGTAAGTTTCCGATATCAAATTGTGGAATACGTAAGTTTATTGAATTTGTCTCTTTATAGGTGACGCATTTCGGGGCCAAACCTGACCCTTTATCGGACCAAGATCAAGTTACATACTTAGATAAGTGCATATATTGAAAGGAAAAAGGGCAGGAAACAGAATGTGTGTGTTCGGGTGGTGGTGGGGGGAGGGGTTTACAGGAATAATTGAATGAATAAATGTTAGATAAATAAAGATGATTATAACAAAAATAAAATGAAGAAATAAAGACAAAACCATAAATTGTTGTATTAGGAGGAATACAATCACGATAAACTTGGTCTTTACTGCTGTACGTGTACTGACTAAAAAAGGCCACTAGGTGGCCACTTATATACGGTATATATTTTTTTGATTTGCAGCTCGGACTACAGCAGACTCAGGTATGTGGACCTTTACAAAAAGTAATTGAGTACCCCTGACCTAGACAGTCCTTGTTTTAACAGACCTTTTTAAATATTGTAATGGTTCAGATTAATACGGTTATGCAATTCTGATGTAGTCCACAAACTAAATTAGGTACATTACATAATCAATAGTATAACAGACATGAAATAGTGATCAATTGTAAATAAAATATAACTTTTAATAGAATAAATCTAAAATGCAGGCCCTCAAATACACAAATCCATGGAAAACCCCCAAATACACAAATCTAGGGAGATCCATGGACGCCGCTCTACAGCATACTTAGTTCATATTTTTTTCCCTGATGAAAGGTCCTCTTTAAACAAGTGGCTAGGGCCAGTGTCAGTTTACCACAGGGTCTCAGTAGGGATATATGCATATCCGGACCCCTAATAGCCTCTTGGATCATCAGTTCATCAATGAAGCCGATCTATGTACGGTACATCCTTGACTGCATCCGTGAACCTGGGGACATTACGGCAGGACTAAGGTTTACCTTTGGTGGTGCCGGCGCACATTTGTATGCTCCATACCTTTGTCTATATCAATTGTGATTATCTATCAGCACTGCTCGTGTGTAACAAGAGTGTTTTTTTTAGCGTTTATTGTATCAAGCACTACCTGTGGGTTAAAAGTGTTGTCCTTCTAGTTGTGTATTTAAGGGCCTATATTTTAGATTTATTCTATTAAAAGTTATATTTTATATGCAATTGATCCCTATTCCATTTCTGTTATACTAATGTTCCAGTGATCTATATGACTGTTAACTGATCACCCCCTTTTGTTATACATTACATAATCAACTTTACAGTTAAGATTATATTTGATCATTAAGTTTTACCATACAAGGTAGATGAAAAAGAGTCAATGTCAGCAAAATAATTTTGCAACAAAGGCACCTTGCAGCCCAAATTTGGAAGCCACCCGAAGTATTTCTGTAACACATCTGCCCATCCTGTTTCCTGCCTTTTTTGCTTTAAATATGTGCACTTATCTAAGTGTGTAACTTGATCTTGGTCTGATGAAGGTTCTGGTTCGGCCCAGAAACGTGTCACCTATTAAGAGAAGAATGCAATAACATATTTATTCAACAATTCGAAATCTGGAACTTACCTGGTTGTACCGACACCGATCCTGATTCCTAAATCTGTTTTTGGAGTTAAAGTTTGTGACTCAGCTTTCCCAGTTCTTGGGGAATTACAGTCTGTTTATGAAAAGATTTTATCTGTTTTGGTTAATTTTTTTCATGAATCTTTTTCTTCACCTCCTTAAGCACATGATTGCAATAGCAAATAATGTGACACTGACATCAGTAACTATGGATAAATGCATGTTTGATGGTGTTAACAAACAAAACAAATGCTCATATTAGAAAGCTTCCAAAATTTTCCTTTAAAGGGACAGATAACGGGGTTAAGGGAAAAAACTGTGGCGTGTTGGGACCAAATATCCAAAAATTAGGCATCAACGGCAGAAGATCCATGCATGTTAATGCCAGAAGAAACAGTGGCTCGTTCTGCACAAGCGTCTAGAAATGACGCATTAATGGGGGAAGAATATCCGCTTATCATGATACACTTAGAGCAGAGGTGCACCTTACCTTTCTGCTGCCTAAGGCAACAATTGAAATGTTAGCCACCCACCCCCCCCCCCGCCCCCCCACCATGACAAATTCTCAACCTAACCCCTTCCCTCCAGCCTTACTTTTAAAGAGATACTTGGAAAACATTATAAATAGAGCTATAGAGCATATACGGTAATTAGTAGAGATGAGCGAATTGAAGTGGAACAAAGTGGAATTCGATCCAAATTTCTAGAAAAATTTAATTTCCACTGAATCCAAATTTCCCCATGATTATTGGTAACGATTCACATTTTTTCCTAAAATGGCTGCTGCACATGTTAGGACATGGAGCAAAGAACTCTGGGAACCAGGGATCACCCACAATGCCATGCATGCAGCCAATCAGCAGCCAGCCCTGTGATGTTACAGCCCTATAAATAGCCTCAGCCATCTTGGATTCTGCCATTTTCCAGAGTACTTAGTGCAGGGAGAGACGTCAGCAGGTGCTAGGGACAGTGCTAGGAAAGACTTCATTGTGCGGAAAAAACATTTACAGTTTCAGGGGAAGATTAGTCAAGGTGTAGGGAAAGGATAGGGAGTGAATCATGTATACTATAAAAGGAAAACAGGGTGTAATAGGAGCGTGTACAACCTGGGTAATAGGAGCAATTCTATTACACCTTGCTGCACTAATTGAAGAGCCGAATTGCAGATATACTGCTGCTTTTAGGTTGTTTGCACTATATGATACATCAGTAATTCCAGGAAACCTTGCTTGTGATTGGTGTGCATTTTATATATTTTTTTTTTGGAGGGGGGGGTATTATTAGGAAAAAAAGGGAAAAATATATGTCATAAGTGCCATTCAGCTGTGAAGTTACATTGTACTACAGCCATTTACGGGATGTAATAATAGGATAGATACGTACGTCCTCTTAGCCATTAGTGTTGATTTTACATTGTTTTACTTTTTTGGGGGGGGATGTATTAAAAGGAAAAAAAAAAGAAAAAATATATGTACATAAGTGCCATTCGGCGGTGAGGTTACATTGTACTACAGCCATTTATGTAGTGTATTAAAAGGAAATATACGTACGTTCTGAATTGTGATTGTTATATTTCTTTGTTTGGGGTGTAGTAATAGGAAAAAGAATATACCTTAATTACCGTTCTGCATTGAATTGTGATTTTTTTATTATTTTTTGGGGGAGGGGGGAGTTTATTAATCAGAAAAAAATATATATGTCTTAACCCCTTAAGGACACGGGTTTTTTTCATTTTTGTGTTTTTATTCCGAGAGCCATAACTTTTTTATTTTTCTGTTTACATAACCATATGAGGCCTTGTTTTTGCAGGACAAGTTGTACTTTCCAACGCCACTATTTAATATTGCATACGATATAGCGGAAAGTGGTAAAAAAATTCCAAATGGGGTGAAATTGCAAAAAAAAAGAAATTCCACCACAGTTTTACGGGTTTTTAAATATCGATGTTCGATGTGCGATAAAACTGACCAGTTAGTCTTATTATACAGGTCAGTATGAATCTAGCGATACCTAATATGTATAGTTTTTCTTGTGTTTTGATAATGAAAGAAAATTCAAAAGTGGGAAATTATTATTGGCCGATTTTTTCAGTTTTTCTGTTTACTGTATGGGGAATATATTTTTATACTATGGGCGTTTTCGCTGATGTGTGATGTGTATTTTTAAAAAAAAAATGTATTCTTTTATTTTATTTTTGGAAAAAGGGGGGTGATTTGAATTTTTTTAACACTTGTATATAGCTCCCATAGGGAACTATATGAATCAGTCATCTGATTGCTTCTATCATAAACTCCAATACCCTTGTATTGGCTGTTGCTGACAGGCTCCGGTTCCCCCGATCGCCACAAGGGGGAGCCGGAGAACTGCCAAAAGTTTTACTTTCGGTTTTAATCACGCGCAGATGCCGTGGTCAAAATTGACCACGGTATCTAAGGGGTTAAATTTTCGCGATCGGCAGCGCTGCCAATCCCGAACATTAGCTGTGGGGGTCTGCTTGAATAAGCAGGTGGCCACCCACAGCGATGGCGCCCGCCTGAAGCAGGAGCGGACGCCATCTTTAGGGACAGGACACAGGACGTACGGGTACGTCCTGTGTCCTTAAGAGGTTAATTGCCATTCAGCGGTGAAGTTACATTGTACTACAATCATTTACGTGGTGTATTAAACGGAAATTTACGTATGTCTCACAAGCCGTTCTGAGGTAAATTGTGATCGTTATATTTCTTTTCTTGGTGTGTAGTTATAGGAAAAAGAATTAACCTTCTGTGGGGAATTGTAATAGTTTTTAGTTTTTTTTTTTTTTGTATTTATATATGTCAAAATTGCCATTCAGCGGTAAAGTAATATTGTACTACAGTCTTTTTTGAGGGATACTATTTTAATTTAATTCTTTAATCATACAGTATGTCAGACAGACAGATGACAGGCCCTTCAAAGGGAACGGGCAGTGGCCAAAATGTTTCTGTCACAGGCAGCAGAAGAAGGGGGGATGGCAGAAGGAATCGCAGCGAGAGGCATGAGCTCCCGGTGTCATCTACTGGTTGTGTCTTAACCAGCAACCTAGTGGTGCTGGAATGGTTGACTCGGTCTTTGACTTTGTCACAAGTGACATAAGACAGCCCCAGCCAAGAGTTGGTGGACACAACGCTTATGTGGCATGGCCCTGGAGCCGGCCCTGTGCCTCCCACCTGTCCTAAACCGTCCTCTGTCATTTTCCGTTCTCTCACCGTGAGAAGTATTATATGCCATAGGCTTGGCTCCACTTTTCAGCAAGGACTAGTTACTAGAGGACAGTCAGAAGCTACTGCCAAGCCAAGATCTGGAGGAGACATCCGCCGCTTGCTCCGGTAGGCAGGCAAGTAATGATGATGAGAGTTGAATGGGAGCAGGTGTTGTGAGCAATCAGGCTCCTGGCTCTGAGACCGTTGATGGTGACATCAGTGATGTGCAGACAGTAGAGGATGATGAGGATGTAGCTGATCGCACTTGGTAGCCAAGTGAAGAAGGGTCTTCATCATCATCATCATCACGGGAAGTCAGCTTGCGCGTGAGGCAGCGGCTGAGCAGCAGGCTGCTAGCGTGGCTGTGAGTCAGCAGGTTGGCAGCAGTAGGAGATTGGGAGTCAAATGTGCCTGAGGTAGACTACCTGCTATGCACAAGCTTACCGGCCCAGAAAGTAGCTGTGCAGTGTTTCACGGATGTAGAAGTAGCAGGCAGTCAG
Source organism: Bufotes viridis (assembly GCA_033119425.1). Taxonomy (NCBI): domain Eukaryota; kingdom Metazoa; phylum Chordata; class Amphibia; order Anura; family Bufonidae; genus Bufotes; species Bufotes viridis. Next base: position 583,190,703 of record CM065590.1, read on the forward strand.
CGCAGAGTGTTGGGGGGAAAATGCCATACTCAGTGGTGTGGCAATTTTTTGCCACTGGAGGAGGTGAACATGGCCATTTTCCGAATTTATGCACACATGCAGCGTCACAATAAAGTGGCCTGGGAGAACGGTGGCTCTGATATGGTGGTCCAGCCTGCCATTGGAACTGCTGCATCACCCAATGGCACGCATCCAATTTGATGCAGTCAAGGCTCCACCACCTCAGCTGAAGGGAGCTGTCTGTCCTTCCCATCTTCTGCTGGTCCTGATGCTCCTTCTCCTTATCCTCCTACTCCTCGTCAGTCATTCCATAAGCAATCGATCACCAAAGCGATTGTCAAGAGGCAAAAGAATGCGTGCACTCATCCAACGGCGCAGAAGATGAACGTGCTTCTGGCCAAGTTGCTGGTGCTGCAGTCCCTCCTCTTCCAAACAGTGGACTCTGCACCTTTCAGAGAACTGATGGCTTGTGCCGAACTGAGCTGGAGAGCCCCAAGCCATCATTTCCTTGTGAAAAAGGCAGTACTAGCCCTGCACACATACTGTATTTAGAACAGAAGGTGGGTCAGTCCCTGAGCATGTTGGTGTCTGTAAATACGGTCAAGGACAATATATGTCCTTTACGGCCCACTGGGTAAATGTGGCACCTGCCCAGCCACACCAGGAACTTGGCCAGGTGACACCGCTTCCACCTCCACATTCTCATGCCATTGGGCTTGCAACAATGTCCGTATCTGCCTCCTCATCCTCTACTGTGTCCTCAGCCTCCACTGCAGGGACAATTCACAGTACCCCTCCAGCATACCACATGAGCAGGGCACAATGGTGTCACACTGTTCTGCACCTAGTTTGCCTGGGCAAACAGAGTCACACATGGGAGGAACTGCTCCGCGTCCTTCATCAAGAAATCAAATCCTCTACAACAAAAAATTGGAACTATGGTGACCGACAACAGGAAGAACATGGTGTCGGCACTGCATTAAAGAGGGATGAGGCATGTGCCCTGCAAGGCAAACATGTTCAGTCAGGTTGTCAAGCGGTTCCTGAAGTCTTCCACCCATCTGCAAGACATCCTGAAAATGCCCAGGAAACTTTGCATGCACTTCAGCCACTCATACACAGCAAAGCACATTCTTTAAGAGCTGCAGCATCAGAATGGCGACCCTGAAAATAGACTGAGGTGACTTTCCACCCGTTGGAATTCCACCCTCCATATGTTGGACCGATTATATGAACAGAGAAAGGCCATAAATGATTTCTTGATGATACAGGTGGAAAGCGAAACTCCCCTGTGTAACTTCGATGTTAGCCAGTGGCAGCTCATGCGTGACACCTGCTGTTTTATTCAGTCCTTTGAGGATGCCACTTTATTTGTCAGTCACCAGGACTACGGGATGAACAATGTCATTCCACTGATTCATGTCCTCGAACAGATGCTGTGAAATCTGGCTGGCCAGGGAACAGGATACATGACCACTACATCTCATGGCCACAGAAGCCCTGTAGGAGATGAACTAGAGGAGGACATTCAAGCACATGCAATGCATAGAGAAATGGGTGGTTTTTCTATACAGGTGGCAGGAGAGGAGGAGTAGGAGCAGCCGGAGGAGCTACAGGGCAATGAGGTAGATAAGGCAGATGACCCAGACACACCGTGGAAGTATGCAGTGGCGATGGAGGCAGGGACTACCTCCAAGCAACTTGTGCAAATGGCCTGATGCATGCTCAATTGTTTGAGTAGAGACAGCCAAATTGTCACCATTCGGCAGAGGAATGACTACTGGCTTACCACTATGTTATGGGGTGTCTTTTTTACAACCGCTGAGAGAAAGGACAAACTAAACTACTATCGAGACATCCTATGTAGTCAGTTGGCCGCTGCCTATGTGCGCCATCGCCCATCCTCACGCAGGTCTGACCGGGGGGGGGGGGGGATGGGGCTATATGCTCACATTCCACTGCCATAGCCACTGGCAGCAGCTAGACATAGAGCAGAACCTAAACCAGCAGGTTGTGGCATACTTGGAGTGTACCCTGCCACTCCACTTTGAAGATCTCATGGACTACTGGGCAGTGAAACTCGATTTGTGGCCGCAACTGGCCGAGTTTGCCCTGGACAAGCTTTCCTGCACGGCCAGCAGTGTGGCATCAGAGCGGGTGTTTAGTGTGGCAGGTCCATAGTTACCCCAAGGAGAACTCGCCTGTCCACCCAAAATTTAGAGAAACTGACCTTTGCGAAGATGAATCAGGCGTGGATCAGCCAGGATTTTCAAACACCAGTGCCTAATTCATCAGATTAGATCATACATGGTGCCACACCTGCACTTTGACAAAAGAGACACGTTTCTTCTAGGTACTTTCTTTAGCTACTATTCTGATGCTGCCACCCGCCTGATGCCAAACCTGCTGCCAGGTGCTCCTACAGCCATCCAACATCTTCAGCTGGTGCTGGTATTGCTCCCCACTATGTCACTGGGCCACTCTGTGGTCTCCTCCTGCTGCTGCCACATCACCACTCTGTGGTCTCCTTATGCTGCTGCCAGCTCACCACTATGTCACTGGGCCATTCTGTCGTCTCCTCATGCTGCTGCCACCTCACCAATCTGTGGTCTCCTCATGCTGCTGCCACATCACCACTCTGTGGTCTCCTCATGCTGCTGCCACATCACCACTCTGTGGTCTCCTCATGCTGCTGCCACATGACCACTTTGTGGTCTCCTCATGCTGCTGCCACATCACCACTCTGTGGTCTCCTCATGCTGCTGCCACATCACCACTCTGTGCTCCCCTCATGCTGCTGCCACCTCACCACTATGTCTCTGGGCCATTCTGTGGTCTCCTCAAGCTGCTGCCACCTCACCAATCTGTGGTCTCCTCATGCTGCTGCCACATCACCACTCTGTGGTCTCCTCATGCTGCTGCTACCTCACCACCCTGTCATTGGGCCACTTTGTGGACTTCTCATGCTTTTTCCACCCTCCCCATTCCATGATTGGGCCACTATTTTGCATTTTTGGCCTGGATGACATAATCATTTATTTGACCCTTCTTCTGATCTGTCAGAAGGAAGGAAAAATGAGACGCACAACGGATCCAATCTATGTAGCAGCTGTAAAGTCTGTATCACATGGTCCCTCTTTTGCATCAGAAATGGCTTATGATTTGGTAGCCGAAAGCAGGAATGGGTACAAAACACAAAAGACATGCAAATATTCCGTTTGCGTGTCATCTCTGTTTTGGATCCACTCCTTTTATTTTTGATTTACCAATACTGATGGATTACTAACCAAATGCTAAACGAGTGAAGGCAGCTGCTCAACAGACAGGATCCATTTTTTGGGGGTTATTGTTCTGAAGGATCAGAGAAAGGGCAAAATATTCAGTGACGTCAACACAAACTTACTGCTGACACCCTCTCCACTCTGTCAGGGAGGCTCTACTTGTATAAGCATTTAAAAGAACATGTTCTGTAGAAATCTATGTGGAATCAGCGGACGATGGTGTAAGAGGAGTGTGCTCTTTCAGGCTATAGTAGGATCTTGGGCCTCTGTATTCTTTATACTTGGTGCTAACATTGACCTGTAAGGCTGAGTTCACACTTGAGTTATTAGTCAGTTTTGGCCCTGTAATTGACCAAATGAGTCAAGTGTGAAGTGAATCTAAGAGCGACGCTTGTCATCTGCATGTCATACTGACTCACTGTATTGTTTCACTACCACAGCAGAATCGTTATGCGTGTCACTGCAAGGCACAGTGTTCTACACCACTATACAGGCTCTCTGCAGCCAGGAAATAGCTGTTTTTTAACGTGATTTGCCACAAATAAATTTGGATCAAATCTTTTTTTTTTAATTCAGCAAACCGACCTAATCAAAATTTTTCAGAAATTCGCTCATCTTTAGTAAGTAGTCTTGAGCTAATCTGGTTCGTGTTCGCTTTGCGGACATATTTTTGTGAAATTTTATCGAAACTGCTTCATTACAAACCAGTTTGATCATGCTTACAATTAGTGTTGAGCGAATAGAGCTTCGGATCCAAGATCCAAAGTCAAGTGGTTCAAAAACTTTGATTTTGATGCTGTCTCCACTGAGCAGTAAAATATATAGGCAATGTTGAGCCAAACTTCATTTCATCAGGTGAATTTATTTTAAATACATTTCTGAATCTTTAAAATAATTTTAAATTAGTAATCCAAAATCAGGTTTGGTACCAACTGGTACCTCGGTACTGAAGCCGACATCAGATTCCTAATTTTAAATATTTTTTTAAAGATTCAGAAATTAATACTATATTAATTCACCGAACTTTAGCGTGACTTCCAGTGAAACGGAGCCAATACATTTTAATGCTGAATGGAGACAGCCTTAAAAATAAAGTATTTGAATGAATCGACATCGGATCTTAGATCTGAAAGCTCTATTCGCTCAACACTGATTGTAAACATGGGCAAATTGGTCTGTAATTAAGCAGGTTTGATAAACTGACACAAAAATATGTTCACAAAGCGAATCTGAAGCTTTTCAGGTCTGCTTTGGATGAATCCAGTAAAACGGCACTCATCGCCATCTTACTATACGTGTTGGCCAAGAAAAAACATGAGTGGGGAAGGGTTCAGCTTAACTGGCTCGTAGGCTGACAGAAAGTCTGGATGAACCAATCAGTGCTGAATTGGGTAGCGAGGTGCCCTTTTAGAATGAGCAGAACATCATTCTGTGTTGGGCTGTGAATGAGAGTGGAAGGGTGTACCAGAAAACGATCTTAGGGACAGTGTACATTCACAATCAAGCTTCTATTCTAGTATCAGTGACAGTGAAGCGAAACACTAGAAAGAATAAGAATAGGGAATGCTTTCCGGGAGTAGCTGTGGGTGGCACAGACAGTACCTACTAGCTTCAGTTACTGCCTTATAGTACAGCTGCATTGTCTGTGGACCTCAAAAGTAGCTACAGGCGCATGCAAGAACCTTTTTTAATTTTTCTCATTTGAACAGAAAGACAGCTTTTTTTCCCCCCAAATCTGATGTTTGTACATAGGCTTATTGCCAGCATTCCAATAGAATTGTGCTGTGGAACAATTACTGTCCATTTTTTCAGCGCATTATATTCATCCATGTTAAAAATGTTGCATTATAGCGAAAGCATTTTACAGCAGTAACGCCATCTGCTACTGAGCTATTTTTTTTCCAGTGCATCATATCTGTTTTGTAAAATGCCTAGCACTGTAGCAAAAGCAATAACACAATTTTTCTACTAGCAAAATTAAACACAAATTACACTGTTTCGCCGTTTGACCCTTCAGCCCGTTCTCACAGCCGAAAACGACCGCCGGAAGTACAATCGGAAAAACCTTGTTTTACAATCCAGAGACAATCACTGTTTGAACAGTAGGCCTAACTCTTTACCAAGGCATCTACAAATAAGTTCATAGTAGGGTGACAACTTGTGTTTTACACAAAGGAAAGCTTTTTCTCTGAATCTGCGTATTTGAACACAAATAAGAGACCCAAATCTGTTAGTGGTGCTGATACTGCATTATTTCCAATAGTCAATTGCAGAATTTTCAGTTTGTTTGTCAAAAGGAAGGACATTTAATTGTGCCTCATTAGGCCAAGGGCAGATTGGCCATAGACTCTACAGGGAATTTTCCCAAGGTGGGCTGGAGCCCCTAGGACCACTCTTGCCTTCCTCACTGCTGCTGGTCCCGTACATACTACTAGAGAAACAAAATAAGTCATTATTAGAGGAAATAGAGGCAAGAATGCTGAAGGTAGGGCTGGCCCACATCTCACTTACCAAGCACCTTGCTCCATATTAGAGACAATTGGAGGAGGAGGACAGAACTTGACATCTACTGATGGCGACCACAGAGAGACAGCTTCTGGAGAGGTATTGTGTGCCACACTGGGGTATTTAGTTCTGTGGGAAGATATTCTGAGCACCACCTTCTGTCGATTTTCACCCACCTACAACATCGGGGACACTTAGTTTTTTTCCAGGGCCACTTTTAGTTCCCAATCCACCTCTGCATTAGGTCAAATGCCTGGAATAGAGAAGGGTTCCAAATGAAAGGCCCACGACCAGGCCTTGTCATCCTACAGTCAGAATATGGGTAGCAGCAGTAGTAGTGGAGGAGTAAAGTAGTAGTAATAGTAGTAGCAGCAGCAGTTATAACTATACTCCATGGCTTCGGAAAGACTCAAGAAGGATGAGAAGAAATTGGATGTTGGCAGTTGCAGCAGGATGACGTGGAGGTCAATTCTGAGCCTGACACCGTGCCTTGGAGCCAGGGGTCCCAGGGTTCCTCTTGCTCCTCCATCGTACAGCACCAGAAAAACCTTTCAGTGGTGTCTTCACTATTACTCCTTTTTTTCCTAAGAACAGGCAACAAAATCCCACCATGCAATCTAGTAGATAGTCAAGAGAGTTTCCCTGCTGATGACTTATTTAAGAACAGAGGTTTAAACTGCCCTGAGGAGGAGGTTTTTTTTTGGAAGGCTAGGGACTCACTTTCTACATGGTTGAAAAGAAAAAAACTTTTGCGGACCTGGGAGGTGGGGTTATCATGGTTGAATTTTTTTTTTTCTGCATAAAATTTCATGAGGCAGCATATGTACGTGATTATTGTATTAAAGGCGTTGTCCTAGTTCAGAGCTGAACCCGGATGTACAATAACCCCTTCTTCCCCCAGTCAAACCCTTTGAGTTGAGCATCCGAGCATTTCATTCTGCCCTGAGCTGTATAGCAAGGCCTTTTTCTTTAGATCTCATGATGTACCAGGCTATGCTAGGTGGAGAATTCCGCCTAGCAGTGATATCACCGACACTAATGGCCAGCTGCGACGCTCTCCACTGCAATAGGGCAGCTCACAGCCAGGGAGAAGGAGACGCCCCCGAGAAAAGCTGGCGTCTCCTCCTCGTACCAATGGTATGGATTTACATACCAGATGGGAAACAAAAGAACACGGGAGGGGGGGCGGGTTGGGTATACAACAGACGAAAAGAGCAGCGCATGGTACTGTAAGCGCTATAACATACCTTCACTATGCCCTACACAGCCAGCTAGTTATATGATACTGTCAGGACCGATTAAAGGTCTTCTTTAATCTGGGTACAGGGCAGGGTGGCAGTGCTCTTTAGCTTGAGGTGCGGATTTTGCTGGAATGATTTTCCTTTTTTCCTGGTTTTAGATAAAGAACCAGCAGTTTATGCTACTGTCTGGTATGAATTTTACTAATAAAATGATGCAGATAAGGACATGCAACCTGTTCACAGGTTACTTTATTTCTAATTACAAACATTAAATTAATATATTTTTGTTATATTTGGAGCTTAGTTTATTAAAAATATAAGTTGTTCCATCATTAGAAAAACATGTACAAGATATACAACTAATGAAGATAAATTCATCACTTGGGGTAAAGGTTCTCTTTTCCTTCTGCCTCCACAAGCGACAGACAACGGTCGGCAAACTCTACAAACAGCGGCTCCTGCATGTACTTTTTCAGCTCTTGATCTTTACACTGTGTCTGGTCAAGTGTCACAAGCAGCTGTCGCAGATGTGTATTCAGTAATAAATCTTTCAACTCTTCTGATTTGCCTGTAAAATATAAACCTATTACACACTGTTTGAATGGAGAGGCCACGATCTGGCAGCAGAACCTGTAAGAACATTTTGCACTGCTGGGTATAATCAGCTTTGTTCAATGTTGTCAGCATGTGGAGTAGGGATCCACAGAAAGTATGAGAGAGGGAGCGAGAGAGGGAGAGAGAGAGGGAGAGAGACAGTAACAGAACAGTAACTTCTTAAAGGGGTTGTCCCATGAATAAAGGACCCTGTCACCATGAAAGTAATCTACATGCAGGATGTTATAGAGCAGGAGGAGCTGAGCAGATTAAAATAGTTTTTGGGGAAAGGATTCTGTAAAACTTGAAATGTACCCATTTATACTCATGCTCATTCTGGGCTTTTAAGTCCAGGAGGCGGTACTATCAGAGATTGACAACTATCTTTGTATGTACAGTCAAAGAGGGAAGGCTGTCAATCACTGATAGGACCGCCTCCTGGACTTATAGTTAAACTCAAGTTAAACTTAATCTTTTCCTATAAAACTATATCAATCTGCTCCGCTCCTCCTGCTCTATAACATCCTGCCGGCAGCTCAAACTAAGGTCTTATGCACATGACAGTGAATAATGGACGTGTGACGGACATTTTTAGCACCAATGAAAGTCTATGGGGCTATTCACCCGATTTAGGGGCTTAAAAATAAAGTGACCTCATCCACTTGCTCGAGCTGCAGCAGTCTCTTCTCTCTTCACTGAGCAGGACCTGCCGAAGGACCTGCGATGTGTGGCGACGCATCGCAGGTCCTTCGGCAGGTCCTGTTCAGGGAAGGAAGAAAAGACTGTTGCAGCGCCAGCAAGTGGATAATGTGAAAGTTTTTCTTTTTTTGTAAAAACAAAACAACAAAAAAAACAGCAGTGGGCCATTATGGGGGCATTATTTAAATCTTGGGGGGAAATTAAGATTGGGTCCTACAATGGGGGCGTTATTAAAGCTGGGGATGGTAAAAAAAAAAAAAAAAAAAATCATACACTATGGAGGACATTTTTTTTTACCAGGGGGCCTGCCTACCTACATAGGGGACATTATTAAAGCTGGGGACAATTTAAAAAAAAAAAAAAAAAATCCTACACTATGGGGGACATTATTTTAGCTGGGGTTAATTTGACAGCACCAAGAGAGGATCCGCCTCCCAGAAAAGGAAACCCACAGGTAACATAGTAACATAGTATATAAGGCCGAAAAAAGACATTTGTCCATCCAGTTCGACCTGTTTCCTGCAAGTTGATCCAGAGGAAGGCAAAAAAAAACCCTGTGAGGTAGAGCCAATTTTCCCCACTTAAGGGGAAAAAATTCCTTCCCGACTCCAATCAGGCAGTCAGAATAACTCCCTGGATCAACGACCCCTCTCTAGTAGCTATAGCCTGAAATATTATTACGCTCCAGAAATACATCCAGGCCCCTCTTAAATTCCTTTATTGTACTCACCATCACCACCTCCTCAGGCAGAGAGTTCCATAGTCTCACTGCTCTTACCGTGAAGAACCCTTTTCTATGTTTGTGTACAAACCTTCTTTCCTCCAGACGCAGAGGATGTCCCCTCGTCACAGTCACAGTCCTAGGGATAAATAGATGATGGGAGAGATCTTTGTACTGACCCCTGATATATTTATACATAGTTATTAGATCTCCCCTCAGTCGTCTTTTTTCTAGAGTGAATAACCCTAATTTTGATACCCTTTCGGGGTACTGTAGTTGCCCCATTCCAGTTATTACTTTAGTTGCCCTCCTCTGAACCCTCTCTAGCTCTGCTATGTCTGCCTTGTTCACGGGAGCCCAGAACTGTACACAGTATTCCAAGTGTGGTCTAACCAGTGATTTGTAAAGTGGTAGGACTATATTTTCATCACGGGCATCTATGCCCCTTTTGATGCAACCCATTATCTTATTGGCCTTAGCAGCAGCTGCCTGACACTGGTTTTTACAGCTTAGTTTGTTATTTATTAAAATTCCTAGATCCTTTTCCATGTCAGTGTTACTGAGTGTTTTACCATTTAGCATGTACGGGTGACTTGCATTATTCCTACCCATGTGCATAACTTTACATTTGTCAGTGTTAAACCTCATCTGCCATTTCTCTGCCCAAGCCCCCAATCTATCCAGATCCCTCTGTAGCAGAAAACTGTCCTCTTCAGTGTTAATTACTTTACACAGTTTAGTGTCATCTGCAAAAATTGATATATTACTGTGCAAGCCTTCTACAAGATCATTAATAAATATATTGAAGAGAATAGGGCCCAATACTGAACCCTGAGGTACCCCACTAGTGACCGTGACCCAATCTGAGTGTGTACCGTTAATAACCACCCTCTGTTTTCTGTCACTCAGCCAGTTACTTACCCACATACAGACATTTTCTCCTAGTCCAAGTGTTCTCATTTTATATACTAACCTTTTATGTGGTACAGCGTCAAATGCTTTGGAGAAGTCCAGATATACGACATCCATTGATTCGCCGCTGTCAAGTCTAGAACTTACCTCCTCATAGAAACTGATTAAATTAGTTTGACATGACCGATCCCTCATGAAGCCATGCTGATATGGTGTAATTTGCTTATTTTCATTGAGATACTCCAAGATAACATCTCTTAGAAACCCTTCAAACAGTTTACCCACAACAGATGTTAAACTTACCGGCCTATAATTTCCAGGCTCTGTTTTTGGACCCTTTTTGAATATTGGCACCACATTTGCTATACGCCAGTCTGGTGGAACATTCCCTGTCAGTATGGAGTCCGTGAATATCAAAAATAAGGGTCTGGCTAGGACATCACTTAATTCCCTTAGGATATGCCATCCGGTCCTGGCGATTTGTCTATTTTAATCTTTTTAAGTCGCTGCTGTACTTCTTCCTGGGTCAGACAGGGCACTTTTAAAGGGGAATTTACTTTTACATTTTGCATTTCATCTGACAGTTTATTTTCCTCAGTGAAAACAGTGGTGAAGAAAATATTTAATAGCTTGGCTTTATCCTCATCGCTTTCTGCAACTCCCCTCTCATTACTATGTAGAGGGCCGACTCCTTCAGGTTTATATTTTTTACCATTTATATAATTGAAAAACATTTTAGGGTTAGTTTTGCTCTCTTTGGCAATTAATCTCTCGGTCTCTAGTTTGGCAGTTTTTATTAGTTTTTTACATATTCTATTTTTTTCCTTATAGTTTATCAGTGCTTCCTGACTCCCCTCCTGTTTTAGTGATTTATATGCTTTCTTTTTGTCATTTATTGCTTTTTTACGGTTCTATTTATCCACATTGGTTTCTTCTTATTTCTTAGCCTTTTATTTCTATAAGGTATGCATCGATCACAATTTGATGTTACAATGCTTTTAAAAATCTCCCATTTTGTGGTTGTATTTTTATTTTTGAGGACTATGTCCCAGTTAATTGGGCCTATGGCCTCCCTTAGTTGGCTAAATTTTGCTTTTTTGAAGTCCGGTATTCTTGTTCCTCCCTGTAGAAACTCTCGTTTGAAGGATAATTGGAAGGTTATTACTTTATGGTCACTATTTCCCAGGTGTCCCCCGACCTGCACGTCTGTTGTTCTATCAGGTCTATTGGTTAATACTAAGTCCAGTATGGCCGTCCCTCTAGTTGGGTCCTGAACCATTTGGGAAAGGTAATTGTCTTTGGCTATTGCCAAGAACCTGTTTCCTTTATGGGATGTACAGGTTTCAGTTTCCCAGTCTATATCTGGGTATAAATTAAAAGGAGCCTCTCCCTCATTCAGCAGTTTCCAGAGACTAGAGACCACCTTCGATCCATTCCTTCCATTCAGGCCAACCCAACCTTCTTTTCTTCCTTGGTTTAGCTTTAAATTACATTTTTTTTTTTCTTTATGCACACCTGGTGAAAATGGAACTCAAACCCATCACCAATACTTTAGGAAATAGGAAAAGGAAAGCAATAGGAGGGGAATAAGAAGAGTGCGGTCATGGATTTCGGAAAATCAAATTACCGATAAGTAATTATCATTTATCCCTATTTCCTATGACAGCACCAGGAGATATCCCGGAGAGTGAAAAATTAGGGGAAGACCACAGCCTGAAAGAAAGATGAGACAGAGCTTAGAGATTTAATCTATAGTGCCTGTAGAATGTTGAAACAGAAGACCAAGTAGCTGCTTTGTATATGTCCTGTATGGAGGCTTCTGCTTTTTCTGCCCATGAGGTAAAAACTGCTCTGGTAGAATGGGCCGACTATCAGGAAGGAACAGGTTTTTGCACAGAAGGATAAGCTAGAGAAATAGCCTGTTTTATTCATCTAGCTAAAGTTCCCTTACAAGCCAATTTCCCTTTGTTGTGACCGGAATACAAAACGAATAAGGAAGAAATTTCCTAACATCCAGACAGTGAAACTCCGTCTCTCTCTGATTTTTGGGCTCTGCACAGAAAGAAGGGAGAATGACCTCCTGGGCTTTATGGAAGTCCGATACTACTTTTGGGAGAAACGCTGGATCGGGTCTGAGACAAATTTTATCTTCCTGAATGATAGTGTATGGAGGACTTAAGGAGAGGGCTTGAAGCTCGCCTATCCTTCTAGCCGAGGTACTGGCCTCTAGAAAGACAGATTTCAAAGTCAGCATTTTGATCGGCAAGGTGTCTATAGGCTCGAAAGGGTGTTTAACCATTGCCCGTAATAGTAGACTGAGATCCCAAGGGGGCGTCCTAAGCATCCTAGAAGGGAGACTCCCGGATATTGACTTACAGAAACTAATAACCCAGGGATGACAAGCTAATCTGTAGTCCAACAAAACACTAAGGGCCACCACTTGTACTTTTAACCTACTTAATGCTAAAATGCTTCTCTACCGCTCTCTGGAGAAAATCTAGAACCTTAGTGAGCTGGAACTGACAGGAAGTAGGAGAAGAGACCCCCAAGAACTTAAAAACTGCCCAAGTTCTGGCATAAATTTTGTTGGTTACTGGTTCTTTACTTAGAAACATGGTAGACAGAACAGACTCAGATAACCCTTTGTCTAAAAACAGGTACCGCTCAAAAGCCACGCTGTGAAATGGGGTCCCTTCACTGGGGGATGAACAATTGGGCCTTGCATAAGAAGATCCGAGATCTCCGGCAGGACCCAGGGATCGGTTACAAATAGGATACTTAGCCAATAAAACCATGATCGCCAGGCCAGAATGGGGCTATGAGTATATTGTCCTCTTTGACCTTCTTCAAAACCCTAGGGATAATCTGAAGAGGGGGAAACGCATATAATAGACCCTGGCTCTACTGTTGAAGCAAGGTGTCCACTGCGTTCAAAAGGTCTGTTGGCGACAGGGAGAAAAACTTCTCCATCTTCCGGTTTGCTCTGGTGGAAAATAAATCTATTAGCGGTAGTCCCCAGAGTCTGACTATCCTGGAAAAATTTGATTGATTGAGGGACCATTCCCTCTGATCCAAAGACCGACGACTCAAATAATCTGCTTTCCAATTGTCCACACCCCTGATGTGAAGGGCCGACAAAAACAAGGCTTCCACTCTACTAGGAAAAAAATCTGAACCGCCAGAGCTCCCAGACACTCTGATTGCATTCTGCCTTGATGTTTCAGATATTATTCGACAATGTCTCCATTGTAGCATATCTTCACATGTCGGTCTTTGATTAGGGGAAGAACCCCTTGAAGGGACCAAAGGACGACCATGAGCTCTTTCAGTTTTGAAGAATTGTATGAAATTGGGCAATCCCATAATCCTTGGAGTAAGGTTTTCCCCACATGCTCTCCCCATCCCCATGGGCTGGCATCCATGGTTATCACAAGGGGGTTTACAACTCTCCAACGAAAGCCCTGGATTAGATTGTCCAGAGAAAGCCATCAATCTAGAGCCCGACATGTCTGAGCTGAGACCAAAAGTTTCTTCTCTAGGTCTCTTGCCTCGCCTGACCAAGTCCCTAAGATCTCCCACTGAAGAGCTCTGCAATGTACCTGGGCCCATTGCACAGCTAGAATACAGGCGGTCAGGGTTCCCAACACCGACATCCCTTTCCTTATAGAAACTTGAGGGTTGTCTATTAGGGATTGAACCACTGACGTTACCTTCTGGGTTTTTTATGGAGTTAAAAAAGATTTTGGAACCACTGAGTTCAGCATTATCCCCAGGAACCGAGTTTTCATTTCTGGGACTAACCTCGATTTCTCCTCGTTTATGATCTAACCGAGGATCGATATGATCTGCTTCACCTGCTGAATATGATAAACATTTTTGACTTGATAGGGCTATAATCGGGAAGTCGTCCAGATATGGTACGAACAGGATGTCCTTCTCCCTTATATGGGCTACCATCTCTGAGACCAGTTTCGTAAATATTCTTGGGGCCATTGAAATCCCAAAGGGTAATACCTGGAATTGAAAATGTCTCAATCTCCCCTGAAATCTCACTGCCACTCGGAGGTATTTCTGATTCTCTGGAAAAATTGGAAGATGATAATAGGCATCCTTGATGCCCAATACCGCCATAAAGCAGTCCTTGTAGAGGAGCTCCACTACTGATTTTATTGTCTCCATCTTAAACTGTCTGTATTGTAGATATTTGTTTAGAGACTATAGGTTTATAATCACTGTAGTCTCCATTTTTTTTTTCTTAAAAGAGAATGGAATAGTATCCCGTATATTCTTCTCTTTCTGGACAAGGAATAGGCGCTCCCTTCAGAAGAAGACTTAAAACCTCTCTCTCTAAGGAGGCCTGAACTGAATGTCCTACTTGGGTGACTGAACTTTTCTGGACATGAACTTCTTAAATCTATTCTGAATCCCTCTTTTAATGATCGAAGGATCCAGATGCTGTCTGTTATTTTTGTTCAGGCTGGGAGGAAATTTGTTAATCTTCCTCCCACCCTGGCGTTATTGTGGATTGTCTGTTCTGGCAGAATCCGAGGGATGATTCCTGAACAAAAACTCCCTAGCCCTCTGGATCTAGAAAATTTCCACTTCTCTTTCCCCGGGCTTTTTTCCTCTATCCTTAAACCTACCTCTTTGAAATGAAAAATTCTGTCTACGAAAGGAAGGAGGAAAGGAAGAAGGAAAACCCATTTATCTATCTTACTGCTTTCTCTAGGATGTTGTATAAAGTTGAGCTAAAAAGGTATTTACCCTCACAGGGGATGTTACAAAGGTGACTTTTAGAGGCTACATCACCCAACCAGTTTTTCGGCCTTAATGCTCGACAAGCAAAATCTGCAACAGCCGATGAATCGGCCCAAAAATCTGCTGCTTTAGAGATGGCCTGAAGGGATTCTAAATCTATGTCTGGGGGTTTTATCCTTTATCTGAGCCTCCAGTTGTTTAATCCACAAAATTTGTGCTCTCGCCATAGAAGTAGAAGCAATATTAGGCTAAAATGCCTCCCTCTTCACTAGCACAGATGAAAAGGTGAGAGTCTCTCCATCACCACTGTGACACGACTGCTACCGATGGGGAGATGGCAGGGAGGAGGAGGGGAGGGGCTGTGGCCACTGCACCACCAATGAATATAATTAACACATTAATTCAAGTAGTGGGTGACGGCAGCAGTATCACAGACCCGGCCTCGACAACAGGGCATACGATCCGCCAAACTTCATCAATTAACCCCTCAGATGCCACCATAAATCTCTATTAGGACAAAAACTAAGAAGTTTAAATCGCCCCCTTTCCCAATTTTACATATAGAATTTACAAACAATAAACAATAAACATATTGCCACCCCTGAAAAAGTGTGAACTATTAATATATTAAAAAATACTTCCTCTGCGGTGAACGCAGTAAAAAAATAAAAATAATGCGTGATTTGTCATTTTTAGTCACCTTGTCCCCCCCAAAAAAATAGAATGGGACTTTTCTATTATGGGCGGCTTTTTTAGTGTTTTTTTTTTTTTCACGTGGTATCGAATGGTATTGAGAATCGCAATCCTTTTTTTATGGTATCGAAATTGAATCAACATTTTGGTATAATGACAACCCTAGTTGCGATCATGTACGAACGTGGCATCTGAGGGGTAGAGTGACTGTCATTGCACCCACTGCTTACAAAGAAATGCACTTTGTGAGTAAATAATTCAGCACAAAACTAATTTTTTATTTTTTTTATTCATCAAGGCAGCCAAATCAAATTTTCAAATAATTTGCTCATCTCTACTGGTTATGAATAAGGCGTTACCAAATATGAGTGGGGTTTTCTATTACTGGATTTATTCAATGGAAGAAAAGTGTATTTTTTTAACATAGACTTTAACTTTTATTATTACAAATTTATTTGTCCCAGAAAGGGACTCAGACATGTGATCTTCTGATCGCTTCCATAGCACACTGTACAGCTTATGCAGTACAGTGTATTATACTGCCAGTACAATATACTAACAGGCATTATCGGGAGGGAAGGCCTGAATGACTTCATTAAGCCCCTGGCTGCCATAATGAGACACCGACACCCATGATCACATTCATGGGGTGTCAATGCCTGATAGAGGGAGCCCCTCCCTCAGAACCATTTAGATGCCACTGTCACTGTTGATTGCGGCATCTAAGAGGTTCAACGGCCCCGATCAGAGTTGTCACAGCGACCCATGCAGTCCTTAGATTAGGCCACTGGAAACAGGTGGACTGAGGTGCGTTAGTGAATGCTTTAAAAAGGGGTATTGGTGGTCATGGGTTAAAGGATCACGTCGATGTTACATGTAGGGTCAATGAAAAAGTTTTGAAGAAATTACATTTTTGGGTATGTTGTGGATTTTAACTTCCTTAGCATGCCCAAATACCTGTTCACACTGTGGATGGGGTTTAGTAAAAAATTTCATCACAAATATAATTTGCAACATAAAAGCATCTGCAGTTTTCTAATGAAAAGCAAGGAAGAAGACAATGACAGACATTACCCAGCAGCAGGAGCTTTTGCAATGGAATGGCATCCGATTCATCAGTTTCACCAAGTAAATCATCTAGGAAAAGAGGCAAAATGGGTGAGGCCACTAGTACACACAATACATAGCATCATGTATAAGTGAGAGAACTGAGGAGCAGCGGAGGTCATGACCTTATGGGATCAGAAAAGCACAAAAAAGGTGCAGTTTAAAAAGTTCACTTGTGTGGAAATGGTTTTAAGCCCACCACCTGCAGATTTCACTGCTCGTCAGAGTGGAATCTGCTGCACTGAAAAGATGTACGACTGGTGGGATTTTCAACACATAGCAGAAAAAAAAAAATCTGCTCAGGTTTCAGGACATTTACAATTCAAACTCTTTGCAATGTAAATGGTGAAATTCGGCAAAACCTCATCAAATTCCACTTCTGTCTGAGCTGCAAATCTAAAGGGGTTGTGCAAGAATGGGGGCGTCTTTGGTAAACTGCCCCATTTGGCCTGTGCGGGAAGCTTACTTACCTGTTTCCTAAGGGGCTGCTTCTCCTCCAGGCTCCTTCTCTTAAAACATACGGTTTGACGGCGCCTGCGGCAGTGACTGGCTCCCCTCATGTCATGACAAGAGGTCACATGACACATGGGGATCCATTCACCACTGTGGGCAGCGATTGGCTGAAGCTGGCACCAAATCAGATGTTTTCACCGAGGAAGCCCAGTCAGGCATCACAGGCCAGGAAGAAAAGGAGCCGGAGCCAGTAAGCAGGTAACTAAGCTTCCCTTTACGGAGGTCTGTGGAGGGGGTTTGCCAAGACATCTCCATTCTTGCACAACCCCTAAAAATCTGTGTTGGAACCACTCCCCCAACCATGTCAAAAAAGGTTTCTTTTCTGGCGAAAGTCAATAACACTTTGTTTTGCGTGCAGGACCATGTGGCCAGAGCTGTAAGGATTTAACTCTAAGGCTCCAATCACACGTCCGCAATTCTGTTCCGCATTCCGCAAAACACACACGGACGTGTGAATGGACCCTTAGCCAGTACAAAGTGTGAAATGGAGGAGGGTGGTGTTCCACTGCTCAATCTCCGGCAAGCATCGATGGAATGAACACCGCCATTGATCCACGTTTGTACCGGCCTAATTAAATAAGCCGGTGCAAACTTTGAACGTGGGAGAAACGATTGCTGCTGCAGCCGTTCCTCGCTCATTCTGTTCTTTATCGCCAGCACATCCCTGATTACACATCCTGGTGAAGGATGCCCATCAGTCGATGAATGAGGATTTGCATATGGGTCAGTTATTGAGAACAAGTGTTTTTATGGACGCTTGTTCCCAATAACTGTCCCAAAATTGTGCGGGGCGATAAAAGCCCTTATTTTCAAAAAAACAGCAAATGGAGCTTTACTCATGCAAAGTGAACTTCTCTCCATCTAGTATAGCGGGGGACGTTACAGGACAATCACCTATTTAACCTCCAAATGACGAGTGTGGTACATGTATGGTGATTTTTTTCGCTTTAAAGATGGAACTTGGTCTGGAGCAGACTGGGCACTGCTGACCGCTGGTGTTGGACGCAATGTCTGATCGGTGATAATGCCGATTACAGACATTTAGCCCTTCATATATTGTGGTCACTTGTTTCCTTGATTTCCGCTAACAAAGCTACACAGACCAGCTGATGGGCGGGGAGTGCGGAGTGCTGAACATCCGCCGATCAGCTAGAAATGGCCTATCCTGAGTCTAAACCCTGGGCAACCTCTTTAACTATGCCACAGCCAATAATGAAAAAAAAAATAAAACATAAATAATTATTGGTACCTCTTGTGGACATCGCATCTGGCAAACTTGATGAACTGAGGGCTTCTTTTTCTTCTTTTGGAAGACATGTTTCTTTAATACACAACAAAAACTCATTGTTAGAGGAGACCCACACCAGCATTTCCGCTCTACTCACAGAACAATACTTATATCTAGATGGTTGTTTCAAGCTGCTTCTTGTACATTTTGTATTACTCTATGTCTCTGTAAAAGGATGAAATCTGATCCTGGCAGAGGCATTCCTGATCTCAGAAGATAGGACGTTGGCATATCCGTGGAAGTAAACATAATATACAGTTCAAGCAACGATAAATGGTAAAAAGTATAAATCTGAAGGTGTCGGCCCTTTACAGAATGATGAGGGGGGGAGTTGCAGAGAGGGATGAGGAGAAAGCAAAGCTATTAAATATTTTTTTCCTCACTGTACTTACTGAAGAAAAACTGTCAGAAAAACTGTCAGATGAAATGCAGAATGTAAAAGTAAATTCTCTATTAAATGTGCCCTGTCTGACCCAGGAAGAAGTACAGCGGCTTCTTAAAAAGATTAAAACAGACAAATTGCTGGGACCAGATGGCATACACCCCCGTATCCTAATGGAATTAAGTAATGTCATAGCCAGACCCTTATTTCTGATATTTAAGGACTCTTTACTGACAGGGAATGTCCCACAGGATTGGCGCGTAGCAAATGTGGTGCCAATATTCAAAAAGGGTCCAAAAACAGAGCCTGGAAATTATAGGCCGGTAAGTTTAACATTTGTTGGGGGTAAACTGTTTGAAGGTTTTCTAAGAAATGCTATCTTGGAGTATCTCAATGACAATTATCAAATAGAGCCATATCAACATGGCTTTATAAGGGATCAGTCATGCCAAAAAAATTTAATCAGTTTCTTTGAGGAGGTAAGTTATAGACTTGACAGAGGCGAATCAATGGATGTCGTATATCTGGACTTCTCCAAAGCATTTGACACTGTACCTCATAAAAGGTTGGTATATGAAATGAGGATGCTCGGACTGGGAGAAAATGTCTGTAAGTGGGTAAGTAACTGGCTGAGTGACAGAAAACAGAGGGTGGCTATTAACGGTAGATACTCAGATTGGATCACTGTCACTAGTGGAGTACCTCAGGGGTCAGTACTGGAGGGGTCACTGTCACTAGTACGGTACCTCAGGGGTCAGTACTGGGCCCTATTCTCTTCAATATATTTATTAGCCACTAGACGACCGCCCATAGACTATAAACATTCTATGGGCGGTTGTCTATCTCTGAAAGGACGTTTTAGAAAGTACATTAATCGTGCAGCTGCCGGGCGGATTGCTTGTTGTGGGTGACAGCAGGGCAGCCCAGAGAGAAGGCAGGGACAGTGCCCAAGTCTCCCTGCCTTCTAGATCGCTGCAGACACAGCGCTTGGTGAGACCGCGATCATCCCTGCGCTGAGGCTGTACAGCACAGTATAGTGCTGTACAGCCTCTCTAGGAGTGTATTTCCCCTGTAACTGGGGCTACTATGTCAGCCCCAGTTACAGGAAGAAATCAATAGTGAAACAAATAAAATCAGATTTTGATGAC
Source organism: Bufotes viridis (assembly GCA_033119425.1). NCBI lineage: Eukaryota > Metazoa > Chordata > Amphibia > Anura > Bufonidae > Bufotes > Bufotes viridis. Next base: position 583,210,545 of record CM065590.1, read on the forward strand.
ATATCATGAGGATAAGGCCATTAAAATTAAATTACTGGATAGCCTTTTTAAGTTTTCTATTATATATATATAAAAAAAATATATATATTACCTTTATGTTTCTTACAGCAGCCGACTGAACAACTGAAAAGAAAAGAGAATGAAGCAGAGTAATTAGACAGTTTATAAAACAGATTCTCATATTACTTATACATAAGACCCCTTTCAGACGAGCGGGTGTTACGCTCTGGACTCAGCACCCGGCCTGACCTTCCAGCACTGCCAGGGTCCCATAGCATTATATTGATTTATCATGCTTACAGTTCTGGAATGCACTGGATAACACTGATAGCATTATGTCAGTGATATCCAATACATTCCAGACCTCTAAGGGTTACACAGCATCATAAAACAATATAATGCTATGGGACCCTGGCAGTGCTAGAAGGTCCGTGACACCCGGTCGTCTGAAAGGGGCCTACGGGTACTTTCACACTAGCGTTAAAGTTTTCTGGTATTGAGTTCCGTCATAGTGGCTAAATACCGGGGAAAAACGCTGGGACCCGCGCCTATTTCGAGAACAGAGCCCCAAAAGTGAAGGAGGGCGCAGTGCGCAGCTGCCCTCCGTTCATTTTTACGGGGCCGCCGAAAATAGCAGAGCCAGGCTGGCTCAGCTATTTCCATTGGAATCACTGAAATAAACGGGAGCATGGGCGGCACGTGCGCGGTACGCTCCATTCGCTTCTATGGGAGAGGAGGGGAGAATTGCTTGGTGGTGGACGGACCCTGGATTTCCCGGGGTCCTCCGACCACAACTCTCCCCGCTCTGTTCTCGATATAGGTGCGGGTCCCAACGGTGGGACCCACACCCATCAGACAATGGGGGCATATCCTAGCAATACGCCCCCATTGTCTAAGATGGGAATACCCCTTTAAGGCTGGATCTGGTACCAAATGTTCAGGAAACTGCCGCATTGACGGATCCGGTGACACTGATCGTAGATCCATAAAAGTTAATGGGATCGCCGTGAGAGACGCAAGAATTCCAACACTGACTGATTTCTTGAGACTGGGGCGGCGATCCCATTAACTTAACTAATGTCACCCTTAAATTAACTAATGTCACCTTGCCCCAACACGTACCGGGCAGTTTCATTAAACATGAAGGAAATGACCAACAAGAGTTTTCTATCCAAATGTATTTTTTGCACAATGGATATACGGGGGCAGCGCTGGATGGGGCCTGGGCCTTGTGTGTACCGGCAGGCGAGGCCCAGGTTTTCATGGATACCACACACGGTAGAGCCCGAAACAGTAGACCCTGACCTCCTCCTACTCCTATCTAGCACTAGTGACCATTTTGTTTTCATATCTGTCACACGATGGAATGGGTGGTGGTAGGGGTGGGGTGATATGGCGATATGTCATATGAATTTGTGCCCATGATATAGATTTCGTCTATATCGCCATAACGCGGTAGAACATGGTATGCGCCGCTCTCGGCGCACACCATGTTCTCCTGAGCCGATACAGCGAAGAAGGAGGGAGTCCCAATGAGAGCGGGGCAGTGCAGAACGTCACAGGCAGGGAGAAGGAACGCCCAGAGAGAGAAGCTGATGTCTCCTCCCTGGTGTTCCCACCATGTAACGGGGGCCAGAGCGGGCGAACGGAGCCCTGCATAGATATAATAGTAAGTGCCCCCTCTGTGGCGCTACCTAATGAAGCCACATTAACCTGAGGGGTTAATTGCGGTGGATCGCAGAGTGCAGTCATAGAGGCCCAGTATGGTATATGGCTGGCACATGCAGGCCTATAGGACCCTTCATTAGGTAGCGCCACATAGGGGCACAAACTGCCACTGGCCGACTGTGTGGGGTGCTCAGGTGGCCCCCTAGGAAAATTCCCTGTAAGGTCTATGGCCAATCCGCCCACCATGTTCTAGTTTAACACTAGCAGTAAATTCTTCCGGCGGAGGAACATCCTGTCGGAAGACATCGTATCCAGCATAGCCGGAAAAGGCCGGAGCACCGCCAGGCCCATTGACTCAGTGGGGATCAATCCTGTCTCTGGCATTAGCGCCAGGATTCGGCTGGACAAATACCGCTGCCAAATCCCAGCACTGCTGCCGGGAAGCAGGCCGGATCCCCGCCGAGTCCTATTCTAGCCAACGGGCTTCGGTGCTGTCCGGTCTTGATGGACACAACGTCTTCCAGCAGTAGGGTTGAGCGAACTTGTATTTTAAGTTCGGCGTCCAAAGTTCGGGTTATCGAAGAATCCCGTTATGGATTCCGCTATGACGGACCATAACGGAATTTGGAATCCATAAGGGGATTCTTCAACGAACCCTGAACTTAAAAAAACAAGTTTGCACAACCGTCCTTCACTGCTCTACTTCCTTCTTCTCCTCCACACAGAGCACAGGAACTCCGCCCCTCATGTCACATGATCATTATACCAGGCCCTCTACCACCTCTTATCCAATCCAGTACTGAGCCACGCCCCCTGCACTGATCACATGACGGTGATGTCACCCCAGGTCCTTACTGTTGTCCAAGGTTCGGGTTCATTGAAGAATCCCCTTATGGATTCCAAATGTCCTTATGGTCCGTGGTAGCGGAATGCATAACGGGATGCTTTGATAACCCGAACCCGAACTTTGGACGCCGAACGTAAAATACAAGTCTTCTCAACCCTATCCAGCAGGATGTTCCTCTGCGGAATGAAGTTACCGCTGGTGAGAAACTAGCATTATGCCCAGAACCCAGGGAACAGACTGGAGGCAGTGCGGGCAGGGTTCTAGAGCAGGAGGTTCTAGAGCACAACAGGCTAAATTGTATAGCCAGTCTATGTACATATCTATGTATCTATAGGTATGTATGGAGGTATAAGAATCCATCTCTGTACATCCACACACCTCACTGGAAGGAAGCCTCCCTCCTCGGCTCACACTGACCGGGGCTCTGCTCTCAGGACCATCTCCTAATCGGAGGTACAGGACAGAGAAGGAGCGGAACTTACTACTGCAGCCGGCAGCGCGGACACCGGTACCGGGCGCTCTCCGCGGAGCACGTGCAGCATGCCCGCACCATGTTGACGGAAGGGACTAGAATGTAGTTGCTCCTGGTAGGTGTGTGATGTCACGGGAAGAGGCGGGGTCTCGACGTCTAATGGGCGGGGCCTCTCCGGTTGCTTAGTAAGCGGTGTAGGGAGAGGTGAAGGTAGCTGCTGTCTATGGAGGGAGCGAGGGGATGTCAGTGGGACAGTTTTATGGGTTTTTTTTTTGAGGTGGCGACTGTATGATGGAGTATAAGGAAGGGGAGAGATTATTTTCTTGGGACTGTACATTGGAGGAGAGGAAGAGAGGGCTGTTTACATGGAGCTGCTTTGGTGGGATTGAAAGGGGAAAAGTGTCATTTACATGGAGAGGCTGAGGAGAGTGGTTATTTACATGGGACTGTACGATAGAAGGCCCACAGACAGGGAGAGGGTGATGTAATTTTCCTGGGACTGTATATTGGAGGGGCTGGAGAGAGAGAGGGGGGGTGATGTTATTTACATGGGACTGTACGTTGAAGGGGCTGAGGAGGGTGGTTATTTACATGGGACTGTATGATAGAAAGCCTGGAGAGAGGTTGGTGGTATTATTTACATGGGAATGTATATTTGAGGGGGTGATGTTATTTACATGGGACTGTACATTGGAGGGGCTGAGAAGGGTGGTTATTTACATGGGACTGTATGATAGAAGGGCTAAAGAGAGGGAGTGATGTTATTTACATGGGACTGTACATTAGAGGGGCTGAGGAGGGTGGTTATTTAGGCCCCTTTCACATCTGTGTTTTTCCTTTCCGTCCTAGAGATCTGTCCTCGGGGCTCTAGGACGGAAAGATACTGATCAGGATTATCCTAATGCATCCTGAATGGAGAGAAATCCGTTCAGGATGTCTTCAGTTTAGTACTGACACGTTTTTTGGCCGTAGCAAAATCCTCAGCATGCTGTGGATTTTCCTCCGGCCAAAAATCCTGAAGACATGCCGCAAGGACGGATCCGGAATTAATGCCCATTGAAAAGCATTCATCCGGATCCGACTTTAAGCTAAACGTGTTTCGACGCATCGCCGGATCCGACTTTTAGCTTTTAAGAATGGTAACCATGGCAGCCAGGACGCTACTAAAGTCTTGGCTGCCATGGAAAAGCAGCGGGGAACCAGGGGTGACGCTACTTACCTTCCGTGGGGCAGCCGGGGGCCTCCTCGATTACGTCACCGGGTCCCTCCGTCGCATGGATCACATAGCTATGCTAGCGGTAACCTGAAAGCATATTGAAGACTGATCAGTCTTCAAATGCTTTCAGTTGTCTTGCGTTGTGACGGATCCGACGGGCCTTTTTCAGCGACGGAAGTGCATGCCGGATCCTCACAATGCAGATGTAAAAGGGGCCTTACATGGGACTGTATGATAGAAAGGCTGAAGAGAGGTTAATGAGATTATTTATATGGGACTGTAGGTTGGAGGGTAGAGATGTTCTGTAGAGTGTCTGTTGGGGTGGCCCGTAGAATGGAGTTGCTCTAGATTGGTATAAGTCAGTGATGGTGAACCTTTTAGAGACCGAGTGCCCAAACTGCAATCCAAAACCCACTTCTTAATAACAAACTACCAAGACAGCAATGTAATCTGAATACCAACATAGTCTATCTTCCATGTACTTTATCATT